>OZ023266.1:48452091-48824591 GCA_964006375.1 Tillus elongatus
GATTATTTTGTTTGGGTTTGGATACAACCGTTGATATACGATACTAGAGTAGACAAGGGAAGGATTACTTGGTCGCATTGGGAATGCGGCCGCGGTAACAAGAAATAATTGCTATTAATCGGGCTATTCGCACCATCAATAAAAGAGCAAACAAGTGCATTGAAGTTGGTGGTGGTATTTCTGAAAATGTTCTTTAAATATTTGCCGTTTATGATATTTGTATTTCTCAATTTTCCTTTTGAACATGGATAAAATAAAAATCAATATAAATTTTTTAACTGGATTAATTTCAACAATAGTTGACATTCGGCTTATAAAGTTATGTGTTTATTTTTCTTATTTTAACCCCCTGAATCTACGCCTTAAATACTTCCCGTTTCTCCGGAATCACCCTGTATATCTAAATAAATAAGATACTTTACTGTAAAAAAATATATTTCCATTTCTGTATAAAAACTGTAAAATATTTAACAGATTTTAATCCTAGGTGAAACGCTTTAGAACACAATTTGATTTAAATATTATAACTCGTTCAATAAACTGCAAACGTGGGCGTCTAACAAAAAAATATGGATATAACACTATTTTGCTACCAATTCAATAGTGTTAGTCTATAACAAGCAAGACAATTTTCTGGCTGTCCCAAGACATCTCGAGATCAAATTGATCTACTAAAATAAATTCAGCAGTTGATGGGAAAGGGGTATGCTGTCGACACGAATTCCTGTCCCATCTGGTCACTAAAAATTCGTGTTTCCGAGAAGGCGAAGCCCCCTCAGACACCTAGAAGACCTGGAGAATGCGAGGCTCGCCCGATCTCAGATCTGTGATATAAGTTTACGGCTAATATATTTTACTCTGTGTCACAGTCTGTCGGCGACTTCTATTTTTTCACACCGTCCATGTTAAAATTCAAGGGCGTCGGTGTGAAAGAGTGACGTTTGTAAAACTTTGTCCAGTGGCGTGCTTGAATATTTAAATGTATTTCGAAGAAATCATGTATGTCTACGTATATCTTTTTTATATTTTCAATTTTAGTTGTTTAATTAATTTATATACAAGTAAATATATGTTTTTGCAGCTTTGCAATTGTAGAAGTTTTTCCAAATTGAAGAGTTGTTAATGTTTACGTGTTTCAAAGTGTATATTGTGTTTAAGAATTCACTTCTGTAATCCCATCCAGTTGTGCACTCTGGTAAAACATGTTGTGCGCTTTATTCTTCTGGCCATTTGCAATGTGGGTCTCTTTTAAGGTTGACTTTATGAAAATGGGTAGGTATCAAGAAGTTATTAATCTCAAACGACACATGCGAGTTACCAATCCTCTAGGATATCCAGTAACTGGGAAGGTGATCTTGATACAATTATTTTACAAAATACACCTTTATCTTTTCGTTGATAGTCAGTTTCCCACAGCTGTCTTTGTTGTCTCTATGGATATTCTAAAAGGTTTGGCCATTTAAAGCTTATTTAGCCATTTTGTCAACAATTTAGTTATTTGTAATCCCTGAGTGGGCTTTGATCCATGCAAATTTAACACCAATCTCCATCTCTTCTAACCCTATTAAAATGCATAATCTTAATCATTAAATAATTGTTTTAGTGAATTTTCTTTAAAAAAATTCACTAATGAGGAGATCCCTACTTTTGAATTTCGAATAAATTTCTTCAAATGAGCGCTATTTGGGACCCTAGAACCCAAATCCAAGGTCGGTATATATATATATATATATATATATATATATATATATATATATATATATATATATATATATATATATATATATACATGTCACACCGCTAACTCAAAAAATAATACGCCGATTTTGATAAAATTTTGTGAGTACCTTCCTTTTGCAAGTGGCTTGGATAAGTTCGCTAGCCAGGAAAATCAGACTAGTTTTTCCCGGAAAATTTTGCGTTTTCTTTCGGAAAATTTTTATATCCCCGGAAATAACAAAGTTAGGACAACCATATTGGGTGCGAAGGTTTATATCATAAAAAGAAAACCATGCACCAAAATTTGAATCTCTACGTTAAAATAAAACAAAGTTATAAGCTTTTAAGTTTTTATTATTAAAACCTCAAAAAAGTCGCGATTCCAAACGTCAAAATTGACATGTTCTAGATAGAGAACTTACATGAACGGCTATACAGCGTAAATGTCATAAAAGAAGTTAAAAAGCCTTAAGTTTCAGCTACAATCTTCGTTGTTCTTTATTTTATTAAATTATTTGCAGAAAATTAATTTAAAATAGACCCTTTATGTGATGCTTTGGTAGCAGTTTCAGTTATTTATTTAATTTTAAATAATCAGATTACGCTTATTATGTAGCGTTTTTTTTTTTCAATTGTGCAATGTGGAAGTTTTTTTTTGGAGAAACGGTGTTGCTAAGTAGTTTCTCCTTTCTATGAACTTCTGCGAGGTGAGTTTTTTACAGTTTGCATTTGTAGCTCCGTTGTAGCATGTTTACCTTGCACAGAACCTCAAATTGACTTTAGGTCTCTTAACTGTATTTTGGAGTTGAGATCACAGCATTTGTCCGATGGTTAATGCATAAATGGGTTCCTCTAAGCATGTTTCTGATTTTTTTTTCAAAAAACGAACAATACGCTAATCTGCTAATTTACCTATAAATGGTATTAATATTTAAAAAAAAATGGAAACAACGCTCGTGCCTGGAATAAAGTTATCTTCGTCATTTTAACTTTAAATGAAATTTTCTTCTCCCGTTTCGCATACGTTTAACACATTTGGCACAAAAAATATAGGAATTCATTAAAATTATCATTTATAATTGAAGAAAAATACAATTTGTTCTAGGTATGCAACGAAAAAATTCACACAACATAGAATAACTTCTAGATTATAAAACCTACTGTGACGCTATAAGGAAACAACGTTAAATGAAACGAAAACCATTTCAGGTTAAGGGATGGAAAATGTTTTTACAGTAAAATAAGCTTTCGTATTCCAAAAAACAACAAGATTCTTATAAGGCGTAATACAATAGTGCATAATGATAGTCCACGGCAACAGTACATGTCATATTCAACTGACAAATTATTTTGATAAATGTCAGATCTACTTTCAAAGTGACATGTAAATAAGTATTTTGTTTCTGACATTTGTAATGCAAATGTAGACATGCTCTTCTTTTTACAATCATATTTATTTTTGGCCATCACAATTTTACTCATAGAGTTGGATACAATTTTAGTGACTTTTGAATTTTGAAAAGATTTCTTTAAATGAACGCGAAGTAGGCCCCATAGAACCCATATCCGGGTTAGTTTCAGTTTTTATCTGTTTCCATATATACAGGGTGACGCATTTCTAGGGTAAAGCTCAAAATATCCATTATTATACAAGATATGATAAAAAAAATTATATGTTAATTATACGACGTCTGGAGCCGTATCCTATAAAATTATTTTTACAATCACAGGTGGCCTATAAGTCGCTGCTGATGCAATTTTCCTAATCGAACACGCCTTATAGTATTACAATTTTTGCATTTTCAATCGAAAGATAATGCATGTTTGTAAGAAAATAAATTCGGGACTCAGCAACTGCGTTACGATAGCGACTTTTGATAAAAGGTTTCTTACGATAGCTTAATTTACTATTAACCTAAGGTTCGTTGGCCAGGAAACCAGTTTTTTGGGCACATTTAAGGTTTATTTTCGGAAGATTTTTGTATATTGTCAAACAATAAACTTATTTTGATGAAATATGGTACATTGTTTCTCCTCTATAGGTTATACTGGTAACCAAACTTGATGCAAGCTTTCTTAAAAAAAAATTATATTTCCTATTAAAAATATTTTTATGAAAACTCACTACCATAACGCCCTTGCTGCGTCCAGAATTTTTTTATAGTTGTAGTAAAAGTACTTTAGTGGATCCGCAAAGCTTTTGCTGTCGCTCAAAATTGGGATATTTTTATTCCGAAGGGTTATATAATAATTTAGGGCTCCTATTATAGACACTGCCTCTCCTGAAATGGATATTCTTCTTATATTGTAAACGGTATGTAACATTTTTGTTCAATTGAGGATAGTACACAGCACAGGCAGTTCCCTCGTTTGATTTAGAAGCATCTGTAAACAACTGGTAAGATGTCTTGTGAGACTCCTCTATATCACTATTAAACATGACGCCCCTTATTTCTGCCGGATACTGAGAATAATCTCTTAAAATTGTGACTGTGATTTTTGGAAGAACAGATAAAGAAAGCTGATAAACTGGACATATATTAGATTTGTATATGTTCTTACCGACCTGTATAAAATCTTCAGTCTAAAGCAGCGGATTTCATTTTGGTCCAATATAAATGTGTAAGATCCAATAAAAACAGCTGGTGGACTTTATCAATAGGAGTACTGATGTTGGCAAAGATTTGTGCTATAAAACGACAACCTAGAAGTTTTGGGTTGATTCCGCTTCTTGTTTCAGTTCCCAAAGACAGTGTCCAACCTCGCTCTTTTAACTGTAAGGTTGTTCCATTATTTTTAGTTTGTGCATTATTATTAGTTCTATATATTACACAATCTCAAGTAAATGGCAGTGCATTAAAAGTTTTTAGCAATTAAACGGCAACACGAGCATAAACACTAGAGAAAATTGATAAGATCTGGGTGCCTGGGAAAATAAGTGTAATTACTTTTTACTTTGCTTTAGAAAGTTATCTTTCTACATTAAATGTCAAGAAGTAACGGCTACACATACTGCTTATATGCCTTAACATTTATATACCTTTGATAATATTGAAATACATGTTTATTTGCAATTATTCAATTATAGGTAATTTCATAATTATAAATATTTATAATTATATGTGCAGACCTGTCTTTAAACATTGATCATAATCATGATAATTACATAATTAGCCGCTGACAGAAGTATCTTGAATCTTGTAAATTTCATAACGCGACCTCTGGATCTTATAACCGAATAATTTCCAGCCCCAATAGCAAAATGGGAACATCTCTTACCTCTTGGATCCAAGGGTATCCTCAACTCATTGCTCATTTCCTATGAACGTGTATTTTACATTGTTCATCAGGACTTGGCAGTGCGAAAGCTTTTGACAAAATATATTTCGAAATGCTTGCACGCTGATCAAAAGCGCTGTAGTCTGACAATATCGAAAGAAATGTTCCACTGTATGTACAATAGCCCAAGGGCTGAAATGCTATCGGGGTGGCAAAGCCGCGGACGAGCCCTGAGGGAGAAAAAATGTACCACCGTATTGAAGAAGATTCATCGAACATTTTGTATCGCTTTGTTAATATGAATGAAACATATGTTCATTATTGTGATCCAGAGACTAGGAAATATTGGCAGCATTCTGGTTGTCTACCACCCAAAAAATCTGCAAAAGTCGCTTGGCAATACTCTTGCTTCAGCTTTCTGAAACACAGATGGGATAATTTTCCTAGATTTTCTATAACAATATAGATCTGTCACGGGAGTGTACTATAGTCAGTTACCATATAAAATTTGCGACAAAATTGTGGAAAAACACCGCGGAACACAGGTTAAGAGTGTGCTTTAGACGCCAGTTGAAAACGAGTCTACATCAAGAATCCTACGCCTATAGTGTACTGATCCTTAAGACTTAAGTAGCTGCCATATACAAAATCACATGACGTCATGACTATAGTGCGACAACCAAAGAGTTAGTCGAGAATTTTTATATGGTAGCACAATAAGTACAGTGCTTTCAAGACAAGAGCTGATTTTTACAAATAAAAATTAGGGATATCTAAATTTGAATTATGAGCTTATATATATAAGACCTACACAACACATGACTTCACGTTATCAGGCTTTAAATCAGGTCATTAGATCTGCTAACCAAAGATTCGCGAGAATAAATTACCAACGACTTATTATCATTTAATTCAAGATTGTGCTCATATGAAAGTATACGTACTCGCTTAAGATCTGCATTAAGAAGATATTTAGCAATGTGGTAAGGTTAGATGCATTCTCACCACAATTAGAACCGTAGACCGGTTTCGCTCTAATTAGAGCTCCTCAGTACGACATACTAATTGCAATGAAAAAAGCACGTATAAAGTAATACGGCTATGGTAGTCAGCCTTCCAGAACTAAGTGAGATGTAAGACACGAAGCGCGTGCCGCCATCTCGCTGCGGAATCAAGTAATATGTTGTCACGGCAGCTCCAAATAACACAAAGTGTTAAAAAATACAGACTGTATACAACCAACTAACAATTTAGTAAATTATCAGCCCTGGCCCATTTCTACCCTAATATAGGGACAAAGTATGTAAGGCTAGATGCATGCTCATCACGATTAGAACCGTAGACTGGTTTTGCTCTAATTAGAGCTCGTCAGTACGGCATACTCATTGCAGCGAAAAAACACTTATAAAGTAATACGGCTATGGTAGCCAGCCTTCCAACACTAAGTGAGATGTAAGACACGAACCACGTGCCGCCACGTCGTTGCGCAACCAAGTAGTATGTTGTCACGGCAGCTGCAAGTAACACAGAATGTTAAAAAATAGAGACCGTATACAACCAACAAACAATTTAGTCAATTGTCAGCCCTGGGCCATTTCTACCCTAATATAGGGACAAAGTATCTAAGGCGAGATACATTCTCATCACAATTAGAACCGTAGACCGGTTTCGCTCTAATTAGAGCTCGTCAGTTAAAGCCATACATAATAAACAAAAAGGACTGATGATTGACCCTTGAGGCACACATAAATGAACGCGCTAAGGCGATGGCATAACATTGTCAAGAATAGCTATCTACATCGGTCGCTCAAGTAGGACCTTATTAAACTCATAGATGACATTGAAAACCGATAATAGCTAATCTTATAGCAATAATCTCATGATTGATAGTCTGAAAGGATATAGAGTAATCTATTAAAAATAATGTAACCATTTTCTTGTTATCAATATATCTCACAAAGTCATCCAGCATATCAGTCAAGATGCAAGCTATGCTGTACCCCTTTAGAACGGCCGCCTAGTTTTCAACGATATGTCTGACTGACCTCCGATATATTTGAGGATCAGTCTGCCGACACATAATTATTTTAGAAATCTTCGACAATGGGGGTAAAAGACTAATCGGTCTCAGATCCGAAAACCTTGTAAGTGAAAATAAAAGATCAATAGTGGTGTTTTAAATCAGTTATGATATTCGCATTTTCAAATATTTGTTTGCATCGTTATTTTTGTAGTATGTGAAATGAAAAAAATTAATTAAAAATCATCTTTGTGGGATGTCTATCAGATGTGATAAGAAAAAAAACACGCAAATTGTCTATGGCATTATATTACAATATCTACTATGCATTTAAAATCTACAGGAACATTGTGTTGTATTTCTTATACTTTAGTGAATCCTCGTAGAAAAAATTCACTAATGGGGAGATCCCGACTTTTGAATTTCGAAAAAATGTTTGCAAATGAGCGCGAACTAGAACCCCTAGAACCCATATCCGGGGTCAGTTTCAATTTTTATATGTTTATATATATATATATATATATATATATATATATATATATATATATATATATATATATATATATATATATATATATATATATAAAATGGCTTGGATAAGTTCGTTACTCAGGAAAATCGGACGTGGGTTTCCGGAAAAATTTTTAGTTTTCATTCGAAAAAAATTTTTATATAAAAAAATAAAAACGATCTAATAACCAAATTTGGTAGGTAGGTTTACGATATAAAAAGTAAGCTATACACCAAAATTTATTTTTCTATGTTACAAGAAAAAAAAGTTACAATAAAATATTTTGTTCCAGATCATTTCTATTTTCCTTACAACTCGCATCGTTTTTAGTCTATTGTTATTATTAAAAGTCAATAGTTTCTTCCTAAAATTTGCTCTTACCGAACACACATGGCTTCCATTGACTTCTGCTCATGCCGCTGTTACAGTCTTTACTCTTAACGTGACGCTTTGGTTACTCTTACTGCTATACGATTTTACATACGTACCACCCTACAAAAACCTACTTGTATTCCACCGCATAGGACGTCCCTGTAGCTTCACTTTTGGTTTATTTTCCTCTCTTTCTTCTTTATGATTCTTTGCAAAGCTCACTAGTCTGTTCTATCGAGAATGAAAATAGCAGAAGCTTCCTCTTACTAGGCATCGTGTGTCCATTTGCTATGACTGATTTAATTTACACTGTTAGTTAATGTTCGCTCTCTATGTAACTGTTATTTATGTGACCTAACCAATTATTAGAAATTTCCATGCAACATTTCTTTTTACGTGCCTTACGTGGTCTCATGCTACATTCATCACCTTTATAACGTGAGGCCCCTTACCATCACATTTCCGGTTCCCCTAGTTTAATTATCATAACGAGCAGATTTCGTCTTTGTAAATAGCTATGAGTCAATGATCCCTTCTGCAGATAACGTACCATTTCTGCCTAACATACACGGTTTTGACCGTCCTGTCTGTTTTGTCATTTCTATTGTCGATCCCTTCTGCAGATAACGTACCATTTCTGCATAACATACAAGGTTTCCACCGTCCTGTTTGTTTTGTCGTTTCTATTGTTAGTCAATGCTCGCTATTCATATTTTATATGTTTATATATATATATATATATATATATATATATATATATATATATATATATATATATATATATATATATATGAATGTATCACACCGATAACTCACAAAATAATGGGCGGATTTTAATCCAATTTGGTATGTACCTTTCGTTTGTAAGTGACTTGGATATGTTCGTTGACTTGGTTTTCCTGAAACATTTTGAGTTTCCTTTTGAAAAAAATTCTTATCTCAAAAAATAAAAAAGCTATGGTAACCAAACTTAGTAGGTAGGTTTACGATATAAAAAGGAAACTATAAACCAAGATTTAGATTTTCAAGTTACAAGAAAAAAAAGCTCTGATAAAATATTTGGTGCCAGATCATTTTTCTTCTGTAAATATCAGACTGGAGATTCGAAACGTAAAAATTGGTATAATGCGGTTTATCATTGATAATATTACAAGAAATGTGTATTACAATGTTCTTCATTTATGCTACTCTTCTCATTTGTTAAAATAATGGCAAAAATGTCTCTAAAATAGACCTTACATATTATTACAAATAAATAACTGGAGACCATTATGGGTTACCTGCCTGTCATTATACTTTGTTTCCCAAGCTTCGGTAGCGTTGAGGGTTCCATCACTGGCTCATGAGCAAAGAGGTATTGGTTCAAATCTCAGTTAAGCTTGAATTTCTCTGTCAACTTTTTTCCTTTTAGTGAATTTTCGTAGAAAAAATTCACTAAAGGGGAGATCCTGGCTTTTGAATTTTGAAAAAAATTTTGCAAATGAGCGTGAACTAGGACCCCTAGAACCCATATCCGGGGTCAGTGTCAATTTTTATATGTTTATATACATATATATGTATCACACCGATAACTCAAAAAATAATGGGCCGATTTTGATAAAATTTGGCACGTACCTTCCTTTTGTACGTGGCTTGGTTATTCGTTAGTCAGGAAAATCAAACGAGGTTTTCCGGGGAAATTTTGAGTTTTCATTCGAAAAAATATATATTTAAAAAAAGCTATGATAACCAAATTTGGTAGGTAAGTTTACGATAGAAAAAGTAAACCATACACCAAAATTTAGATTTCTATGTCGCAAGAAAAAAACAGTTTTAATAAAATATTTTGTGCCAGATCATTTCTATGAAAATTCACTACCATAACGCACTTGCTGCGTCCCGAACTTTTTATATTTTAATGCGCTACTCGTGTGTGCAACTTCACCTCATTTAAATGGATAACATATTTTTGAGTGATAAGACATCAAATCTTGTCGAAATTCATAAACAATTAAAGTGTTCAATTTATTATACCGGTCGAAAATCTGAAACGCAGTTTTTGTTTCTGCATAGTTGTATAGATATGGTGTCATCGACTTCGGTTAAAAACGGTTGCATTCGCAAAATTCTCTAACTCGCCATGGAAAATTGATTCCAGTTTGTGACACCCACTAAATTCGATGTCTGTATTTGAAGTACCTAATCGAGTGTATTTTGTTTACAGTCTGTGTTATCAGCAAGAAAAACATGATTTCGAAACAGATTTGTGATCTAATTTTACTTATAACAATAGACCTTTCCACATTTTTTCTGATATAAATTTACTACTATTAATAAGATTAGTATTAAAGCAAAAAGTTAAAAAAAATTATATGATATCTTTTGTAAGGACCATTGATAAAAATCTTGATAAACTTTAAAGTTATTAATGAGATATGATGATGTTAACAATATAAGTTGATTTCTATGAGACGAATATATTAGGTAATACATAACCGGAATCACATAATACATATTGATTCATTCTGTGTGATTAAAGTTTATTTTACTCATAGACTTCATTCGATTTAAGAGCCTCGGTGGTTCAGAGGTGAGAACGTGTACCTCTGAACCGAAGGGTACTGGGTTCGATCGCAGGATACTCCTTTCACTTTTTCAGTACAAACTGTAACATTAACATCAACATCTGGCATTGTATTTGAGCAAGTTGAATGTCTGCAATTTCCGCCCTTCGGAAGGGGCGTAAAGCCGTCGGTCCCGTGCCCATGCAATGTTGGGCACGTTAAAGATCCCTACCCTCCTTACAGAAACGCAGGGGTTGGGCAAAATTTCCAGAATGGTGAGGTGAAACAGCTCCCTGGCGTCGGTGATTGGCAATAGTCGCGGAAATAGGCCGACGTTAAAGAAACATTCGATCTGAAAATTGTTTTTAGTGAATCTTCTTTAAAAAAGTCAGGGGATTGAGGGGATCGCTACTTTTTAATTCAGAAAAAATTGCTTCAAATGAGGCAACCAAAATTGGTTACGCGTGCTTGCATTATTAAAATTAATCACGTACCAAAATTTAGGCCTGTCACTTAAAAGACAAACAAGTTATAGGCATAAAAAGAGAAAAAATTTGTGGTTTTCTTCAGAACGCCAAAGTCGAGATTTAAAACATCAAAATTGACAACATTTAGGCAAGGAACCTGAAACAAATACGGGCTATGTAAAGAAAATGTCGCAATACGAGTGTTCTACAAACCCTTGAGTTTCAGCTTGAACAGTCATTGTCCTTCATTGTACTAAAATGTTTTCACTAAATTTATTTTAAATAGACTTCTTCTCTGATGCTTTGACAGTAGCTTTAGTTAAGTTTATCATCTAACGGTGTATAATTTTTAGCTAATTTTCTTGGAAAAAATTCGTTAATTAGAAGACCGCGAGTTTTGATTTTTAAAAAGGTTACTTAAAATGAGTGCAAACCAGGCTCTCTAGAATCCATATCAGACGACGTTTTTGTTCGTGGCGCAGGTTGCTAGGTGCCAGCCTGCTAAGCGAGAGGTCCCGGGTTCGATTCCTGGGCGAGCCAAGTTGACTTTGTCTGGAAAATTTTAAAAATATAGAATGATTGGAAATGAATGTGCTAATGTCCTGAGATGCCGCAGCCAATAATATTAAATAAATAAAAAAGAATCCATATCCGGGTTTAGTTTCAGTTTATATCTGTTTATATATGAGGTGACGCATTTCTACGGTAAAGCTCAATATAATTATTATTATACAAGATACGAGAAAAAATTGTATACCTTAATTATAAGGTGTCTTGAACTACATCTTATAAATAAAATTACTTTGACAATCACAGAATGGCCATAACTCGTTGGTGATACCGACAATTTTTTTTCGAACATCCCTTATATTATTGCATTTTTGCATTGTTCATCGAAATATGATGAATGTTTGTGAGAAAAAATCGAAACACAGTAAGTGCGTTTTGGTAACAAATTTTCATTAAACGCTTCAAACTTCAATAACTCGATTTGCTATTAGCCTAAGGTTCGTTGGATAGGAAACCAATTTTCTCAGAAACATTTTAAGCTTATTTTCGGGAAATGTTTGTACAATTTTAAACAATAAATTTCATAAAATATGGCATATTGTTATGGGTTATACCGGTAACCCAATTGATGCGTGCTTGCATTAAAGAGATATATTTCATATTAAAAACATTTTTATGAAAATTTACTCCCATAACGCACTTGCTGCGTCCAGAGTTTTTAACTAATGTTGCTGATGACAATGTCAGTAACGTTAAAATATAGCAACACACTTGCGACAGTGATGGCATCTTCAAAAATAATGTTATTTTCAACAAACATAAAACTGAAAGAAAAAATCTGCGGATTCTTCGAAATATGCGAGCAGGAAACAAAACAGAAGAACATCAAATGAAAGTGAAGGGTAAAACAATTATAAGTTTATTATTTACTTAAAAGCTGTAGGCTTGCAGTTTAATACGTCAGTCTGGTTGTAAGTAGGAAACAGGAGCGCTTTATCGTGATTTTGTTAAAAATCGTTTACAGAAATAAATTTTACTTTTAAAGGGGAAGACTTTTAGGCTTAGTTTTAACATCGGACACAAATCATTAAACGGTAGTGCAAGCTGCCCCTAAAATATTAAACGAGAAGGGGGGTCAAGTAGCACATCATTCTAGAGCTTGTGTTAATGTTTTTTTAACGGTGTGTTATTTTTTAAGTTTGGCCACCCTGTATAATAATAAGAAGAATATAATTACGAGGTGAGCGCCAAAATTTTCCGATCTGAATATGAAAGAAACGGCGTAGACTCACAAGACAATTTATTTTTCATATAGGGACCTAACACCAATGCACTTATATCGTTTCGGCAACAATATGATACCCCTAAAAAATATGCTTTCGGTTTGTCCTCAAAAGGCGCCCAAACTACAGCTTTCACCTGTTCGTCGTCACTGAAATAGCACACGCGAAGGTCCTTTTTGAAATTTACAAATAAGTATCAGTCACTGGACTATACGGAGCGTGACCAGTCTGTTCGAAAACGCAGTCACGAATTGCGGCTTGTGCAATTCCAGCAGTGTGGACGGGTGCATTGTCATGGAGCAAACGCACGCCTCTGGTCAGTTTTCCCACGATTTTTCTCCCGAATATTTTTCGTAATTTGTGCAGGAGTGTTGCATAATATGCCCTGTTCTTTAAAATCCACGAGAAGAATACCCTCACAATTCCAAAAAATCGTAGCCATCACTTTTTTGTCGACTGACAGACCTTTAACTTTCTTGGCGGTTCTTCTCTTTTATGCGTCCATTCCATCGAGTCCCTTTTGCACAAACGATCACAGCAAAGAGCCATAGTTTCATCCCCTGTGGCAATGGTCTTCAAAACGTCCATAGGGTTTTCTCGACAAAGTTCCAAAGAGAATAGAGCACATTTGATACGTCGCTGACGCTGAACTGCTGAAAGATGTTTGGGGAACCACCTTGTACTAACTTTATTCATGCCTAAATGTTCTTGGAGGATTCTGCGAACGCTTGCACCTAAAAGCTCCGAAATTTTTTATCATTCTTTCACTTTCAAGCGTCGATCGCTTAATATGAGGACCTCATCAAGGGTAATCTTGTTGTCTATCACCTCCTCCACCGCCCTTCTGGTTTTGCGGCATCTTCCAGGGATTCCTTTCCCATTCGAAACCGTTTTGGTCAATCCTTTACTACAGAATAAGACGGAGAATTTTTGGCTTACAGCTTATCCAGCTGATCTTTGATGCTTTGAGGTGGAAGACCTTCTCGAGTAACGAATTTACTAACAGCTCTATACTTAATTTTCGTGACTTCTAGCGTCGTGATGAACAAGTCTCAGTTATAGGAACACTAGTTGACATAAAATCCATTTATGTCATACTAGTTCATTATTGTGTTTTTATTGCTTAGTTACCAACTACATAATTGTATACTTTATGCCCAAGGGTACTTTATGGCCCGCGCGGGCATAACGTACACTTTATGGCCCAGGCGCACATAAAGACAAATAATTTTTGTTTAACTTATTTAATAACCTTTATTAATTAAATTACAAATAATGGAAAAAAGCAATATGTAAATATTTATTTAACATTATTTAGTCGACTTAACATAAAATTGGCAGTTCTGAAAAGATCCGGTGATAGTTAGGTTGCCTTCAGCAAACGGTGATTGAGGTTTCATTGTTTGGGTATGACTAGTATGACATAAAAGTTTGTATGCACTGCTAGTATAAATAGTGGTCTATGCCCTCGAGCGACTTACAAACCCTCGGGCCGGAGGCCCTCGGGTTTGTAAAATCGTCGCTCTCGGGGCATAAACATCTATTTATACCCTTGGTACATAAATAAATATTCTGTTTTTTCCACGGCTAATAAGACTTACCAAAATTTGACAGGCTGTGATACCTCAGATTGATGCCAGGCCGGGAAATTTCGGCGCTTACCTCGTACGTATAATAAAAGTTATCCAAAACTGTCATTCGACGCTCACACCACTGAAACTTTATTTAAGGGTGAACATGTTTATAATTCACACCTGAAAGGAAATAGTTATAGAATACTATCTTTATTAGTCAAACTTGATGATTTTAATCAATGTGTTGATGCTTCCTCTGTGTAGTGATATATAGTTTATGTCTGGCTTTGCTAAAAATAAACATTATTTATTTATATTTTACTGCACAATTACACAATTTCCTGACGTTTGCATATAATATGGTGGCGCCAGCACACATACAAATATCTAACTGCAAGTTTGCATGGTTTAATGCAGAATACACTATATGTATTTGTGTATTAAAACGAACCTCCTTTCTTATTTTCCAGCGTTGCCATCAAATACCTGTTCGCTACAACTGGAGTCAATAAAATATAAATATATTGATTTTTTTGTGAATTTTATTTACAAAAAATCGCTAGTCACACCGATAACTCAAAAAATAATGGGCCGATTTCAATCAAGTTTGCTTCCTTTTGCAAGTGGCTTGGATAAGTTCGTTAGTCAGGAAAATCAGTCCCGTTGTCCCGGAAAATTTTATGTTTTCTTTCGGAAAATTTTTATATATCCGGAGATAACAAAGTAACGGCAACCACACCTGGTTAGAGGGTTTATATCATAAAAATTTAACCATGTACCAAAACTTAGATCTGTAGGTTGAAAGACAAAAACTTATACGCATTTAAAGAAAACAATTTTGGGAATTTCCCCTTAAAACGTCGCGATCTTATACGTCAAAATTGGCAACATTTACGCAAAGAACCTGTAACGGATACAAGTTACGTAAAAAATGTTGCAGGAAGAGTGTTTTACAAACCCCTAAGTTTCAGCTTCAACCGTCATTGTACTTCGTTTTATTAAAATATTTCCAAAACATTCATTTCAAATGGACCCTTTCTCTAATGCTTTGGCAGTAGTTTTAGTTATAGAGTTTATCGTGAATAGTCTATAATTTTAAGCGAATTTCCGTAAAAAAATCCGCTATTGAGGAGAGTGCCAATTAAAATTTGAAAAGATTGCTTCAAATGAGCGCGATCTAGGACCCCTAGAATCCATATCCGGAGTTAGTTTCACTTTTTATCTATTTTTATATATACAGGGTGACGCATTTTTACGGTAAAACTCAATATATCCGTTATTATACAAGATACGAGAAAAAATGTTTACGTTAATTATAGGGTGTCTTGAGCTGCATCTTATACAATTATTTTTACAATCACAAGTCGTTGGTGATATAAATATTTTTTTTCATCGAACACGCATTTTTGCATTCTCCATCGAAATATAATGCGTGTTTGTAATTAAAAAATTCTGAACGCAGCAAGTGCGTTATGGTAACGAACTTTCATTAAATGCTTCAAATTTCAATAGCTCAATTTATTATTAACTTAAGGTTCGTTGGCTAGGAAACCAGTTTATCGGGAACATTTTAAAGCTAGGTTCATACACTCGCGAATTGAGAAATAGCGGCAATACGTTTCCCAATTGGTTTATTTTAAATAATATGATAATATTATATAAAATGGACCAATAGGAATCAGTTCGCATTTCGCAATTCGCGTGGGTATGAACCTAGCTTTAGTTTATTTTCAAAGAATAAAGTTATTTTGATGAAATATGGTACAGTTTCTACTATATAGGTTATATTGGTAACCAAATTTGATACCTGCTTTCATTAAAACAATACATATTTACTATTAAAAAAAATGACCTGACCTGACCTGACATGACCTGACCTGACCTGACCTGACCTGACTTGACCTGACCTGACCTGACCTGACCTGACCTGACCTGACCTGACCTGACCTGACCTGACCTGACCTGACCTGACCTGACCTGACCTGACCTGACCTGACCTGACCTGCTTTCATTAAAACAATACATATTTACTATTAAAAAAATGCAGCAAAAAATTGTTTTCGGGTTTTCGTGAGAAAAATGTTTGCAAATTTTCACGAAATTTGTTTTTTTTTTTTAATTTTGTAAAAAACTTTTTGTGAATAATCTCGGTAGGTGGCTAAATAGCTTGAAAAGGTTCGTTGGCCAGGAAAATTGGACCAGTTTTTCGGGAACATTTTAAGTTTATTTTCGCAAAATATTTTTACTTTTTCAAACAATAAAGTTATTTTGTTTTTACTATGTAGGTTATATATATTTGCTTATAAAAACATTTTTATGAAAATTCACTACGATGACGCACTTGCTGCTTTCAGAGTTTTTTACATTAAATAGACTTTTTGGGGATTTATCGTTTTGTTGGGAAAACAGGTTGGGGCGGAAGAACTGGGAGGACGGCTTAATAGCAGCGGCCGCGCCCTGTGAGCTGCCCTCTCTGTTTATTTGGATAGGATGAGGAATTATTTTCACCAGCACAGCAAGAACAGTCATTCTTATAAACATGTTCTTTTTTACAACCGTAACAAAAAATGTCCAATGGTCGAAAAACGAACATGACGAGTTTGACAACAATTCCAACAGATAATCTCTTGCCAGAGAAAGCGAAAGCTTGCTCAGGGGACGTATTATCAAAATAATCTAAAGACAGACACTTTAAGTCTGTTTTGAGCAAAGCAGACTTTCTGGTCGGGATGGGGTGATACTTTCCATTTCGTATTTCCACTTCTTGAACTTTACAATAAGCCACTTTTAATTCACTAAGCATATTATTAAGCTTAAAAGCTAGTTATTTCGAGAAATACGGGTTCAGATTCCACCTAATCTAGAATGAAAAAAAATTTAGGCATTTAAAGAAAAAAATTTGGTGTTGTCCTCAAAACGTCAAAGGCGCGATTTGAAACGTGAAAATTGGCAACATTTAGGCAAAGAACCTAAAACGAATACGGCTTATGTCGAGAAAATTTCGCAAGAAGAGTGCCCTTAAGTTTCACCTTCAACCATCATTGTCCTTCATTTTACTCAAATATTTCCAGAAAATTCATTTCAAAAACACCCTTTCTCTAATGCTTTGGCATTAGTTTAAGGTTTAGGTCTATGATTATTAGAAAAAATTCGTTGACCGTGACTTTTGAATTTAGAAACGATTTTTTCAAATGAGTATAAACTACGCCCACTAGAATCCATATCCGGGGTTAGTTTCAGTGTTTATCTGTTTACATCTATACAGGGTGATGCATTTCCACGATAAAGCTCAATATATTTGTTATACAAAATACAAGAAAAAATTGTATACGTTAATTATAGGGTGCCTTGGGTTGCATCATATAAAATTATTTTGACCATCACAGGAAGACCAATAAGTTGTTGGTGATACAATTTTTTTCGAACACCCCTTATATTATTGCATTTTTGCATTTCTTATAGAAATATAATGTTTGTAAGAAAAAACATTCTGCACACAACTCAATTTGCTATTAATTTAAGGGTCGTTGGCTAAGAAAACAGTTTTCAGCGAAATATTTGAATTTGTTTTCGGAAAATTTTTATACATTGTCCAACAATAAGTTATTTTGATTAAATATGGTAGATTGTTTCTACTATATAGGTTATACCGGTAACCAAATTTGAATTTAAAAACACATATTTGCTATTAAAAACATTTTTATGAAAATTCATTTCCATAACGCACTTGCGGCGTCCAGACTTTTTTATTTTTATGATGCCTTAGAAAACGCGAAGACCTTATTTTTTTTCACTTTTAAATTGGCAACACCGGTTTGTGGATACTTCGGTGTGTTCTGCATCCGTGTCTTTCTTGATGTGAGGTCCGACGACAATTTATTAGACTTACAATTATAAATAAATGCTGATACTTTCTCTGTCAGTCTGTATCTGATTTTCTAGCAAACAACGCAGCTACCTGGCTTTAATGTTATTACCCTCACCGTTCCACATATACATTTAATTGGGTGTAAAGGCCTGTAATTTATTACTTATGAGACTGTAATTATGCCGAATGGTGGAGAGTATCTGGTCATCGCCTCTGGGGCCCATCTTCTAGGGGTAGACATTGTAAGGTCGTTAAGGCTTAATGTAATCAACGGCTGAAATCATGAAAAGAGTAACATCATCTTCATGAAAAAATAACTCTACCTCATCAAAAGATACACGGTTTTCAACGTAATGAAAGAAAAACGCTTGGTAATCTCCATAAAAGGGAATTATATTTACATCAGACTAGCTATTGGATAGTGCACTTCTTAAGAGGCTTTCAGTGGCGTAATTCGGGGGTGGCAGTTGCCACCTCAGAATTTTGAACTAAAAAGATCAATAATTTACAAATTGGGAATAAAATTTTACAAGCACGGCACTTTCTTGATTCATTATTAATCAAGCATTATTTAGCGCAGAAAAATAAGATAAGTACACTTGGAGAACACCCAATGCGTGGCACAACATATATGGGATAATAATCACCACATCGACGAAGAAAATTTGAAACTTGTCAAAAATGTTAGACATCAAACTATGCTTGATTCATTAGAAAGTATTTTTATATTAAAGTCTAGTAAGAACAAAACTTCATTGAATCGTGCGCCACCTTTAATTTCAAGCTCTTTATTTTCTCTTTGCATTTGGCCGCTCAAACACTCCAAATTTGTCTGGTAGAATAATAAATTACTGTCAATAACTCGGCTGGTTTATACATATACTAATCTCTTTGTTTTGTCTCGATTAAGGACCCTTTCGATTTGTTGTATCTATTTATTCAATATAAATACTTTAACGAAGAATTAAAATCAATATAAATATAGTTTTTATGTAGTATTTGATTCAATTATTTATTCTTTGTTAGAGTTAATATGGCGAGACAGACACTCCGAGTTTTAGTTTTCTATTTAAAAGAGATGAGTTGAGTTGATGTTGTTTATTTCACCAGATGTATTTGGCGGCATGTTCCAATATCCACATAGTAAATTTCTAGATCGAAAGAAAACGTGCTGATCCCTTGAATAACTCGGGTCGTTTGGACCTATATTAGATAAGGGACATAAATTTGTCGACCAGAAGATTCAAGCAGGTCTTAGACCTCTTACTATTATTACACAATAAACAAACGATCGTTCTTGGACGACAACTTTACTTCGGACTAGTTCGTTTACTTTGACGCGATATAAATACACGGTAGCTAGTTTTTAGTGAATTTTCTTTAAAAAAATTCACTAATGAGGAGATCCCGACTTTTGAATTTTGAAAAAATTTCTTTAAATGAGCGCTAATTAGGCCCCCCAGAACACATATCCGGGGTCAGTTTCAATTTTTATATGTTTATATATATATATATATATATATATATATATATATATATATATATATATATATATATATATATATATATATATATATATATATTATATATATTTATATATATATATATATATATATATATATATATATATATATATATATATATATATATATATATATATATATATATATATATATATATATATATATATATATCACACCGATAACTCAAAAAATAATGGGCCCATTTTGATTAAATTTGGTGAATACCTTCCTTTTGCAAATGGCTTGGATAAGTTCGTTAGTCAGGAAAATCGGCCCAGGTTTTCCCGGAAAATTTTGGATTTTCCTTCAAACAAAATTTATATCTCCGGAATTAACAAAGTAAGGGCAACCAATTTGGTAGGCTGGTTTATGTCATTATACGTGAGGCGCTTACCAAAATTTAGCTCTGTGGCTTAGAAGACAAAAAAGTTATGGGCATTTAAAGAAAAATAAATTGGGGTTTTCCTCAAAACGTCAAAGTGACAATTTAAAACATCAAAATTCGCAACATTTAGGCAAAGAACTTGTATTTAATACGGGCTATGGAAAGAAAATGTCTTAAGAAGAATGTTTTACAAACCCTGAAGTCTTAGTTTCAACCGTCATCGTCCTTCATTTTACTAAAATATTTCCAGAAAATTCATTTCAAATAGACCCTTTCTCTGATGCTTGGCAGTAGCCTTAGCTATAGAGTTTATCGTTTAATGGTATATACTTTTTGTAGAATTTTCGTAAAAAATCAATAAAGCTCAATATATCCGTTATTATACAAGATATGAAAGAATATTGTATACATTAATTATACGGTGTCTTGAGCCACACCTTAAAAAAATTATTGCTACCATCACAGGATGGCCCATAAGTCGTTGGTGATACAAATAATATTTTTTTTAGTGGAAAACGCCTTATGCTTTTGCATTTTCCATCGAAATATAATGCATGTTTGTAAGTTAAGAAATTCTGGACGCAGCAAGTGCGTTATGGTAGCGAATTTTGATTAAATGCTTCATATTTGAAAAACTCAATTTGATATTAACCTATAAGGTTGACCAGGAAACGGATTTTTTCGGTTACATTTTAAGTTTACTTTCGGGAATTTCTGTACGTTTTCAAACAATAAAGTTATTTTGATGAAACATGGCACATTGTTTTTACTATATAGGTTATACTGGTAACCAAATTTGATGCCTGCTTTCTGAAAAAAAAAACACATATTTGCTATTAAAAACATTTTTATGAAAATTCACTACCATAACGCACTTGCTGCGTCCAGAATTTCTTTATTTTAGAATTTTCCTTCCCCTGAAGATGTTGACATGGTCAACGAAACGATCGTAAGGTCTTTGAAATATGTGCTGTGATGATTTGGGTGTTCTCCAAGTGTACTTATTAGTGCTCATCACAGGTTACAGTTTTCACATAGAGAAAAATAAGATGTTTATTGGAATTTGTATGTTATAAATATAATGTAAATAGGAATACGAGAGTAGAACTAGCAGGCGTGACGGCGACGTAATAAAATAGATGCGTGGCAACACTGTTGCCGCAACAGTCGTCTGTCTATTGTTGGTGTGTAGTATGATGCATAAAGAAACATGATGAGCGACGTCGCGTCTGAAAGTGGCAACACTGTTACCGCAACAGTGTGGTATGATGTTTGCTTCATTTTTACTTATATGATAAAAGATCAGGAAGAACACTCCATCAATTAAAAATAGGTCTACTCTTGACTCACGTTGTGTATCAATGATATTTAGTTTCCAATATGGGTTGGCCATTAATTCCAGTAATTAACAATTAATATTTTAAGTTTTGGGTAAATAGAAAATGTTAGTAATTATTTTGTGGTGAAAATAGTCTGAAAAGTCTTAAAAAACCAACAATTGTATGCTAGTTTCTTATCATTTTTCGAACTCCCCTTACACGTGGGGGCAATCCATACCCCCAGACACCTGTTACACTTTGCCACCCCAGTTAAAAAGCTGAAATTACGCTACACGTTAAAGTTCCCTACCCTCTCTACGGAAAGGCAGGGGTTCGGCAAAATTTTCAGATAGTGAGGTGAAACTGCTCACTGGCGTCAGTGATTGGCCATAGTCGCGGAAATAGGCCGTGGTTAAAGGACACAAAAATCTATTTACACTGAATGAATGTGCCTACAAAAAAAAAACTTATTTAACAATAACATAAATCCTATTTCAACTTTAATGCATATAATCTGAAGGAATCAAACTATAAAAACTAATGCCAATATATATTGGGTACATTCAAATCTACACTATGTGGAATACTTATAAAAATAATATAATCTCCCTAATTACATAGCTATATAACCAAAAATAAGTAACCAATAAATTAAACTAGTAAAATTAGTCGGAGCGAATTAGGATATCATACAATCAACGGGTGCAACGTTCAAACGCAAATGGTGTACTCACACCGTCCATCATTCGCGGCAATTCGCGTGGTTCACGGTTCAAAATTCAATATATTCTTCTTTTTGAACAAAATTCATTCGCGTGACAAGTTACAAGTGCCCTTTAAATAAGGACGTCATATAAACATACGTCATACAATTTGACCATTTGATCTTGATAACTAAAAATGACCAAAGTGACACGAAATCGGTTATGGATGTAGACACTTCTTCTCTAGCTTTGCAATTGCTTGTTGTCTTCTTTGTAGCCGGTTTAGCCCTTATACGGCATTGTTAAACAGGATAAAGTGTCATCATGTCCGACAATGCCATAAAAGAACGGGACCAGTTACAGAGAAGCAAACCAGCATGCGTCATTTTCATGGGACTCCAATTTCCCTTGGTAAAAACGCCGTATCACAAGGTTTGATATGTGCCAAAACGTAAAAAGTTGCAAAACAATTTAAATAAGTCGAAGACGATGGACGATATCAATTTTTTCTCTTTACAAGCATGCATTAAAATTTGATTGAAAATGCAAGAATACTACAATAAAATGGGTGTTACATTAAAAAAAACACTTGTATCATCAACGACTTAGATGATTGTCAACAGAATTTTAAAAGATGCAGCTCAAAACACTCAATAAATAACTTTTATAATATTTTCCCGTATCTTGTATAATAACGGATATATTGAGTTTTACAGCAAAAATGCACCACCCTGTATATATGTAACAATGTAAACTGAAATTGGCCCCAGGGCCTATTTCGCGTTCCTTTGAGAAAATGTTTTGAAAATTCTGAAATCGCGGTCTTTTCAATAACGAATTTTTTCAACAAAAATTCGCGAAAAAGATTGAATGAATTTTTATTTACCTGTTTTGTATGTATTTTAAATCTCCCGGTTGTTTTACTTCCAAAACTCAAAGGGTATTAGCGAATTATTTCTTTTTACTTCTATTTAATTAGGTATTTAAGTTTTCCTCATTGGTTTTCCCACTGTTCTAATTGTTTCTCGAATGATAATGCTTTATAGTTTTATTTATACATTTATTATTACTTATATATATATATATATATATATATATATATATATATATATATATATATATAAGTAATAATAAATGTATAAATAAAACTATAAAGCATTATCATTCGAGAAACAATTAGAACAGTGGGAAAACCAATGAGGAAAACTTAAATACCTAATTAAATATTTAATTAGGTATTTAAGTTTTCCTCATTGGTTTTCCCACTGTTCTAATTGTTTCTCGAATGATAATGCTTTATAGTTTTATTTATACATTTATTATTACTTATATATATATATATATATATATATATATATATATATATATATATATATATATATATATAAGTAATAATAAATGTATAAATAAAACTATAAAGCATTATCATTCGAGAAACAATTAGAACAGTGGGAAAACCAATGAGGAAAACTTAAATACCTAATTAAATATTTAATTAGGTATTTAAGTTTTCCTCATTGGTTTTCCCACTGTTCTAATTGTTTCTCGAATGATAATGCTTTATAGTTTTATTTATACATTTATTATTACTTATATATATATATATATATATATATATATATATATATATATATATATATATATATATATATATATATATATTAGTCACAAACGACAAACTCTATAACTGAAACTACTATAAGCACTAAGCACCAAAGAAGGAGTCTATTTGAAATTAATTTTCTGTAAATATTTTAGTAAAGTGAAGGACATTGATGGTTGAAGCTGTAACTCAAGGCTTTGTAAAAGACATTTATTATGACATTTCTTCTACATAACCCGTATTTGTTTCAGGTTCTTCGTGTAAAAATTGCCAATTTTGACGTTTCAAATCGCGACATTTTAAGAAGAAAAACTAAAATGTGAACCCATTAACTGTCATGTTAAATATCAGTGGCACACAATTTTTTTTTTTCGTTAAATGTCTATAATTTTTCCTTTAAACAGGCCGAATAGCTCAGTTCGCGAGGTGAGTAACCTATAGAATCCAACTAGGAGTTCGCGGGTTCGAGTCCCTTATTCGGGCAGTCCATCTTTTTCACTCGAATGTGGCAAAGTCGGCTTCTGAAGAGCTATGGGTGGTGTCCTTTGTCTATATGTGTATGTAAGCTCCCCCGCACAAGTCTAAGACTTCTGGATGCGCAGTTTGTCGACTATGGTGTTATTATTATTTTTGTTATTAACTTAGAAATCCGAATTTTGTCGTGTAGGGTGAGTTTAATAGTGTAAACCTGATTACTAAATCTGGTTTGTTATGAGATACAAGAATTCTCCGAAAGAAAACACAAAATTTGCCAGGAAAAACTGGTCCGACTCTCCTGGCTAACGAACTTATCCAAGCCACTTACAAAATCAAGGGACTTGCCAAATTTAATCAAAATCGACCCATTATTTATTGAGTTATCCAATCGATATATATATATATATATATATATATATATATATATATATATATATATATATATATATAAGAAAAAAGGGTTAAGGGCAAAGCCGCAAGGAGACAACCCCATACACGTGTTTCAAGCTTATTAGCCATCATGAGTACGGTAGAGCCAAGTGAAGATGGGAACACTCTGGATGAAGATGCAAAAATACACGGAATCACAACAGGCAACCAGTGCACATTTGCAGCAATATTTGGAAGATCCTCAATCCGAGGGAAACAACCACGAAGGCAAAGAAATCACCTGCGTGAGCATCCGAAGCCCAGGAAGTTATATTAACTATAACAGGATTTATAATACGGCATTTCTGTACTAATAAGCTGGAAACACGTGTATGCGGTTGTCTCCTTGCGGCTTTGCCCTTAACCCTTTTTCCTTGTATAGTACAGAAATGCTGTGTTATAAATCCTGTTATAGTTAATATAACTTCCTGGGCTTCGGATGCTCACGCAGGTGATTTCTTTGGCTCCGTGGCTATTTTGGTTGTTTCCCTCGGATTGAGGGTCTTCCAAATGGTGCTGCAAATGTGCACTGGTTGCCTGTTGTGACTCCGTGTATTTTTGCATCTCCATCCAGAGTGGTCCCATCTTCACCTGGCTATACCGTACTGATGTTGGCTAATAAGCTTGAAACACGTGTATGGGGTTGTCTCCTTGAAGCTTTGCCCTTAAAACTTTCTCTTTGTATATATATATATATATATATATATATATATATATATATATATATATATATATATATATATATATATATATATATATATATCCATCAGTGAATTTTTCGTGGAACGAAAAATTCATTAAAAATAAGTTATGTTAAATAGAAAGTTTTATTTTAGATTCACCAGAAATCTCGAAGTTTCCCTTTCAGATCAAACTAAATAATTTTAAAGCATCTGCGATGAAACATGTTCCTCTAATAATGGTCTAAAGAAACAGTTGTCGCGTACATAATGTTGTCATTAAATTGCAAATGTGCACTGGTTGCCTGTTGTGACTCCGTGTATTTTTGCATCTTCATCCAGAGTGGTCCCATCTTCACCTGGCTATACCGTACTGATGTTGGCTAATAAGCTTGAAACACGTGTATGGGGTTGTCTCCTTGAAGCTTTGCCCTTAACACTTTCTCTTTGTATATATATATATATATATATATATATATATATATATATATATATATATATATATATATATACATCAGTGAATTTTTCGTGGAACGAAAAATTCATTAAAAATAAGTTATGTTAAATAGAAAGTTTTATTTTAGATTCACCAGAAATCTCGAAGTTTCCCTTTCAGATCAAACTAAATAATTTTAAAGCATCTGCGATGAAACATGTTCCTCTAATAATGGTCTAAAGAAACAGTTGTCGCGTACATAATGTTGTCATTAAATTGCAAATGTGCACTGGTTGCCTGTTGTGACTCCGTGTATTTTTGCATCTTCATCAGAGTGGTCCCATCTTCACCTGGTTATACCGTACTGATGATGGCTAATAAGCTTGAAACACCTGTATGAGGTTGTCTCCTTGAGGATTTGCCCTTAACACTTTCTCCTTATATATATATATATATATATATATATATATATATATATATATATATATATATATATATATATATATATATATATATATCCATCAGTGAATTTTTCGTGGAACGAAAAATTCATTAAAAATAAGTTATGTTAAATAGAAAGTTTTATTTTAGATTCACCAGAAATATTGAAGTTTCTCTTTCAGATCAAACTAAATAACTTTAAAGCATCTGCGATGAAACATGTTCCTCTAAGAATGGTCTAAAGAAACAGTTGTCGCGTACATAATGTTGTCATTAAATTAAGATTTTCACATTTAGAAATTTTGCTACAGAGGCGAATAAACTTGTCTCATCGACTGGAAATACAACTTCCAGTTACATTTTCAGCTCTATTGACAAATTGTAAAGTGGGTGTCGATAATAGTAATTAAGAATTCTACATGGCCGTACAAATAAGGCAACGACAACTGGACGCGTGCAATGTAAACGAACCCGCGGCCCATTATCTGACTTTTATAAACCGTTGGAAATCTGAAATACCTTATGAATGAAATATAAAAGGAGTGTGGGTGTAAATGGTGAGTGCAACGGCAAGTGAATCTATACGGGCGGATCAGTACAAATAGAAAGTTTGAAAATAAACACGAATTGTGTACAGGTTTGCATATAAGGCTATGTCGAGGAGATGCCGACATAAACGGCCATACGGCCATATGTGCATTTGGCCGAAATATGGAGCAAATGCGGGGGACATATCCCGTTAGAACGGCGCTAATTCAACAGTGTCAATGACAACACGTCCTCTGTTGTTTGCGATTTTTTTCTAGGATGGCTGTGTGTGGGAATATGATGACATCTGAACGTATGGACGCTGCTAGAGCACAATCTCACCTCGCGGGCGCCAGTCTGGCGTTTACAGATTGCATTCATCTTCGACAACCTGTCCATACACTCATTGATTATTCTATAATCCAATAAAATATGCACATATATGTGTAAATGACAGCCATAATCTGTGGATAGAGTGTGTAAATATGGTGTAAATACGGTTATAAATAGTCGCTTACCTGAAAATTCCTACTCGCGAATGTTGAACTACTAAAATTTCACTTCTAATGCACTCAGTGCACTTTTAAGCTCGTTAATTCTACGGCTTTGACTATTAAAGCAACCAATTAAATTCTGTAAATTGACTTCAAATTGTGCAAAATGTGTTAGTTGCATTTTAGAGAACGAAGAGTTAAAGCTCTTAATTGCTTCAGACTTCGCTAAGTGTATTGATAATTACCTAACGATACAATTATATTGGAAAAGCCTGTCACAAAGAATTATTATGTCAAACCTCGCTTTAGCTGTGTCTTATGTGTGTACGTATAGTGAGTGGCAAAATTATGAAGTAAGTTCGATACAATTTGAACGATATGTGTTTTGACGAAATGCTCGGACACGTCAATTCTAGTTTTCAAAAATACACATTTTTGCATAAAATTTATGTTTCTCGCACTCCCGCTTTTCAAATATGGCGTCATCCCCTTTTCTTAATGACAACCCCCGTTTTTTTCTTCTTTTAACATATCATTGAATTGTCTATACGGTGTTTTGAAACCTCACATTGTTAAATTCTCAAATGCAAATCATTTGAAGAGTGGAAAACATAAACTCTATTAAAACATACAATAACGAATAAGATAAAATTATTTCCTGTAAATAACATGTTCAAAATTGTATTTAAACGTAGGTACTCACCAATAATACAGAAGAATCAGGTGTACGTCATTGTCAAATAAACATTATTCTTAATAACATAAACGTCTTTTGAAAGTTAATTAAGTATAGCTTATAAAAATTTTAATTCTTGTTGGCAGCGGTGATTAAACCAGAACACAGTAAGAAGTGTGCAATTTGTTTAATGCAAAATATCCAGATAGATGTATCAGCCAATCCAGTGTGAGTAAAATCGAGAAGAAATTCAGAGAAAATGAAAATGCAAGGTGCAGTGCGTCCCAAGAATACTGATGTAGACGTAAAACTTGATATTTAATTAAGTGTGGGTGAGAATCCTCATGTTATATCTCGATCAATTGCAGCAGACTATGAAACTTCTCAGCGATCAGTATTTTGCCCTCAGGGCTCGTCCGCGGCTTAGCCGCCCCGATACTGCTGCTGCCTTTGGCTTATTGTGCATGCTCTTAGTCTTTTTACTCCACACATTCCAAAATCACTGTGCCTTGAACTAATCTGCACAGCGATTGGTAGGGTGAAGTTTAAAATGCTGTCTCCGGTCTAGACTGATCGTAGATCAGTTGTCTTTTGCGGTCCATAGCTTTATACTCGCATGGGGTGTGCTGGGATGATTGCTACCCCTCGCGCAGAGTCTGAGTGCGAGGTCCCGCTCGAACCGCCCCATTTTATGCAGGTGTTTCTTGACGGCCATGTGTCCCGTCAAGAGACCTGTTGTTTCTGAGCTGTCCTCTGCTAAGATTTAGCAGCTTCACAGCTCTCTTTAAACTGGGTTCGTCAATTATTGACTTCCCATGTCTGAGCCCTGGACAGTCTGCCCAGTACACCTTGTGTTGGTTTCTGACCCAGGGCTTAATGTCTCCCCTGGAAGTGCTTTTTGTCATGCCTAGAACCTGTTCTGGTCCCATAAATGGTTCTGCTGACCCTATCTTTGCGAGACTGTCAGCTTCTTCATTGCCTTTGACCCCCAAGTGACCCGGCACCCAGATGAGGGTCACCTCATTCTGCCCAGCCAGGTCGCTCGTCTCGTCTCGGCACCCACTCACCAGCCAGAAATTTACCCGTGGGCTACTTAAGGTCTTAAGGGCTGCCTGGCTGTCTGTGGGTATGAGGATCCGCTTGCTGGTGTAGCCCCTCCTCTTGTTCTCCCGCACACAGTGCAGGGTGCGATACATTTCGAAGGGAAATACTATGACTTACCTTCGGTCCTTCCGAAAAAACACCTGCCCCCGTCCCACGCTCCCCGCCGGATCCGTCCGTGAACCAGACGAGCGCGTCCCGTGGTATGCTCGGCGTCGCCTCCCGCCATGTCTCGCGGTCATCAATTTCCACTGTAAAGTTGTTTTCCATGCAGATTCGCGGACTCGCGAAGTCTGACCTCATTTTAAGCTCCTTCATAATCTCCTGATTTTTCAGTGGCCCCTGAAGCCTGGGTTGATCTTTAGTCTACCATTGCAGGCTAATCTGTATAGTCGTAGCATGGCCTCCCCCATAATAGCTAAGTGTAGGGGTGGCGCAGATCTAGCAACACCTCCATGGCGGCTATTGGGGTTGAAGACATGGCCCCTGTGATCCCCAGGTAAGCCATCCTTTGGATCTTGCCTAGTTTTTAGGTTGGCATTGGATTGTGTCACCTTAGGCCACCAGACCAGGGCCGCATATTTTTCTATATAAATTATACAAAAATGTTTTTGTATAATTTTTTGGAAAAAAATTGGCCATTATAGATAAATAATGAACTCCAAGATATTAACAAAATGGAGATATGTTCCAAGTTTGGTTTAAACGGTTGAGTATTTTCTTAACACAAATTCACTAAAATTTAAAAAGAATACACCTTGTGAAAGTACACAGGACATAGTTTATTAAGCTCTGACACACGGTTTCGGTCTCACGACTATTTCTGATGAGTGCTTGTATCAGTTTTTATCTACAGTGAAGTTTCGCCACATGTTTTTATTATTTTTTACTTATCAGCTTGATATTTAGATACATTTTTGTATTTCTCCTAGCATACTATATTAAACTCAGTATTTTCTTTTCAGATCCTGAGATCGTACAGGATGTAGTACCCCAAGGAATTATAGATGAAGAAGAACGAGGAGCTAAACGTAAGTATAATAAAATAAAGCTCACACTATCTTCACACACCGGCTGAATAGAATTAACAGAAAAATTTGCATTTCAGATTTTGCAGCTCTTCTTACTGGACGTTCTTCGCTAATATTGAAAAATGATTACATGCGACTAGCGCCTCACGAACACGTCAGAAATAATGTGGCTGCCACAGCCAGGTTTAATTTCCACAGAAAGAATCTGTTTTATTCATTTTATGTATCGGACAAAGCTGCTCGTCCGCACTCGCTTCAGTTTGTAGACTACGAAGGCAATATTCTTGAAGAATTTATATTGTCGACGTTTGGTGGTTTTGTTAACAGTGTTTATCAAAACGCTACAAGAAAAATTTGTGGCGTCTGGCGCCGTTTGCCGAAAGATTATCGAAGATTACTTAAGCAGGAGCGCATGTATGCAGTGCTTGTATGGGGAAGCAAGGACCAGGCTGAATTTACTTTGAGCGGACAGTTGAAGAAATATTCCTCATTAAATACCGAGCTCTTTAGCTCCTTGCTGGAGCCAGCTCCTGGTTCAGATCCCGTATTAATGGGTGGCGCTGGAGGAACTGCAATCATCTATAGCTCTTTGTCTGTCTCGCCTTCGATTCATGTAGCTGTCATTTTTAATGGAATATTTTCGAAAGATGAGATATTGGATGTTCCTATTAATATTTCTTTGTCCGTTGATGAGAAGAGGTTCATAATCCAAGAGGTAAGTACGTGTATTTATTTTACATTAATATCTATTACGCTTTTAAATAGAGTAGAATTACTTTCACATCGTAGAACTTCGGTGGTTCAGGGGTAAGAACGTGTGCCTCTGAACCGAACGGTACTGGGTTCGGTCCCAGGGCACTCCTTTCACTTTTTCAGTACAAACTGTAACATTAACATCAACCGAGGTTCTGGCATTGTATTTGAGCAAATTGAATGTCTGCACGTTCCGCCCTTCGGAGGGGGCGTAAAGCCGTCGGTCCCGTGTTCATGCGATGTTGGGCAGTTAAAGATCCCTACCCTCCTACAGAAAGGCAGGGGTTCGGCAAAATTTCCGGGATAGTGAGGTGAAACTGCTCCCTGGCGTCGGTGATTGGCCATAGTCGCGGAAATAGGCCGACGTTAAAGAAACAAAACCCACACACATTCTCATCGTCACAACGTGTGGAAGTATCGCATCGGCGTCAAAAATTTCATTTTTTTTTTTGGCTTAAACGTTGTAAAAATATCAAAACACATAGAAAAAATGATTTGGGAACGACAATTTTTTTAGCTGACGGTCTGTCGATCTGTTCGGATTGTTTTTGGGTAAAATCACTTTAGCGGGTAGGGGATGAATGTGGGGTGACTTGGTGAAAATTGATATTTTTTCGTTAAAACTCGAGTAATATAACGTTTTAGGGTTTATTTATTAGAAAACTTTTACTTTCATCAAACATCTGGTATTCTGTGCTGAAATTAAATTAGGAGTTGAATGTGTGGGGGTGGAATATTGTTGACAAATATTTGGATTTTTTTTTACTAAAACGGCGTAAAAAGTTTCAAAACATATAGAAAACTTGATTCTGGAACGAAAATTTTTTTGTCTGTCGGTCGGTCAGTCTATCGGAGTGTCTGCATGTACCAGGTGATTTTACTATTAACTTTTTTTTGATTTTAACATAATTAACCATAATTTCGTATCCAAAAAGCTAAGTCAAACATTTTTTTGCACACAAACCTAGTTTTTTATGTAGATTCGAATTTTATAAAAAAAGGACGACAAAAATATGTTTAAATGTGTCTTCCGGCTCCCCTTTACTTCACCCAAATTTGACAAAAAGAATTAAACCGTTTTCGAAATATCCTCTTGTAACACTTCAAAAAGCTCACCCTATACAGCATTTTGAAGTGTGAAAAAATGTTTCAAATAAGAGCAAATTAGAGGCCCGATAAGTCATAATTGTTGTATTTCTGATAATAACAAAGTTGTTCTACTGACATTTGGCACACAACTCGTCTTGATAGGGGCTATTGTAAATGCCAAAGTTAAAGTTTTTCTGGTTTTATGAAAAGTTGAGTACAGGCATATAAAAAACTTGCACGTTCTGGAGGCCAAAAGGGGTCTGTCGGTCTGTCGGAATGTCAGCATGTACCAGGTGATTTTTAAAGTGTCGCCACCCCCCCCCCCCCCACAGCTATGTGGAAGTTATGATTCAAGTCGGAGCACTATTTTTTCCATTTTCAGTAAATATTATACTGTGAGAACCTAAAGTCAATCGCCCCTCTTAACTATTTCATTTTGTATGTAACAAAAAAATATTTCATACAAAAGTTGCCGGTTTCATTCGAGTTCTTTAAAGGATTAACTTACTTTTTTATACAGGGTGCCTCAAAAAAGCGCAGTAACTTACTGGTACATTTTTGACGTCTCCCTAACATTTTAAACACGTCTGATGTATAATGTTATAACTCAAAAATTTGTTGCTTCGGAGCTTTGACCAATTTCAGCTAGTCATTTTAACTAATTCGCCCCGTTGCAGCGAGAAAACTGTTAGAGATCGAGCAAAATGAATCCCAGGTAATTACGCAGATGAGCAACACACGTGATTTTTAAGAAATGTTTTAAAAAAACACGCTTAAAAGCATCGCCGGAAAAAGAAGCAACAAGAGAAATGTTGTAGAATCACCCCCTATAAATTTTACGGGACCCGAAGTGAATAGGAATGCTGGGCGTGGAAGGAAATATAAAGGCGAATTTGACAAAAACAGCTTAGTCGGGCATCTATAAGTAGCGTTTTTCACATTTTGCATTACCCATCCTCTTAATAATGTTCTTGCCCCTCCAGCCAGCCTATATTTGCTTTAGGTCCCGCAGTTTGTTTATGCGTTGACTGGACAACATTTTCTTGTCATTTATGCACAAAACACTCTAAAAAGCAGACTTGAACGACATAATCTGACTTAACCCGACTTGACCTGACCCTGACCTAACCAAAAGACGTAGGAGAAAACCGAAGAAAGCACAAAAACATGCATTCAAAAAAAAAAACAATGTTAGTTTTAACATAATTAAACATTGAATAAAAGGCTTATCCTCCAGACACCAAATGTATTTAAAATTTAATTCTCGACGCGTTTCGACACTCTAAGAGGTCATCTTCAGGGGATAAATCTACAATCATAACAAGAAAGGTATGTCAGAAAAACATTAGTTTTTCCGGTAGGCAATTGTGCATGTTAGAGCACAATGATGACCAGGTGATCTCTACAGAAAAACGTCAAAGGCTAAAATCACAAGTCACACAGTAAAATGCCAACCAACAGTCAAGTTAAAATCTAAGAGAGCTACAGATACAGTAACACTAGCTAAAAATATGTTAAGTTAAACATGCAATTAATGTATAACTTAACATTATATATATATATATATATATATATATATATATATATATATATATATATATATATATATATATATAACCCATGTTAAGTTTTAATTAATTGGTACTCTAAAACAGTCCTTTAATTTCAGAATGTTTATGTGACTAAACCTGGATATGAGCTCAATATGGTAGAAGTAAGTTCCCCTGTCACCCCAGCTGATTTACGTTTATTAACACGAGGAAGACTGCTTATTTCTGTATCATCAGTTTCGAAACCAGAAGCTTTACGACTCACTGGAACTGTAGGACCAAAAGTGACGTGCGAACTTTTTCAAACCACTTTACAATCAAGTCCATCAGAAAGAAGCAACATCCATGGTACTTCAGGTTTAGCATGGCTATATCTAAATCATGAGGGTGCCCTAGTTTATAACGTAGAAGTTAATAATTTAAAACGAGAACCCGCCCAACTAACTCTGATTGATGTTAGCACGAAACGAAGAACTGAGCTAGAAGATTTAACCCCTTATTTTGTAAGCGGTTGGGCAAATGGAACCATCGAAAAACTCAGTCCAAAAGTACTGGAACCTCTATATAACGGCAATTTAGCTGTTAATATTGCAACAGACACTGATAATAGCTTTATTAGTGGAAGGTTAACCTCAAAGTTAGTCGCAGAAGCCAAAGATGCACCAGCACCCATTTTACTAAAGAGAGAGAATCACACCCTTCCACCATCTGCAGTAGGTATGGCTTGGTTGCTGGTAGACAACGAGTGCCACATCCAATACGATGTCACTCTGTCTGGTGTTGGAGGCTCAGAAAGAAAATATCTTATGTACATTGAGCTGTTGCCAATGATCGCACCGGGAGCACCTGTAATTACGAAACTTCTAGAAGATTTCCAAGGCAGTCAAGTTGATGGAAGTCCCATAGAATCGTTAAATAGTGAAGAGTTAAGTCGACTCGATAGTGGTGTCTGTTTTTTAAAGATTAAGGACAAGAATACAAAAATGACGTTGCTTTCTGCGCAAATGCCTCAGGTAAGTAAAAAACTTTTGAAAATGTAGTAATAGCAACAAAATCATTAGGGCTACTGAAATTATTTTAGCAAATTTGTATACACACTACGCCTAAATACAAGTTTGAAAGTCCTATATCCCGGAAGTTCTCGTGACTGTCTTTTATTTTGAACTTAATCTTCTTTCTTCTTGACACTGTTTAATTCACCGTCGAGCATAAGTTCTTTTCGCTGTTTTCCATGATTTATTTTCTTTATTACTTGGAAACATGCTTTTTCCCTATATGTTATATCATATCTCTCTTCTAAAATGGTTCTACTTTTTCGCATCTGCAATGTGTTGGCAACACCGCCCACGTATCAGTATCATCCTAAACGCTAACATCTCGATCATGCCACTCTGCAACGTATGTGGAAACCCCAAAAATAAAAGTATTTAACGCAATTTGAGTCTACACCAAAGTAACACCTTGAGGAGAATTAGAAATTCTAGGCGGCATAAAAATCGCCTAAATAGAAACGTAAAATGACTTCTGAAATATTTTATTGATTGTTGGCGCCCTTACCTGGTGAAACCGTTCTATACCAAATACAGATGTAGAGACTTCACATATGCTTCTCTCCTTCCATGTAAAGAAAAAACAACTACGGAAGCCAGAGAGGAAATCTCTACATATCTTTATTTAGTATAGAACAGTTTCACCAAGTAAGGGCAACAACAGTTAGTGATAAGTACACCTGGAGAACCCAAATCACCACAACGCATTTTAAAAAGCCTGATAATCGTTTCACTAACCAAGTTATCGTCATCAGAGTATGAATAATTCTAAGAATTACGCTATCCTGCCTAGTGAAACGATCCTCAGATTTTTTTTATGTGTTGTGGTGATTTGGGTTCTCCAAGTGTACTTATCAGTGCTCATCACAGGTTCTAATCTTCACTTAACAATTAATGAAATATTTCAGAAGTCATTCAACTCACCAGACCTTCACTTTGTAGTTTTAAATAGGTGTAGTGTGGATCTTAATTGCCAGTAAATCAAAATCAATCATATTTAATAATAATAATAATAATAATAATAATAATAATAATAATAATAATATATTTATGATTATTAATTGTACAATATACTACTAGAACTGTTTTTCCACCAACTAATAATAAAAATAATAGTATTTTAAATAAAATGTTTTATTAAAGTGAGAAAGACCTGAAAATTTTTATTAAAAAAGTTATCGTGTAGCCTTTGCAAATAATATTATTAAAAATTTTCAGCTAGATTTTTGTAATACATCCAGGTACTCAGTCTTTTTAATTTACATTTTAAAAGTTTTTGATAACTTCCTTATAAATTCTATTTTGGTCTCGCCTCAGCTGGTTGTTCTTCACAAATTCTTCTTTGCTTTTTGGCAACTTTCAATCCCTATATAATACCAAGAGTTGCTAAAGAGTTAAGCTGCCAAAATCATATTTCTAGCGGATTCTAAAGCAAGTTCTTTGTATTGGGTCTAGAACTTAACACCACTATTTTAACAATGTTGCTAAGGTATTAAAATCTCTAAACGAATATTTTCGTTGCAGATCGAAGTGCCGCAATCATGTCGTCCTACATACAGCGACAATAACGTTCCAAAAATATTATTTGACAAAAGTGAAGATGCCCCAACTGGAGATTGTCTGCACGAAGGAATATTCTATCAAGATGAAGCTCAATGGACATCAGCTTTGGATCCATGCGTGATGTGTTACTGCCAAAATGGAAATGCCAACTGTTACAGAATGCCGTGTCCAGATATAAATTGTCCAAGCGGTCTCACAACCAACGTTCAAGGAGAATGCTGCCCTGTTTGTGACAATATTACAGCTCCTCCAGAATCTAACATCAACATGCCTCAGAAATGTATTTTTAACGGCAGATCTTACTCGCCTGGAAGCAAGTTTCATCCTTTTCTTATTCCCACAGGTTTTGACGTTTGCACGGAGTGCATGTGCGATCCGTTTTATCTGGAAATAAAGTGCACCCGTAGAAATAATGAGAAAATGTGTTGCAGAAATTGTCACAGGTATGATATAAACAATACGCTGGCTGGAGACGATCCCATCATCAATATGATAAGTCATGTCCCGGGACAAAAGGAGATGCCCACAGTGACACCTCAAGATATTTTGGCTCAAGGTGGTTGCGTCAATGTGAACGATCCTAGAAGGCCGTATGAAAATGGAACTACATATCATCCGGTAATAGAGTCGCTTGGTGAATATAAATGTGTTACCTGTAAATGTCAGGTGAGTTTACGTACTTAGTATTCCTTATTTAGATATTCATATTCTTCTCTTACCATACCATAAGTAATATTATAGTTTTAGCATCCTTTATAAAAAGCATTTTATGCGATAAAATGTTAACTAAGAAAAATAAACATAGCTGTTAAGATTTTAGCGGCCTATTTATAAGTAACTAAAATCAAACAGCTTTAATCAGGCAGGTTAGGTACTTAAGCTTGTCCCACTCTTTTAGCAATATCCTGATAGAAGTCGCAAAAACCTTGTATGAAATTAAAAACAGTTTGTGACTAATGAAACGAAGGTTCAAGGCCATCTACTCCACAATACAATACAATAAAATACAGGTACTTAAGCTATAGGGGAAGGTTTTAGCGCTTCAAGATATATAATTTTGTAATAAACACATTTGTCTACTCTACAGGTTGAGTTTTTTAAAATGTTACATGTGGATATCTCGAAAACGGGGCAGGGGGAGGGGAGATATTTAAACATATTTTTCACATTTGTAACTTTTGATTTTAAAATAAGGCGATGTACTTTTTATTTGTAAAATTCTACGTAAAAAACTAGGTATGTGTGCAAAAAAAATTTGGTTCACTTTTTCGGTTACAGAATTTGGATTTATTATATAAAAATTAAACAAAAAATAATTTCGATTTATTTATCAAGTCTCTTATCATGGACGTTGATGTTGATTATTATTGGCTTTCATGAAAGCGCGTTATTTTAACTTAAGTCAATTGGGTGTTTTGACATTTTGACCATTTTCCCGGTTTATTGCACAAATAAACATGGAAAATAATTTTTATGTGCAAGTTGACATGTGGTTTCAACAGGATGGAGTTCCACCCCATTATGCAATACAGGCCTGTATTCATTTGAATTCAATATTTAAACACGGGTCGACTGGTCGAGCAGGTCCGGTCAACTAGCCAGCTAGGTCACCGGATTTGACCCCCTTGATTATTTCGTTTGGGGGTTTTATAAAGGACATAATGATGGCGATTATATCTAAAACTTTAGCTGATATGAAACACATAATTGGCTTTGCCTGCTCATTGGTGGCACCTGAAATGTTGCGGTATATACGGGATTCATTTAGAAAAAGACTGAGAAAGTTGAAGTGGGGCATTTCTAACAATATCTCATGCATAACAGGCGATAAATAAGTTGAAATTTTACTATTTTTATTATTTTTATTATTTTAACATAATTAACCATAATTCTGTGACCAAAAAGCCAAGTCAAACATTTTTTGCACACAAACCTAGTTTTTTTTGTAAATTCGAGTTTTATAAAAAAGAGGACGTCATAAATATGTTTAAATGTGTCTCCAGCCTCTCTATTACTTCACCCGAATTGGACAAAAAATAATAATCCGTTTTAGAGATATCCCCTTGTAACACTTCAAAAAGTTCACCCTATACAGCATTTTTAAATGTGGAAAAATGTTTCAAATAAGAGCGAATTAGAAGCCCCAAAAGTCAAAATTGTTGTATTTCTGATAATAACAAAGTCGTTCTAATGAAATTTGGCACACAAATTGTCTTGATAGGGGCTATTGTGAATGCCAAATTTAAAGTTTTTCTGGTCTTATAAAAAGTTGAGTACAGGCATATAAAAAAATTGCACGTTCAGGAGGCCAAAAGGGGACATGGTTGACAGACTTAATTTTCGTAGAACATTTTTATTGGCGAATTCTTAAAGAAAAAATTTGTTGGTTAGTGAAGTTGAATAAATTGTTTTCATCATAAAACAACTTTGAATCTTGTGCTCTCTTTTGGTCTCCCGAAGGACAAAAAATGAATGCCTATAACTAACTACATACAGACTCGGAGACTACTGCTATGGGTTCACTGTTGGTTTTCGTTTCTGTAAATGAAGGACGTGGCTAGAGCGTAAGCTAACTGGAGCAAGTGGCCCTTCTGAGTTCTAGATATTCTAGGATGTTCTTGAACGTTTCTGTTACCGGTTTCGCTGCTTAATAGCATCCTTATACAGATAAAAATTGAATTAACACGAAATCATGTAGTTGTCATGATTTTGTATTGAGCTTTTATCTTAGCAATTAATGTCATTCTGAAAATCTTTGTTTTAATATTTAGATACAACCTGTCAAAATGGAATCTTGGAGAATAACAAATTTGAAGCTTTTTTTTCATGATGTCATATGTCATGTATAATTATCAATAAATATTAATTATTTTAATAAATTTTATCATGCTGTAGTCTAACCTAGAAATATACATGATATATTATAGGAAATTTATTCAAGGAATATTTACTTACCATGTTTATACCACAAATTAGCAAAAAACGACGATATTCTACGGTATCAAACCCACTAATTAAGAATATAAAATAACATTTTCCTTCAAATAAACCGTTGACATTTGCCGATTAGCGACCGACATTGACAGATTATCATTAGTAGAAAGGCAAATGACAGGGGTATAAATAGAATCTAATACATTATTTTAAAGTATCATGGGTAATTGGTAATTCAAAATTTATGTGTATTAACCGCAGTGATTGAAATTATTTAGTTTTTCAACGAACTTTCGTTTATCATCAATAATTATGAATATGCGTTATGCCCGATGTTATACATTCTAAAATTCAAATGTTATTTTATTACATCTGACAACCTAGCTCATTTGTATATAATTGTCACTGACTATTGTGTCCTTATTAGATTTTAAATTTCTCTATTCTAAACATTTATACTCTAACCATCCTTGCCAACGTTGAATGTGCGAGATGTTTTATGGAATTTTAACTGATGTGGTAGATTGTTTATTTTTTACCATCACTTTCGAATAACTTCTTTTCTCGTGGGCCATCTAATTTAGTATTTGGTTAGCAACTATAATGTGACGTTTTCTATGCTTGTACAAATTTTCATTCGAATCTCATTAATAGTTCAAAAAATATTCGTTTTAAAAACTTTGTTTAAATATTTTTAAAGAAAAAATAGATCAAAAATAATCTAAGAACTCATCCATGCCATTAACACAATCAAGGTAATCTCCAAATTTGGTCGAAAACGGTCAAGTATTTTTTGACTTATCGGTTGGATACATACCTACATATATATATATATATATATATATATATATATATATATATATATATATATATATATATATATATATATATATATATATATATATATATATATATATATATATAAATTGAAACGAACCTTTAATGTGTATTCTTGAAGCCCAAATTTGCGCTCATTTGAAAACATTTTTTCCAAAGTCCTACCACATCTCTATTAGTGAATTTTCTTAATGAAAATTCACTAAAAATGTATGGCGGGTATAGACTTGAACCAAATATATTTGTATACTTAAATATAATTATGTTTTCCAATGAATGTAGAAAAAGTATCTACGTTCAATTGATAAAAAAGGAGATTAGTTTAATAACGCTAATAATGAATACTTTTTGTTTAGGAAAATGCATAGCAAAAAAAAGACGTTAGCTTTGAATATATTTTCTCATTAGTCATTAGCAAAGTTTTAACTTGTTTTTAATGCCGTTTAATAATTTTAATTGCGTGCTTTGTTGTTAGCACTGTTTAACCATATCATATTGTTTCAGGATGGTAACCAAACCTGCAGAAGGCAGCATTGTGACAGAATGATTTGCGAGAGGATGTTGCGGTTAAAGCGCAGAGGGCAGCTTAAAACCCCAAACGATTTCTGTTGCTCTCTCAAAGAATGTAGGAAATTTAGGCAGAGAAAGAATCGAACAACCATAACTTAAGAACAAAATTTGATGATGAGGTGAAATTAAGTTATGTTTGCTTAAAATAAGCGAGAGAAAAGAGAATTCTTTTGTTGATGTACAGGAACTCTAGAGTGTCTGAGTCCAAGTTACCTTATTTTTACCAAAGAAGACTGAGGCAGGCTATTCAATTGCTGTCATTTCATTTTATCATTTTTGTTTATATATTTTAAGACTAAATCAGTCGAAATTTTCTTTATTTATTTTTGTAAATATTATTGTAACATATCATTTAAAATTCATTCGACCTTCGAGAGAAAAAAGAAGCAGAAGCTAAAACATTATTCCATAGATATACACTGAGTTTCTGAATCAAAAGAACTCACTACTCACTAGAGATGAAGGCTGATAGGAGGAGAAATTTGAACATAAACCGCCATATTTAATTAATTCTTTTTTGTATAATATTTATACTTTATTTAAATGTTGTGCAATATTTTTCATCGTGCGATTCTAAATATTGTACGACAGTGTACATTTTTTGTACAGTTACAGTTGGTTTCTGTTCAGATTTTGGAAGTTTGAAAAAGGCATACGTCAACTTATTATTGTGTAATTATTTGTACATATCCATTGGTGCCATCCCCCATAAAAATTAGGTACTTAAACATCATCAGATTTGGATACAATACATTCTCCCCATTCATGTCAACACAAAGACTTATTTTATTAAGAAATGTAAACTCGAAAACATGCACGACTTTTTTTTCCATACAGAGTGACCCACTATAACATGTTACCCCTCATACCTCTTTTATTTTTTAGTTTAGAAGAAACCGTGAATAGAAGGTTGTAGAAAATTAATTATTGTTTAATTTACATTTCAGAAAAATAATAAAACATGGCGTTTTTGAGATACAAACTGAACATATCTTTTTTTTGACAGAACACCCTATATGTTACTAGTTCTGTGTAATCTGCTATTTGTTATTAATGCGTTAATATGTCATAAATTTGCTTTAGCTGTTTGTAGGTTATATATTTAGGAATTTCATCTAAAACAAGGAACCACTAAACTTTTGCTGGTAAGTTTGAAGAAATATATTTAAATTTTTGGGATTAAGAGCGTTGGTTAGAGCCAAAAATTCCAAGTCTGGCTTATATGTTTGTTTTTCTTCGCCGACTATCTAAAACTCTCAAAAACACGTTGTTAGTTATAGGTGTCGGCAAACTGTATATGCTTGTTAATAAAGATATTCAGGTTGGACATTAATTAATTAATTCTCTGTCTGCAAATTTTGCACCATATATCGGCATGTACACGGCCTAAAATATATGGCCAATATATCTATCCATCTATCTATCTCTCTATCTGTCCAGCTCTTTTTATTTTTATTTATTATTATTGGAGTTAAAAATGGGGAAATATTTAAAGACAGCCGAGAATTATTTGGTCTGTGGTGGATTAACTCCCTCATGGGAGTGTCTACCAAATAAAACCCCTTCTCGATTTCTCCACATTTCAGTTTGGAACTGCGTAGCATAACTTCAAACTGACACGTTTATTTTTTTATTCCACTATTGGTCCTGTCTCTCTTTTTAATTCTTCTTCATCTGTTTCTGCACTAACACTGCTTTTGTGTGAAAAAAAATGATTGTGAATGTACCTATGTATTATTTCCCATTGTTCTCTGGTCTTTAGCATGGTGCTTAATGTGTTGTCTGCTTTCATTGGTGTTCCAACCATTAAAATCGTCTCATCTCTTTTCCCTATCCATCTCTGAAAAAAGTATGTTGTAGTGTGTCTATTGCTCCGCAGTACCAGCGTTCTTTTGTGTCCTTGAGTTTAAACCTCTCTGAGTAACTGGAATAGCATCCGTGTCCACTTAGGAATTGGATGATGTGATAATCTATTTCTCCATGTTTACGATTCGCCCGAGCTCCAACATCTTCTATCAGCCTTTTTGTCCAGCTTGCCTTCCCCGTTTCCTGCTCCCATCTGTTCTGCCATTTGTGGTTTATTTCATTCTTTTTTTGGTTTTCTTTCTGCCACCCCTCGTCCGTATATCTTTTCCTTCTCTTCAATGAGGAGATCGATTGGCTTTATTCCCGTAAATACCTGGATCGCTTCTGCCGAGACGGTGCAGTACGCACTGCCAACCCGTATTGCCATCCTCCTCTGTGACATGTTTAATATGTTTCTAGACTTTCCATATGTCAAGGCACTTCCCCAGAATGGTACTGCATACAGCATTATTATCTATATATCTATCTACATAATGTATCCCCTAATAAATAGCAGTAAATGTAGGCTGAAATGAAGCGTCCTTTTTGAACGTCGGTCTATTTCCGGGACTATGGCCAATGAGCAGTTTTACCCCACTATACTGGAAATTTTGCCGAACCCCTGTCTTTCTGTAAAAGGGTACGGATCTTTAACGTGCCCAACATTGCATGAACACAGGACCGACGGCTTTACGCCCCCTCCGAAGGGCGCAACGTGCAGACATTTAACTTGTTAAAATTCAATGCCACAACCTCGGTTGGAAGCTTCCTTTGCTTTGTAACTGGGCTCCCCCGTCCTTCGTTATATGTTTTCACACATGTGTGCGCCTTGCAAAAATATATCACAGCTATGTTTATTGTATTTATTATCAAAGCATAAAACGTTTTTAGATAATTTCTGATGTTGAGTGGTCTTTTGCCGAAGGATTACAGACTTTTGTAACTGAGAAACATTTATTTTCTTTGCGCTAGAAAATGCAGAAGCTTCTGAATGTTTCTAAACTATAACACCATCATTATTTTAATCACGCAAAATATGATGACATTATTATCTGGATGCCACGCTCTTTTCTGCTACAATACTGTGGCGTTTTGTGTTATTAATTTTTCACAATGTTCACACCTATATATTTATGGCATTTATTTAAAAGGTATTTTTTATTAGGCAGCTATGTTTCCCAAAAGTTTCGAGTGATGTGCTTTTGCTATAACTCATTGTTAAATATTGCCAAGTTCACTTGACTTTTATACACATGCACAGAAATTTCCCACGAAGAGATATTTTTCCTGTGTTTAAAATAATGGACATAAAACATCTACTACTGGATCGCCGCTTTTATGTCAGTCAGATACTGTCATTTATGACCCGTTTAGATTTTTGGAATTTGGTATAAATAATACGGAGTAGTTAGAGCAGATTTGTGTCTAAAGTGAATGCTGGTATGGTCAGGAGTTATAGAAAATGTAGACAATAATTTAAATATCAGATCGGAGAAGTTTTATTTCGGTACGTCAATGTTCGAAGTTGATAACTTTATGTCAAACTCGACCAAGACTTTTTTGAGTTATGTCAAAAAATTTATTATTATATGCCAATACAGCATAATAATAATAATCGTTCATTAATTGTTGTTGTCCTTACTTGGTGAAACCGTTCCGTACTAAATATAGACGTAGAGACTATTTCTCTGGCTTTACAATCGTTCGTTTCCTTCTCTGTAACCGGTTTCGCCTTTACATAAAATCCTCTTTTATTTCACGTACAAAAACTTTTCACAGTGCTTTACATTCTCTTAAAGCTATTTGACTTATTTTTGTTCGATCACACTGTGGTATTAGTGGCAATCGAAACGCAGGGAAATGTGTCGCAAATGGTGTTATATCAGGCTTTCTAATCCCAGTTGAAATGTACTCAGACGTATTTATACAGATAATGGTAAATTCAGTGGCCTTCCCTAAAAATAAGTCGCGACAAAATGAGCCATCTGTAGTACCCAAGAACATTCTTTTTTTGTCTCACACGGAAGATGTGATTGTCAGAAGACTTTAAATTGGCCATTATCTACTAATACAGGATATTCTGTTAAGAATCAACTGCAAACCATTTCTATATAATTTCTAATGTTAAGTGGTCTTTTGCGCAAGAATGCAGAGTTTGGTAACTGAGAAACATTTATTTTCTTTGCACTGAAAAATCTTCTGTTACATAATCATTAGTTTAAACACGCAAAATATCATGAGCTGGCTCTTTTCGGCTACAATATTGTAGACTGCTTTGTCAGTTTTCACATTCTTTAATCTTTTAGCGTCTCCGGTATTTGTTTGTTTGCGGATGGAACACTTTGGCGAAAGAAACTTGTCGGGAATTGTTAAATTTAGATGTTACTAATGTAAATTATTTACTTAGACATTTAAGACAATCCAATTTATTTAATAATGCTTAAATGTTTGTTCTAATTTTTAACTTTATATATCATTTTGTTGTGTAGATTAGGCGCCGTCGGTGTCATTGACTTTTAAATTAAATGAAAGTTAGAAGCTGTTGAAATAGTTATATGATAAATTATTTTGGCACCGAAAAAACAGACAATTGATAAAAGTATGTTGTCTTTTTAAAGCACACTGTCATAAAAAATATTTTGTTGTTGTCTTCGTTGGACTGACAAACGGTCAGTGGTTACTTGATTTAGACCACATTTCTGAAATTTACTTTATATAAATTGCGAACAAAAAGTCTGGGAACAGTCTCATATTTCAGAAGAGGACTTGGTGAAAAAAAATTAAATTTATTACGGGAATGCCCGATTTAATGAGGGAATCTCCAACGTAGCCAGTTTTTCAGATAATAACGGTAACGCTCCTTTTTTTAAATTTAACACCCCCCTTATTTTTATTGTAATAAATTCAGCGTTCTACTATCACTAAAACCTCTAAATATTATATCTTTATTTTATTAGGATTTTGAACTATGACACAGCGTTTTCGTTCTAAAGTCACGGAAGGGTCTCGCATTTCAGAAACCGCTTGATGACAAACATTTTAATTTTCTAGTGATGGCAATGGCAGTGTTGACAAGTTTACCGTTGTCCAGATAATGTAGGTAACTTTTAATCTAAAACTCTGTTGCTATACTTTTGATCCAAACAAATTGGAGATTCGATATTTGTAGTAGCAGTAGCGTGGAATTTATTGCACTAAGGATAATGTGGATATTGCGTTTAAAAAAAGCAAAGTTAACTAACCATATTACCTATTATCTGGAGAACGGTAAACTTGCCAACCAGGCCCTGCTTAAATTGGGCATCATCAATAACCCTCTTGTATCGAATTTTATTACTTCCACACCGTCAAAACGTGTGGAAATATGGCATCGGCGACAAAAATTTGAAAAATGTTTCGCTTAAACAGCGTAAAAAGTGTCAAAACATATAGAACGCACGATTTGGTAACATTTTTTGTCTGTATGTCTGTTTGTAGCCACAATAACTTTAGAACGACTTGAGATATCGTCTTCAAATTTGCTATACAGTTAGCATCCGACAAACAAACGGTTCGGGTTGTTTTTGGGTAAAATCGCTCCAGGGGGTAAGGGAGGAATGGGGGGCGATTTGGTGAAAATTGACATTTTTTCGTTAAAATATCGAGTAATATAACGTCGGGGTTTTTTATTAGAAAACTTTCAATTTCATCAAACATCTGGTATTCTGTGCTAAAATTTAATGAAGGGTTGAATTTGTGGGGATGTAATATCGGTGACAGAAATTTCGAGTTTTTTTTACTAAAACGGCGTAAAAAGTGTCAAAACCGATAGCAAACTTAATTCTGAAACGAATATTTTTGTGTGTGTCGATCGGTCGGTCTGTCTGTAGGCATAAGAACTAATTGAGATATCATCTTCAAATTTGGTATAAAGTTAGCACCCGACAAAGGAACGCTTCGAATTGTTTTTAAGGAAGATCGCTTTAGAGGGGCAGGGGATAAGTGAGGGGTGATTTGGTGAAACTTTACATTATTTTTTTAAAACTCGAGTAATATAACATTTCAGAAGTTTATGGGTACAGGAATAAGACTTTTTATTTTTTGTAGTCAAGTCATGAATCCTAAATTCATTTCACGAGTATGTCTTGCTGGGAGAGTAGATTATCACAGCTAGGTTAGGTTAGGTTTGATTGTGAGTGGGCCATACCGGTCCCTCCACTGCAACTATAAGGTATATTGTGGCTCACGCCTAATAGTCTATATTTCGCCCAACAAAGCCAGCCTCCTGCAGAGGTCGATAATCTTTGTGGGCGAAAGTTGATCCAGATCCTCCGGAGCAAGCTTTATCTTGCCAAAGAGCAGGTATCTAGTCCTGTCCGCTGCCGACAGAAACACAGTACGTGCTCTGCTGTCTCGTCACTCTCCATTACACAGCCGGCACTCGGTCTTATGTGAAGGTTATTTGATTCAATTTGCAGCACTATTTTTTATCAATCGGTTTCTGAACAAGTGTACCAGGGTACATGATAATACATATTATGTAAAAGGTAAGATGCTTACTGGCAATTAGACCAATGCTGACCCTTTTTGCTCATCTAAACTAACCTACCCTCCACCTTAAGCTCGATCTCAATGACAGAAGTGATTTGAAAAATCATCCGCTGCCGGTGAGTCTCGAACCGTCGTCCCCCGAGTCCGAATTGGGAATTTGACTGGACTTTCCAACACGGCCACGGCGGCGCATACATATTATGTCAGTATTAGCGCATTTATAAAAACGATCTGATTACAACAAACTAATAGTATACAGGACGTTCCATTAAAGAAAAAACATGGTTAGTTTGTACCTATTTCAACAAGGCAATGCTAATTATATTTCTGGAATGTAAATTAAACGCTATAAAGACTTCCCAACGTCTTTTTTCATTACGATTTTGTTCTAACTTTAAAAATAATGTTGAGGGGGTAAAGTCTTATGAGGACCACCTTGTTCTAAAGTTAGTTGTTAATTACTCTTGTTAGCAAAATTTTATAATTTTCTAAATTGTTAATAAAGCAGAACTAAGTACCTAAAATGCATATCTAACCCTGTAAACTCTGTAAGTTAGTTATTAATTAGTGATACAAAGCAATACGTAGTAACTAGAACATATCAGATCGCATATCAACTACATATTTAAGACAGTATGGGGAAAGTGTAGTTTATCTAGTCTTATATTACATGATGTAGGAGCATTTATTTAAATTTCTAATTTGGAATCTCCCTGCAATAATAACAGTATTTTACTAAATTATTTTAGATTATCTTTTAGTGTAAGTGAATGAATGTGATTTTTGTATGATGTGAATACTGCTAAGATTTTTATCTTGTACATATGTTTTAAGTTAATGAGACGCAAGTTATACGCTTTCTAAGAATAGTGTAAAATAAACATTATGAACTTTGATTGTTCATCCATATCTTTACACATCTAATACATATATTATATAATGTTTGTCGTGAATAATCAGTGTCAAATAGATGTTGTGATTGCATTTTGGACATAGTTTTTATCTTGACACTACAGAGGAAAATAGCAAACAGTAGGATGTGCAGAGTAATAACATTACAGCTATATTCTAAACGTACCTGCTAAGCTAGAATTATCTATAAAAATATAAAGCTTTCGATAAATTATTTATAACTTCGTGTTTTCAATATATTATTGTACATATCTACTCTAAACTGTATTAAAATTTTACATTCTATATTTGGGTTTTATTTTAAAATGGATTATTATCTTATTTACATACAACCAGAAAATTTAAGTAGGTAGGTATTGTAGACTTGTTTTCATGTTCTACCGACAAAGATAAATAACATTCCCTCTCAACAGAGCGTTTTTCTAAATAAGAACGCTTATTCATTAAGGAACTTCTTCTAATCACCATGGAGAAGGCATTAGATTAATATACATTAGAAACGAAACCCTGGCAAGGAAACCACTCCATGTACAATTCGCCTATCAGGTCGGCAAATCCGCATTACATACCCTAGACTGTTTAGTGAGGAGTATTGAAAAAACTTTTGCGGCCAAAGAAGTAGCCCTCACTGCATGCATTAACATATCATGACAAGACCTCATATCAATCCAGCAAACGGACCCTACAAGAAAGGGAAGTGGCATTCCCCATTGTAAGTTGGATTGAGTCAACGCTAAAAAGCCGTATTATTACAGCTACTACAAATGAAACCAACGCAACAAGGACAACGGCAAAAGGTTGTCCTCAGGGAGGAGTGCTATCATCTCTGCTGTGGTCGCTCGTTGTTGATAAACTTATGATTATATTGAGCGAAGAAGGATTTATGGTCGCAAATGATATTGTCGTAACCGTAAAGGGCAAACATGATTCTGTAGTATCTAGCCTAATACAAACAGCGCTAAATATAGTAAGGAGCTGATATGGGACATTACTGTCAGTCCTCATAAGGCAGTTAATGTCCCATTCACGAACAGAGGGAAACTAAATTTTAAAACTCCCACCCTGAATGGAACACATACAATTTTTCAATAAAGTTAGATATTTAAGGATTATTTCGTAGACCCGAAACTAAACTGGAACACATACTTGGAAAAAATCTTTCGGGAGTCACAATGGCAATCTGGACTTGCCATAGACTCGTTAGAAAGACATGGGGGCTGAATCCCAAAACGGTTTATTGGATATGCCAAACTGTGACCAAGCCCACATCTGCATGCATCTATAGTATGGTGGCTAAAAACGGGACAAGCCTCAACACAAAGCAAATTGCAAAAATTGCAGAGGCTAATCTCTCTTTGAATGGAGGGATCTATGGCAACATGTCCTACAGCTACCATAGAGGCAATGCAGCATCTGACTCTAGAACAGATAAGCGTGAAAAGGAAGACTTAACAGAAACCATGTAAGAAATGAACTTGATAGTTGGGAGAGGGACCACATGCTGTCATACTGCAGGAAAATGCCTGGCTTAAGGTAGACGAAACGTTTCATCACCATATTAACACATAATTCTGAACTGCTTCTTGAATGGAACAGAAGCGACTTGAGAACATCTCCGGAAATAGGAAGAATAGATCTTTTTATCTCCGGAATCTTTTGTACAAGGAGGAGCCAACATCATTTTTGTTTATAAGGGAAACAGACTCATACACCAGAACTGGAAACGTCCGTTGGGTCTTCACCGGCCGCTTGATGTAAGTGGTGGTACCTCCTCGGGCGTGAAAAAATCCTTTTCTATCACATAAAGGAAAAGTCCACTACCACCTGCCGTCACAGCTATGTGAAAGTTATGATTCAATTTGCAGCACTATTTTAAATTATGAGTCGTCTTTGATTCCTAGTCCCAACTTGATTTCCAAGATTTGGGATGTTATTTGCAAAAACCATTACCAGCGCTTAACACAACAACATTTTGTGGTCTTAGTTCCCACTTCAAAACCGATTTAGAAGTTTTAGGATGTTATTCACAAAAACATATCCATTGCCAGCGCTTAACACGACAACGTTTTCTTTTCGCTTGGCTGTCGAATATTATAAACTGTTTTGAACATGTGGTTTGCAAATTAACACAGAATGAGCTGAAAACAAAAATTCTCTACCAAAGTGTCACAACTGCACGATTTGCATATTTTAGCACATTTTTTTCTCATCTTTTGGATTCTTATATCCGAAATCTTTATTTACAGTATACAGGGTGTTATTTTTTAAGCAACAGTAGAGTACACATGTTTGGAAAAGAGGGAAAGAAGATATGAAATGGAAAACTTCTGGAAAATCTGGCCTCATTGAATAAGTGCGGAAGTTTTAATAAAATTAAAAGGGCTGCTGGTGACAGAGAGCCCTGGTTGTGACAAGAGATAGTAGGTTACATAAAAAGTCTGAACTTTTTGAACAACTATTGACAAAATAGTCATGCACAAAAGACTCTTAGGAGTGGCAGCGCTAAGAGACCAAAATTGGACTATACGAGTCATTAAACAATCTACAACATAGCAGTTTTCTGACTAATATCACTTATTCATTAAAAAACGAGTCAGCAATGCTGGACCGTCATTCGTCATCGATGTGGGTAAAGCACACTCTCCAGGATCATACCCCAAACACACGTATCTGCCAGATAACTAAGATCGTAAAAATTATGATATACAGGACGCCAGTCAAGGACAAAGTACGTCGAGTCTATTTCAAGCAGACAACTTGCAACCAGGAGACTTGATTGGCCACTCAAAAATTCTGGATATTATTTCATTAGAGTCACCCGCCAAACAAACAGATCAAATGCCAGCTAAACTGGATTGCCTAGTCTAATTTTAGTGACCACCAGGCATGGGCCAGAGACAGTGAAAGCCTCGGAAAATTTTCCACCATCTTCCAAGCAGAAATGCTTGCTATATATCTTTGTGTACAGGAGTGCATACAAAGAATACTTAAAAACAGAGAGATTGGCCTCCTCTCAGACAGTCAGCCAGTACTAAAGACTCTGATATATTTCAAAACCGAGTATAAAGTGACCTGGAACTACAAAAAGTTCTTGAAGCAACTGGCTACGAACAACAAAGTAACTTTGTTGAAGGTACATAGACAGCAAAGACACTTTCTGAGAATATACCAGGACTGTTTCGAAAGAATATTGAAACATCCCCAGAGCGTTCTCACGGGAGACAAATATATTCATAGAACAATCTATGAACATGACAATTGGACAGATTCTTTGATACTAATAAGGTTCTTAGAATGTTATTTGTAACATTCTTAGGAGCTCCCAGCATGTTCTGAAAATGCTCAACGAACAACTCAATGAATCTTCTCAGAATGTCCATACATATCCTCATGGAAATATTGCTTTTTTAAAGATATACAGGGTGTTTCGCATAAGAACCGACACGGAGCAGGGGCATGTATTAGGGGAACCTAAAATATGGAGATTTAACGCAACCTATCCTATAAGTTCCACACCTGAGAAGTTATAGGCATTTAAAGTGGGGTTCAACTTATTCAACCCTGTCCAATGCCTCAATTGAACCATACTTACCATCGATTAATGCTCTTTGTATACTTAGAATGTGCACCAAATTTGATGCTTCTAAGTTAACGTATTACGCAGATATTGGTTTTTTCGAAATTGGAAACCCCACTTTGATGACCTCTAACTACTCAGGGGTGCAACTTAGTATAGAGGTAAGTTGCGTTAAATCACCGTACTTTAGGCTTAGCTACACGCCCCTGGCTCTGTGTCGGTTCTTACGCGAAACATCCTGTGTGGATTTTACAGAAATTAAAGAAATGCAAAGCTATAAAATGTGTTATCTTCAAAATTCACGAATTTTCCTCCATTTAACTGGCTTTGTATATATTTTCGTATAAGCAAGCCCAACCCGCCATATATGTTAGAATTTGAACTTTAATCACTCACCCTTGTGTAGGTTACAACCATTCCAGTGACTACACACACACCTGTAAACTCACGTTCAGATACTCAATAAGGCAACAATTCGAGTATTGCATATTTATTTAGATTAAGTATGTACTTATAACAAATGCAAAGAAATGTTTGTGAATAAAATATTAATAAAACAATTTAAATTTCAATAACATAAAAATAAAATAAATTAAGATACAGTTCCTGGAGTTGTCAGCAAATTTAATAGCCAAATACAAAGTTTCCAAGAAGAATATTCAGGGTTGCCCCACTGAAGTAACTTGAAGTTTGGTTAAACTATTGATGCTACAGACTTTCGACTTTCAGTATGGCATTAAAGGAATGGCATTACCATAGCAGTACTTACACCTTTATAGAATACAACTAAATTGGACAGAATATGCCACAAAATTACACTAACTTGCACTTACAAAAAAAAACTACTACAAAAATCATCGATCAGACCTTTTGGCCCTTTCCTAGTCTGGTTGCTCTCTACTCTGCTCTCAGGGACATGATTTTGACTTCTAAAGCTATTTCCATATCTCGATGCCCGATGTTGGTCACCAACAGCTTGGATATTCTGGCTGTGAAAACATACTTTGGCAAAGTGATTGCGTATCTGATAAATTGCAAGTTTTATTGTACACAGAGCATCTTCCTACCATATGTTCAGGTCCACATTTTCTGCACTTTATAGTGATACGTCTCACAGAATTAACTTCTTACATAGGAGTAAAAAGCCTGAAATGTTGCTTAGACAATTATACACACAATACACTTTTGATATCGTGATGTCAGTTTCCCCTCACAAGCCTTTGTTGTTCTTGCTTGTCGTAAAGGCCAATAATTAATTTATCTGTGATCGTTCAATCTGCATATGGATTTTTATAATTATACAGACACATCCATAACTATTAGGTTGCTTCTTAACTTCCATTACAAAAGAGTAAATGCTCTGGTTTTCTTTTTGATAGAAGTTATAAAATTTTAACGTTTCCATAGCAATATTTGTCTTTGGCCCCATCAAAACAACCAAGAACACCTTCCAGCTTATTTGTCTTATCTACTGGAAAAGTAATAAAGATATCTAACCCCGCTTCAGTTAAAATATGTAAAAGTAGGGCTATTTTCATATCATCATTTGAATTGTGTTTTCCTGAAGCTTTTAGAAATATACTAACTTTTGTTTTCATTTAGGCCCAAATTGCAGTCCATCTACGTCAAACGTTGGTGGTGGTTTAGTTTCATGACTCACTATTGAACAACACAATTTTTTAATCATATATTATACGATTTATGTGTACCTAATTCGCAATATGATCCAGTCTTAAGCAAAATTGGCGAACCCTTCGTCGGTGTCAATTACAAGAGATGCTTTAAAACCTGATTCTTTACTTGGTGCGTTTTAGTTCATGATAACCTGACACCATGTTTTAGTTGCGTCTGTACTCTGTATCTATGTTTGTAATTACACACTGTTCTCCGTGTTCACGTCACATTATTATTTATAATTAATTATGTAACAATATAACCTTATACAACATAGATATCACACCATTCATGTTGACATTAATTTATATTCACGTCTATCGGCCATCTTCCCTTCTACTCTACCACCGGCATTGACGTGCGCTCTATGACTAAAGAAGGGAGGTGCGTAAATATAGAATTTTTGGATGTGTTTAACATATAACAGGTAACAGAATCAAACATGCAAAATAGTTACTATTATAATTCTCACCACTATTCCGTAGGCATGATCCATGTTTTTCATTAAATTTTAGAGTTATGTAATATTATAAGGACATCTGAAACACATTCTGAGCGAATATTCTGAATAATGATCGATTCAAATATTCTCCCGTATATTGATGAAGAATCTGCTTAGGATGTGATTGAATGAATGTACTCAGAATATTCAAGATGCAGTTTGAAATTCCATAAATGTTATTAGAACATTTCTAAACAAATATTCTGAAAAAAGAATGTTCTTACATTGTGAGAATATTCTCAGAATAGCTTGCAATCTATGGGTACTAGCGTATCAGCGCATTGAAGTAAATGAGGAAGCAGATAGCCTCGCAAAAAGGCAAGAAGGGCCTCAGCAACGCCATTCTGCGTCCCAGAGCCTTATTGTGTCAACAAAAACCATGTAAGAAATGAACTTAGTACTTGGGAGGGGGACCGCATGCTGTCATACTGGAGGAAAATGCCAAGCTTAAGGCAGACGAAACGTTTTATCACCATATTAACAGAGAATTCTGAACTGCTTCTTGAATAGAACAGGAGCGACTTGAGAACATCCCAGGAAATAGGTGAAATAGTTCCCAAAAATATAGTAGGTTAGATAAAAAGTCTGAACCTTTTGGGCAACTATTAGACAAGATAGTCATGCAGAAAAAACTCATTTGGGTCGCAGCGCTAAGAGACCGAAATTGGACTATACGAGTCATTAAACAATCTACAACGTAGCAATTTTCTGACTAATAACACTTATTCATTAAGGAAGCAGGTCTGCAATGCTGGACCGTCATTAGTCATCGATGTCGTTAAAGCACAGGGGGGGGGGGGGGTGCTGAAAAGTAGCTCAATTACAGATTGACCAAAATTGTCCCGTAAAAGTGATTTATGGTAAAGAACACACATATTCTACTGATATTTTATACACTGAGATAGGACTGCTAGATATTAGGCAACTTTTCTATTTTAATTCTGTAATGCTGCTGTATATCAGCATGTTCATCGATGTCAATTGAAGGAGTTGAATCACAACTATAATACGAGACACTGCGCTCACGCATGTAGAACGTAAAGAGCTAACAAGACTATTGCACAGCATCCTATGTTTACCTTTGTATAAGAATACATAATTCTATATCAGCCGAAATTCGCCACCTGCATAGGCTTCGATATTTTAAAATAAGTTTAAAAAAGTGAATAGCTGGAGTAGACGTGAAGTAATCCACCAGGTCATAGAAGTTATACATTGGTGTAATGGTTTTTCCTTTATATTTTGTGTTTCTCGTACCTGGCCTCTGACCTATGAGCTCGCCAATGTATAAGTGTGTGTAGGTTACCCATAGTGTGGCTCAAAACATTTAGCTATAAAAATTTTGTCTAGTCGAAAAATGATAATTATACTTTTTTATATTTTCGCGAATCCCTGAATTTCGTCTGCAGTTTTGGCCACACTATAGATCTTCTGTTTCGATGCAACTTTTCGGGAACAGCTGATCTAAATACGCTTGATAGTGTAGAGATGCTTCATCCTGGTGAAAAAAGTGAGTAGCTGGAAGATCAGGTTGTTCTTGGTCTGGGTATATGGCTGCCAGGTAGGGCAAGTCTACCTCAACGATATTGAAATATCTTCTACCTGGTAGTGTCGCCTAAGGGCCTATGATTCGATCATTCACTAGTCCACACCATACATTGGTTTTTAAACGATGATCTGTGTGCACCTCTCACCATGAACCTGGGATTTTCTGTAGTCTAGTTTAGGCGATTTTTCTATTCACTTTGCCGCTGATGTAAAAAGTCGCTTAATCTGAGCTATCTTTTATATTATTTTTCATGCCTTTGTTGGCGGCAAATTTATTTTTCAAAATGCATTTATCTTTTTTTTTTAAATAATGAAGAAAATAAACAAGGAAAAAGCTGTCTTTTATATTATTTTTTAATGCTTATTTGCTGCAAATATATTTTTCAAAATTTATTATTGAGGGCGAAAGTTTACATATGTCTCTTTTAAATAATGTACATAATAAACAAGGAAAGACTGTTCTACATTATTTTTCAACGCTAATTTGCTGCAAACATATATATATATATATATATATATATATATATATATATATATATATATATATATATATATATATATATATATATATATATATATATATATATATATATATATATATATATATATATATATATATATATATATATATATATATATATATATATATATATACATATGAAACCAAAACGCACTTGCTACGTCAACACTTTTTTGTTATTGCAAATGAATAACTCTTATTAGGTGCCTTTTATTAATTTTTTTTTCAAATATCAGAAAAAATCTGTTAGTTTGGCGATTTAGTTTGCTTTAAAATAGACTTATAAATCCAAAACAAGGGTTCTTTTAACTTAATCATAGGTATACTATATCAACACGCAAAGGTGTTAAGCAAATTGCCTATTGCATAAACTTAACCGTCACAGGATGAAATATAGTCGGCCAGTATATTATTGTACATACGCCTAAATAAATTGGTCTATGCAGAATGCAGAGGTTACCTACATTTAGGAGCTGTCGGTCGAACAATACGCACTCGACCACGGCAAAGAATCAAAAACTATTTCACTTACAAAAATATGTTTGATAAGTTTGACACGCTCCCTCTATAAAAAATATCTGATACGCTGACGATGAGACGTATAAACCTTCTATACCAATTCTTCAATTTTAAAGGAAGGGGGAAAATGGTGATGTAAATGAGAAAATAGATGACGTACTTACATTTATAAAACAGGTTTGATGTCTCAGTGCATAACAGCGCTTACCTAAAAGGTTTCATTAATTAAGCGTGCATAATGATGCTAACCTGAAACGTTTAGTTAACTAGGGCATATGTTCGGATCCCGTTGTTGTTAAGTTGGCCTTTTAATCCTTGTGAAAGAGCGCTGCCTTCTGATAAATTAAGCATGGTTACTTTTTCTCTTTTCTATAAAAATATGTATTAATTTTGAAAAAAACCAATTACTTGGGAAATCGTTCTTTTTTGCATACAGTGCCTTAGAGGCAAGCATCGGTTAGCACTATCTTTGGCGGCAATGAAATAAATAAATCTTACAATAAGCCAGTAATGAAAATTAGTAAAAAACGTTCTACATTCTTAAAGTTTATTCTGTCTCCTATAGTCACAAACACACAGAGCTTCTTCTAAAACCTTTAAGACCAAGTCAACATTAACTTTTGTTGCATTGTGTCCCATTAAACCAATTCTGAATACTTTATTTGCCGTCGGTCCCAAGCCACCACCGATTTCAAGTGAGTATCTGAAAAATAGACACATTTGATTTAGTTAGTTGTCAACTTACTTAAAAATTAGCAGCATATTTAAAAGTATTCCAAGATATCACAAAGTATGCCATAGGACGTCTATGGACGTCCGAATCGGATATGAGGGATATCCTTTTCGTTAGTGATGGGTCGTTATTTAATTCTCTGTTAATGTTAGACGGTTGTCGAGCCGCATCGGTAACCACCAGTTATGGATTTATATAAATAACAGGTACAAAATAACGCTTTCAGTTCCACTGCAACTACGTGCGATGAATAAACATCGGTTTTCATGGCCAACTGTTAAATTTAACTATTTAACGGGATGAATGGACATGAGACTGAGAATGCTAAATATGTATGGGTATGGGTATATAGTATATAGAGCGGACTTTACTTCATAACATATCACTTAACACTAACACGTTATTTATACTAGTGTGCTCGTTCTCGCTCACAGCTTTAGGAATGTAGGATACTATCGATCGACTATCCAGTTCAAAATAACTGAAAAAAAACTGAAGCTGTTATTTTCAACGGTTATTATTAAATAAGTTAACGGCTTCAACTGTTAATAGAAAATAACCGGTTCGCCCATCACTACTTTTCGTGTCAATTTATATCAGGATTAGCGACATCTTCTGTATGAACTGTTAGCCTTACTAGCCTGCTAGCACTTTTTCTATGAATCACAGAACAAGGTTCGCGAAACATAAGAGTGCAATTTTCAAAGAACTTCTAAAATTATTTAGAATTACTTCTAATTAAGTATAGAAAGTATTTTCAAAAAGTGTCTAAACATGAAGGCTCTCTGTATAGAAATGCATTTTGCAGTTGGTTTAATAGCTTCGAAGATGCGCTTTAGCCCGCTTTCTTTCATTATTCTAGGCAATCAAAATTTTAGCTATCATAATATTAGAGTCTTTAGTCAAACTTATACAATAATATTGAACTATGAACGATAACTTAATTTAATTTTAATACTTACTTTTCCATACAGTAGGCAATTACTTTTTTCCAGTCTAGATAATCAGGCACTTTAATGGTTGTCACCGTAGGCAACCTTTTATTCACGTCAGAGACCAGAAGTTGCAGACCCATCCTCTCCAGCCCTTTGTAGAGACGATCCGCACACTCTTTGTGGCGTGTGATGCAGCTACACAATCCCTCCTCGGCAATCATTGCTAACCCTTCACGTAATGCGTATACCAGGGGAGCAGAAATAGTGTGGTGGTAACTGGAATAAATGACAGTTATATTTCTATTATACTGTATACGTATAGGCACAGTATAACAATCAATTGTTTGTTATGTTGTGGTATAGGCAGAGCATAATAATTATGCTGTGGTATAGGTATATTATATGCCTGGAAGCTGGAAGCATTAAGTTATTGATTCTAGAATCGTCACTGCAAGCTGGAATCACTTAAATTTGAATACATACAGAAAACAAAAACCATACGAGCGGGTTTTCGAATTATCTCTTTTAAAAGCGTTCGAACAGATTGATTTATTTTTAAGAGGGATACATTTTCACGCGAATGTTAAAGCTGCTAGTTCACACCCTAACCGGGGTAGGTAGATTCTTAAAATTGTAAAATAGCAAATGGAGTCGAGGGACACTTCGTTGGAAAGCTTACTCAATTCACTTATCAATCATGTACTTGGTTTTGAAAATCTTTAAAGGCTATTCGTAGACGGAATTCAAAATCAAATTTCTTATCGTCAATCTTATTATTCAGCCAATGAGTTATTTTTCGATCCGTTTTAAATTATTGCGATTATTTTAAGTTAAAACTTTGATAAGAGAGTATTTTATCAGCCTTTTTGACTCACCACTTTAGATAAAGCCGAATAAAAAACGGGACATAAAATTCAGTGAGCATTCAACGCGATGTCAATTTGATACAGTGCTCCATTTCGCGTTTTACATTGTATTAAAATCATAGTGTATTCATTTCAGGAACGTTTCAAAATAATTAGGTTATTTCTGCGGTAATAGAACGATATTAATGCAGCAACACCCTTACAAAGTGACTAAGTACTGAGAAGTAGGTTTTACACCCCACAAAAAATACTGGTTCTATTTTCTATTACAAAAACAAACGCATTACAGCCTGTAACGAATGGAGCTGCAGAAGGAGCAGCTTTCGAACACATCATGATTAATCTCAGATTAGGCACTAGAAATTATAAAATGTTTCAGGTACAAGTATACAAAGAATTTTTAAAGAACATATTTCCATCCATACAAGATTAAGCTGCTACAAAATCTCAAAAGGACGATTTTATCCGCCGCCTACGATTTGTAAAGCAACTTACTCTAGATAATCAGTGTTTGTACAATATACATATATATTTTTCTGATTAATGCTCTTTTAATAAATTTTCATTAAGAACATTCACTAATAGAGTTGTATCCATAAGACTTTCGGAAAATCTGATCAAATGAGCGCGAATTGGAGCCATTAGAACTCAAATCTAAGATCAGTTAATAAGTTTATATATATATATATATATATATATATATATATATATATATATATATATATATATATATATATATATATCCAACCGATAACTCAAAAAATAATTGACCAAATTTGGCAATCCCCTTCATCATGTAAGTAGTGGATGAGTTCGTTAGACAGTTTTGCAACTAAAATATCTCTAGAAAAAAGTGCAAAAAACTGTTTGAAAACGCAGTATCTTTTAAATGACTAGAAGTAATAAACTAAAACTTTGCAGCACGTAGATGTCGTATCAGTGATCCATTACGTTTTAATTGGACAGGCTACAAAAATATGTCACAAAAAACAATCGGCGGTGGTTGACATTTGCGACAACTCTCATCTGAATCTGGAGATATCAGAAAAATGTAAATAAATAAAAATTTTGATGAAAGTGATTCAATTTGTTTAAAAGCAATCTAGAACGAATAAAAGCTAAAACTACTACGTATATGTTCTTTCGCAAGCAATTCCGAACAGCGTCCTCCTCGGAGGTATACAGACAAGCTGCCATTATTTAGTCGAAAAGCCCTGTAATTAAGATTACATTGCCTGCTTTCGTATAAAAAATTCACTAATGGGGAGATCCCAACTTTTGAATTTTGAAAAATTCTTGTTAAATGAGCGCAAACTAGGACCCCTAGAAGCGGTATCTGGGGTGAGTTTCAATGTTATATATATATATATATATATATATATATATATATATATATATATATATATATATATATATATATATATATATATATATAATAATTATTTACTGAAAATATACAGTCTAGCCTTTAACAAACAATACAGCAACAATATAACAGAATTAATATTGACAATTTTTTTTCCACAATCAGCAAATAATAAGAAACCGACAAAGTCAGAGACTGTGTGTCGGTAAACTTCAACATACATTTGCCTACCTTGTAGGTGATTGAACAGAAATGTGTCCCAAACCAAACTCACATGAACAAAAGAATATTACGACCACATACACCCACACACAGAGAGCTACATATACACATTCGCAATCCTATACACTCGCATACTCTTCCTCTCTCTCTCTCTCTCTCTCTCTCTTTTCTCTTAAACACACACGCATGCACACAAATTTTGCAAATCCTTCTATTAAAATTTTCAAACCAACTGCTCGGCTTTTCAAATCGACACTCGACAATACCCAGTCTGATTTTTAACAACAAATAACAATATTAACATTGAAAAAATTTTTTTTTCCACGGTTACCCGTTTCCCCCTTTTTATACACCATCAGCAAATAATAACAAACCGACAAAGTCAGAGACTGTGCGTCGGCAAAATTCAATATAGATTTGCCTACCTTGTAGGTGATTGAACAAAAACCAAACTCTCATAGTGAACAAAATTACCGCCACATCCACCCACACAGAGAGAGCTACCTACACACATTCGCAACCCCATACACCCGCATACTCTCTCCCTCTCCCCCCCCCCCATCACCCCCCTCACCCTCATATATCCCCCTCTCTCTCACTCTCTCTCCCTCTCTCTCCCTCTCTCCCTCTCTCCCTCTCTCTCTCCCTCTCTCTCCATCTCTCTCCTTGCCTCTCTCCCTCTCCCTCTATCTCTCTTTCTCTTAAACGCACACACACGCACACATATCCTACAAATCCTCCCATTACAACTACTAAACCAAATCAGCTGTTTTTAAAATCGACAATACTTAGCACTAATTTTCGTGGTACTGAAGGAGCCAAGCGTTTACCCTGCTTCTGAAAACGAACTCCGATCTTAATTTTTTTATTTCTAGTGGTATTATGTTATACAACCTTGGCATAATAAAGGTATATCCCACCGTTTTATGCACTGTAGGAACCTTCATGTACTGTTCTCTTCGCCCTCCATACGTATGATCCACAATATCAAACACACCCTTGTGCTTATAATAATATGCCAAGGAAGAATATGAGTACAACTGTCTCATGTCTAACACATTGGCCTCTGAGAATAACAGATCACTGGGATACACCGAAGGTCTACCATATATAATTTTCAGGAATAGTTTGTGGATAACTTCCAAATGTTTAATGTGGCTTGCCAGCATTCCTCCCCACGCCACGATTCCATATCGAAGCAGACTTTCCACCAGAGCAGAAAATATTATTTTTAGGTATATATATATATATATATATATATATATATATATATATATATATATATATATATATATATATATATATATACACACACTTTATTTATATGCTGTACTTTTTATGATTTTTTATTGTTTACAAACATTTAAACAAAACTTAATAAAAGCCATACAAATAGACAAATTATCAAACCACAACAACACAAAACAGAAAAACAGAAAATCGATACACTCGACACAGTCAGAAAACACAACCAACCACAGAACAGTAAACCGACCAATAGAAGCTCAACGCGCAGACGTCACGTACAATTTCAGACATATAAGTATATGTATCACACCGATAACTCAAAAAATAATGAGCTGATTTTGATAAAGTTTGGCATGTACCTTCTTCCTTTTGTAAGTTCGTTAGCCAGGAAAGTCGGACCAAGTTTTCCAGGAAAATGTTGAGTTTTCTTTCGAAAAAAAATATATCTCAGAAAATAAGAAAGCTATGGTAACCAAAATTGGTAAGTAGGTTTATGATATAGAAATTAAACTGTGCACGAAAATTTATATTTATATATAGCCTATTCACGAAGATCACATCAATGTTCTAGTTGAGTTTTTTAACAATGAAGAAGAATGGTTGAAGTCTGTTTTTATAGCACTTCCGAAAAAACAGCGAGCAAAGAAGTGCGACGAATATAGATTAATTAGCCTGACGAGTCATACTGTTGCGTTTTCGCCGGGTTCTGGATAAGTGAGACTTTAAAGATTAACAAAACAACTTTATTTACACTCTAAATATGGATACAATAAAATTTCTAGAATGTCTCTCTCACAAAACACTTCATTTACTGGCCTTACAATTACTACTCTCAACAAAAGTCACTAATCTGGTACTACAGTCACTACTCTCTTAACACTTTACACTGCTTCAAGTCACTACCACATTCTCTTACTGAACTCTGAACTAACTCGGGCTGGCTTGCTTTCGCTTTTATATACTCGCCGTACCTTCCCCTCCTTTCTAGAGCATTCCATTCCAGAACGTTCCAGGACCTTCTTTTACTAGAAGGTTCTGTGAATACAGATCGGTCCCGTGTGTATACAGGGGGATGTGTATACAGGATGATCCAAATGTGGTCACCACTCCTATGCTACACAAGAGATGTTTCTCGAACTATAAGATCTCTCTGCGTATACAGGGTGTAAGGGTTCTCTGCGTATACAGGGTGTATATACAGGGTGTTCGGAATGTGCAGACCTCAGTTATCCGTTCCGACGGGGCACAAGTTGGTAACTTCGTTATTTCTGGTCCTAGAGGGTTGAGACTTCGCCTGATGGGGGGTCACCCCAGGCACCCCCAGGGGGGGTGGGGAGGCGGTGTTGCCAGATTGTGCAAAAATTCCCAGATGTTGGGGAAATTCTGGAGATGTGGCAACACCGCACCTACGTCTATTGAAGTGCTTTGTAACACTGCCCCCCTCCTTAAGACTGTTCGTCCCGAACAGTATTTACCGGCCGCCAACTTGGGGGTTCGTTGCCCCGATAGGGACTCAACCTCTCTATGTGAACAACTTTGGGTTTAGTTCTTGGAGACAGCTGGATTCTGTAGACTAGGTCGTTGATTTTCTTAGTCACCAAGTATGGCCCTTCCCATGGTTTCTGAAGTTTGGGACTGAGGCCCTTTCTCCTTGTTGGTTGGTACAGCCACACTGCATCACCTTCCTTGAATGTATGGGGTGTTGCTCTGCGATCCAAGCGCATCTTCATCCGGTCACTGCTTAAGAGGAGCCTATCTCTGACACATCTGTGTATAGTGCGCAGTTTTCCTTCTAGGTCGGCGACATACTCAGGTAACGTAGCTAGGTCCGCTATGTCCTCGTTCGGTGGTGGTCTCGTCATGTCGATTGGTAACCGCATCTCTCTGCCGGTCAACATCATGGATGGAGTGTAGCCGGTAGATTCATGCTGAGAGCTTCTGTAAGCTAGGAGGAACAGAGGTATCAACTTGTCCCAGGTTCTCTGATTCTCGTCGACAAACATAGCAAGATACTGATTGATGGTCCTGTTATGCCGTTCTACCATGCCGTCTGATTGAGGGTGGAGTGGCGTTGTTCTCGTTTTCTTTATGCCTAGCAAGTCCATTAGGCTCTTCCAGACCTCTGATTCGAAATTCCGGCCCTGGTCGGTGTGAATCTCCAAGGGTACGCCATGCCGTGATATGACATTTTCCATCAGGGCTTCTGCTACGGTCGTTGCCTCTTGGTTGGGGATCGGCGCAACTTCAGGCCATTTCGAGAAGTAGTCCATCGCCACCATTATGTATCTGTTCCCAGACTCTGTGATGGGAAAAGGTCCTGCGATGTCTACGGCAACTCTCTCCCACGGTGTACCTGAGATGTACTGCATCATTTTTCCTCTGGATCGGGTCTTTGGTCCTTTCTTTGAAGCACATTGGTCACACCTTTTGCACCATTCTTCCACGCTTCTTCGGCAGTTTATCCAATAGAAGCGGTCTCTCACTCTGGCAAGAGTCCTGTTGACCCCAAAGTGGCCTCCACTTCTACTATTGTGTAGCTCTTGAAGAACACTGCTTATGCACTCACTTGGCACGACGGTCTGGTATATACAGTCTCTACCATCGGCAGTTTCCCATTTTCGAGTGATCATGTCATTCTTTAGACACAATGAGTCCCATTGTAGCCAGTATCCTTTAACCTCCGCCCCAAACCGGGACACATCGTGCCACTCAGGTCTTTTCCCCTTTTGTAGCCATTCTCTAATATTTTTCAAGTCTGGATCTGTCTTCTGTGCGTCTCTGATGTATTCAAGATTTACGTCTAGATCGGTGTTATTCTTCTGTCCTGCCACCAGTTGTTTGATCTGATGAGTTACTTTGTCGATCTCTTTGTTCTCTTGTCGCTCGCAAAATTTACATTCATGCACTGAACATGGTCTTCTCGACAGGCTGTCTGCATTGGCGTGACTTCTTCCTCTTCGATGTTCAATCCGGAAGTCGTAGCTCTGCAGTTTCTCTATCCATCGTGCTATCTGTCCTTCAGGATTTCTAAAGTTCAGAAGCCATTGCAGAGCAGAGTGATCTGACCTCACGCGGAATGTTCTTCCGTACAGGAAGCTGTGGAAAGGTTCGATGGATCTTACAACTGCCAGCAGTTCTTTCCGGGTTACACAGTAATTTTTTTCTGCTTTTCCGAACGTTTTGCTGAAGTAGCCTATCACAACTTCTTCTCCGGCTTGGAGCTGCGAGAGTACTGCCCCAATGCCATACTGGGAAGCATCAGTGTCCAGTATGAACAGTCCTTCGTTCTGAGGATAAGCCAGTATAGGAGCAGTGAGAAGACGATGTTTGAGTTCTCTAAAAGACTCTTGGCAATCTGGTGACCAGATGAACTCGACCTTATTTTCAGTCAGGCTATGCAGAGGTTTCGCAATGCTGCTGAAGTACTTCACAAAGCGTCGGTAGTAGCTGCAAAGTCCCAGAAAACTTCTGACCTCATGTTTGTTCCTCGGCACAGGCCAGTCTCTTACTGCCTTTATTTTCTCTGGATCAGTTTCTATCCCTTTCTCAGAAACGACATGTTCGAGGAAACTCACTCTCTTCTGGAAGAGGACGCATTTCTTGGGATTAAGTTGCAGATTGGCACCTCTCAGCCTGGAGAAAACTTGCTTCAGATTCGACAGGTGTTCATCGAAAGTCCTTCCAATCACCATGACATCATCGAGATACACCAGGCATGTTTCCCATGTCAGTCCTCTCAGCACTAACTCCATTAGTCGCTCGAAGGTGGCAGGTGCATTACATAAGCCGAATGGCATGACCTTGAATTGGTACAACCCATTCCCGGTTGAAAAAGCAGTCTTCTCCTTATCGTCTTTATGGAGTTCTACTTGCCAGTAGCCACTTTTCAGGTCTAATGTAGAGAACCACTTTGATCCGGCCAAAGTGTTCAAAGTGTCGTCGATCCGGGGCAGGGGATAACTGTCTTTCTTGGTGACATCATTCAGCTTCCTATAGTCCACGCAAAATCTCATAGTGCCGTCTTTCTTGGTGACCAAAACTACTGGGGACGACCAAGGACTATTAGATTCCTCGATCACACCATCTTCCAGCATTTCGTTAACCATCGCCTTGATTTCTGATTGCTTGGCAAAAGGCAGTCTTCTCGGCGGCTGTCTAATTGGTCTTGCGTCGCCAGTATTAATTCTGTGTTGCACTAGACTCGTACGACCTGTGATTTTATCTTGAGCGAAAATATCGGCCTCCTCCAATACGAACTTCACTGCCATCTCCATCTCCATATTGTTCAATTGGCCCCATGAATTCTTGAACCGCTCTACTAATTCTACTGGCAGTCTTCTGTCTAATGCAGTGGGTGTCACGTTTTTGGACAACGTCACTCGGTCAATGGGTTCGCAAGTGGCGATAACCTCACCTTTCTTCAATGTGACCCTGTTAGTTTGCACGTTAGCCACTCTTATGGGTATTGTCCTCTTCGGGTCTACTAAGCATCGTGCGACGAGGGCACCATCATGTCTATCTTTTAGGGGCTCCGCTATGAGAGCAGACATACCATCAAGTTTCTTCTCTAGCCTGGCTCTGACAATCTTCTCACTGTTACCAGGAATCCGTGTATCCTCGTCGACAATAAGTCTCACCCTGAGATTAGCTTCGCCTGCTGTTGGAGATAAATACAACTCTTCGTTGCCGATTCTCAAAATCTTATTTTGGAAGTCCACTGAAAAGACATCAAACTCTTCCATTATATCCAAGCCCAGAATAAATTCGTCGACGATTTCTGCGACGACAGCCTTGGCCTGCAGCTCAGTACAGCCCAGCTTAATGTAAACAATGGCCTCTCCATGCACGGGTATCCTATCTCCTTTCGCTGTCTCCAACACAGGCTGTTTGTTGGTCGTGAGTGCCGGCATGTTTGGCAACATGTCTGGACGTACAACGGATCTAGTGGCACCAGTATCGATGGTGAAACTGCATTGTCTTCCGTCCATGCTGCCAGGTATAACGAGGCTCTCGTGGTAGCGTCGGATAGTGGAGACCTTTACTTTGGGGCCTTGGGACTCGCACGCCAGCTGCCGCCCCCTTACACTGGCGTCAGGTCGTTTCCCTGACGCCGCTCACTGTTGGTGTATTCTTGTCTTCTGCGAGCCACCTGTTGGGTTTGTGAGCACTGTCTACTTATGTGCCCTTTCCTACCACACTTGTAACATTCTATGTCTGACCAATCTGCTTTCGTTTTACGTGCTCCGACCGTTGCAGTGAGCTTGCTTATGGCTTCCTTTATAAACTTTATTTCTTGCCTAAGTTCCCCAGTCGTGTCTGAAAGGTCCTCTTTCTCCTTCACTTCGCGCAGCCTGTTGCGGCGAGGTTGAGATGCATTCTTCGCTGCTTCAAATTCCAAGCCATAAATTACGCAGTCCGTAAGTGTTTTGAACCTTCCGAGCCTTAAAGCTTGTTGCATTTCATTATCAAGTACCCCATCGATGAAGGTCTGGACGGTTATCTGGTTGACAAATTCTTCTGGGGCTTGGGGATATGCCAGTCGCACAAGTTTCTCCACTTCGGCACTAAATTCTTGCAGCGTCTCATTTGGCTTCTGGACCCTTGACTTTAGTTGTGTCTGGTAGACCTGGCTCATGTACTTGTTACCATATCTCAAATCTAGGGCCTGTATCACTGTTAAGTAGTTTTGCTGTTTCGACTCCGGGATGTTCTGGAGGATCTCTAGGGCTTTACCTCTAAGCGAGAGAATTAGAGCAGTTGCTGCCTGTTGTTCGCTCCACCCATTGCTGAGAGCTGCCGCCTCAAACTGCCTCCTGTACATGGGCCACGATGTTTCTCCGTCAAAAGTCGGCGGCTTCAAGGTTCCATGAGGCTGCTGCACGATTGGTATACCTTCTTCCGGACGATTTTGAACTGGGGACATTCCAGTAACTCCTCTTGGTTGAGTTCTGTCAGTCTGGCCCATCACCTGCTCTGTCAGTTCTCTATGTCTGACTTCTGTGCCTTTCATCATCATCTTCATTTGTTCTTTCAACCCCTCCACTTCTTCCCATCGTTTGTTCCAATCCTTTACATTTTCTGTTACATTTTCTACTTTACTGTTCACATTTTCTATTTGTTCGTTGATCAGTTCAATTTCCTCTTTTACATCGACTCTCATATTGTGAAACATACTTCGGAGGTCTTCTTTGTCTTCTAGTCGTCGTTTTTCGTCTTCTTCGCGTTGCTTCTTGAGTTCTTCTTTATCTTCAAGACGCCTCTGTTCCTCCTCTTGTCGTCTTCTCTCGTCTTCTTCGCGCCGTCTTCTTTCATCTTCTTGTCGCCGTTGTTCGTCTTCTTCGCGTTGCCTCTTGAGGTCTTCTTTATCTTCTTGCCGCCGTCGTTCCTCTTCTTCGCGCCGTCTTCTTTCTTCTTCTTGTCGTCGTTGTTCGTCTTCTTTGCGTCGTCTTCTTTCATCTTCTTGTCGCCGTTGTTCGTCTTCTTCGCGTTGCCTCTTGAGGTCTTCTTTATCTTCTTGCCGCCGTCGTTCGTCTTCTTCGCGCCGTCTTCTTTCTTCTTCTTGTCGTCGTTGTTCGTCTTCTTCGCGTTGCTTTTTTAGTAAGTCCATCAACTCTTTGATTTCAGCCATCTTGTCGTAGTCAGTCGATCTGGTGTTTACCATTTACAGCTAGCTTGCTTGTTCACTTCTTCACTCACTTATCCCACACTTCTGACACCAAATTGTTGCGTTTTCGCCGGGTTCTGGATAAGTGAGACTTTAAAGATTAACAAAACAACTTTATTTACACTCTAAATATGGATACAATAAAATTTCTAGAATGTCTCTCTCACAAAACACTTCATTTACTGGCCTTACAATTACTACTCTCAACAAAAGTCACTAATCTGGTACTACAGTCACTACTCTCTTAACACTTTACACTGCTTCAAGTCACTACCACATTCTCTTACTGAACTCTGAACTAACTCGGGCTGGCTTGCTTTCGCTTTTATATACTCGCCGTACCTTCCCCTCCTTTCTAGAGCATTCCATTCCAGAACGTTCCAGGATCTTCTTTTACTAGAAGGTTCTGTGAATACAGATCGGTCCCGTGTGTATACAGGGGGATGTGTATACAGGAAGATCCAAATGTGGTCACCACTCCTATGCTACACAAGAGATGTTTCTCGAACTATAAGATCTCTCTGCGTATACAGGGTGTAAGGGTTCTCTGCGTATACAGGGTGTATATACAGGGTGTTCGGAATGTGCAGACCTCAGTTATCCGTTCCGACGGGGCACAAGTTGGTAACTTCGTTATTTCTGGTCCTAGAGGGTTGAGACTTCGCCTGAGGGGGGTCACCCCAGGCACCCCCAGGGGGGGTGGGGAGGCGGTGTTGCCAGATTGTGCAAAAATTCCCAGATGTTGGGGAAATTCTGGAGATGTGGCAACACCGCACCTACGTCTATTGAAGTGCTTTGTAACACTACATTAAAGGTATTTCTTCGCATAATACATGGAAGGATAAGAAGTCGGTGCGAGGAGGACCTGGATGAGACGCAGTTTGGCTTTAGGAATGCACTAGGCACCCGGGAAGCACCTTTTTGCCCTAAATATACTTCTTCAAAAGTGTCGTGACCAACGCAAGGATATTTATGTATGTTTCATAGACTATGAAAAAGCCTTCGATAGGGTTCAGCATGAAACACTTTTAAACATACTAAGAACTTTGGGAATCGATGAGAGAGATCTGAAAATTATAGAGAACTTATATTGGATGCAGAAAGCAGTGGTCCGAATCAATGGAAGACTAACCGATGAATGTCGCATTCAACGGGGCGTCAGACAGGGATGTATTCTCTCCCCGCTATTGTTCAACATATACTCGGATAAAATTTTTAAGAAGGCTTTGCAAGATAAAGACCTTGGAGTGAAGATTAACGGTGAACTGATTAATAACATTCGATATGCCGACGACACGGTCATCTTGTGCGATAGTATCCGGGGCCTTCAAGAGTTGTTGGATAGTGTAAACACAACAGGAAGGGAAATCGGTTTGAAAATAAATATCAATAAGACAAAATTTATGATATTCAGTCGCCAACCGCACGCCGATGCTTCCCTACAGATAGACCAACAAAACATTGAGAGAGTTACCCAATTCAAATACCTTGGTTGTTATATCACAGAACACCTAGACCCTGATAAAGAGATAAAGTGCAGAATTGAAACAGCGCGCTTAACTTTCATGAGAATGAAATCATTTTTCTCTAACGACAACTTAAACCTAAGATTGCGTCAAAGAATGATCAAATGTTATATTTGGTCCGTGTTGTTGTATGGAGCTGAGACCTGGTCCCTGAAGACTGCTACAATCGGTCGACTGGAAGCGTTTGAGATGTGGTTGCACAGAAGAATGCTTCGAATACCCTGGACAGCTATGCAGACCAACGAAGCAGTATTAAATAGAGCGAATGCCGTCCGTGAATTATTTGTCACTGTTAAGGTGCGAAAGATATCATACCTGGGACATGTTCTTAGAGGAGACCGATACAAGGTGCTCCGGCTTATAATGAAAGGTAAAATCGAAGGCAGCCGAAGAATTGGAAGGAAACCGATGTCATGGCTAAAGAACATTCGCGATTGGACTGGAATACGCAGTGCCGAACAACTATTCAGATTAGCCGAAAACCGCGAACAACTCGCCAATGTAATTGCCAACGTTAGGGGGACCTGATATGGCACCGAAAAAAGAAGATAGCGTTTCCACATTCGAGTGAAAAAGACAGACTGTCCGAATAAGGGTCTCGAACCCGCGACCTCCTAGTCCGATTCTAGTGGTTACTCACCTCGCGAACTGTGCTATTCGGCATGTTAAAACAAAAACAATTATAGACATTTAACGAAAATGTCAAAATTGTGTGCCACTGATATTTAACATGACAGTTAATGGATTTGCAAATATTGGGTACCACTGATGACCAGAGAAACCCATAAAATCAAAATATTTTGCATGGATAACAAAATATATTGTATATTAGAGACAAAGAATAAGTTTGTTTTCTTGACGCAAAAAGGTCAAGAAATAACAGAAAAATTACTTTGAAAATTTATTGTTTGTCTTCTTAAAATGTCAAAGACGCAATTTGAAACGTCTAAATTTGCAGTTTTTAGACTGATAACCTGAAACGAATACGGGTTATATAGAAGAAATGTCATAATAAATGTGTTTTACAAATCCTTAAGTTACAGCTTCAACCGTCATTGTTCTACATTTTAGTAAGATATTTGCAGAAGATTTTTTTCTAATAGACACTTTCTCTGATGATTTGGCAGTAGTTTCAGTTATAGAATTTGTGGTTTAATAGTCTATACGCGAATTTTCGTAGAAAAAATTCGTTATTGAGAAGACTGCGACTTTGGAATTTTTTTAATATTTCTTGAAAGGAGTGCGAACTAGACACGTCCCCCCCCCCCACCATCCAGTGGTCTATTTCAGTTTTTACATGTTTACATATATACAGGGTGGTGCATTTTTACTGTAAAGCTCAATATATCCGTTATTATACAAGATACAAAAAAATGTTATAACAGTTATTTATAGGATGTTTTGAGCTGCATCTTATAAAATTATGTTGACAACAGGGTGGCCCATAAGTGGTTGGTGATACAAGTTTTCTTTTTCAATGAAGCACCCCTTTTATTGTATAGGTGGTGGTGGTGGTCGTAAGTTAGCCTCGAAAGTTTCCTTTCATTGGCCATAGATTTTTGTAACTAAAAGGTCCTTAAACAGTCACAATACTTGCCTCGCCCCCCATTACAATACTTTTGTTTCTTTTTTTAAAAATTTTGTTACATAATAATAGATCGCCACGCATAGCAATAGAACCCATTAGCAATAGAACCCATTAATTACTTATTTTATTAATTACTTATTATTTATATCTTTTTACATACAGTTTGTTTGTATCTAAAAGTATTTACACATGAAAGATTTAATTAGACATAAATAAACATGTTTTTTTTTGTTTCTTTTTTTGTTTTTTTTTTTAATTATTTTCTTTTATTATTTTCTTTTTATTGTATAGCATTATTGCATTTTTCATCCATTTTTAATGCGTGCTTGTAAGGAGAAAAAGTTGATATCGCCCATCGTTTTCGAGTTATATCAATTGTTTTTCAACTTTTTACATTTTGGAACATACTAAAAATTGTGATACTCCAACATCGTTTTTACCAATGGAAATCGAAGTCCCATGGAAATGACGCATTTAGGAAAGTTTTAAATTATGTTATTCGTCAAAAAAATCGGGATCCCTTATACAGGACGCTCTTAAATTACTTAGCCAGTCTTTTTAAGAAAATGGTGAATCTTCATGTAAATATTTTTTAAATTTCTGTCAAAAAGCTTTCTGTGAATAACAGTATCTTGGCTGGTATAGTTTTTGTGTAAATTACGTGGATAGGTTCGTTGGCTAGGAAAGTCAGACTAGTTTTTCTGCGAAAATTTTAAATTTACTTTGGACAATTTTTGTACTTTTTCAAACAAAAAGTTGGTTTGTTAAAATACGGTACATTGTTTCTACTATAAAGGTTACATAGAGCCTCGGTGGTTTAGGGGTAAGAACGTGTGCCTCTGAACTGAAGGGTACTGGGTTCGATCCCAGGGTACTCCTTTCACTTTTTCAGTACATACTGTAACATTCACATCAACCGAAGTTCTGGCAATGTATTTGAGCAAGTTGAATGTCTGCACGTTCCGCCCTTTGGAGGGGGCGTAAAGCCGTCGGTTTCGTGTCCATGCGATGTTGGGCACGTTAAAGATCCCTACCCTCCTTACAAAAATCAGGGGTTCGGCAAAATTTCCAGGATAGTGAGGTGAAATTATTTATAGTTCGCTAATTCATTAAATTTTAATATTAGTAAAAAAACATTTATTTAAAAAAATAAAAATTCTTTGTTTTGAATTAAATTTTCCTAAGATAACAATTTTTTGTTATTAAAAAAAAACGAATGCACAAAAATGCAAAAAATTTACTAATTTTTTAAATTTTAAATTTTTTGTTTTCTACAGGATCCGCCCTTTGGAGGGGGCGTAAAGCCGTCGGTCTCGTGTCCATGCGATGTTGGGCACATTAAAGATCCCTACCCTCCTTACAAAAATCAGGGGTTCGGCAAAATTTCCAAGATAGTGAGGTGAAATTATTTATAGTTCGCTAATTCATTAAATTTTAATATTAGTAAAAAAACATTTATTTAAAAAAAAATTCTTTGATTTGAATTAAACTTTCCTAAGCTAACAATTTTTTGTTATTTAAAAAAAAAGGAATGCACAAAAATGCAAAAAATTTACAAATTTTTAAAATTTTAAGTTTTAGTGAATTTTCTTAGAAAAAATTCACTAATGAGGAGATCTCGACTTTTGAATTTTGAAAAATTTTTTTCAAATGAGCGCGATCTAGGACCCCTAGAACCCTTATCCGGGGTCAGTTTCAATTTTTATATGTTTATATATATATATATATATATATATATATATATATATATATATATATATATATATATATATATATATATATATATATATATATATATATATATATATATATATGTATGTATGTATCACACCGATAACTCAAAAAATAATGGGCCGATTTTGATAAAATTTCGCATGTACTTTTCTTTTGTAAATAGCTTGGATAAGTTCGTTAGTCAGGATAATCGGACGAGGTTTTCCGGGAAAATTTTGAGTTTTCATTCGAAAAAAATTATTATCTCAAAAAGTAATTAGCCGATTTTAATAAAATTTGTCATGTACCTTTCTTTTGTAAATAGCTTTGACAAGTTTGTTAGTCAGGAAAATCGGACAAGGTTTTCCGGGAAAATTTCGAGTTTTCATTCGAAAAAAATTTTTATCTCAAAGAATAATACGCCGATTTTGATAAAATTTGGCACGTACCTTCCTTTTGTAAAAGGCTTTGACAAGTTTGTTAATCAAAAAAATCGGACGAGGTTTTCCGGGAAAATTTTGAGTTTTCATTTGAAAAAAAATTTTTATCTTAAAAATTAAAAAATCTATGATAACCAAATTTGGTAGGTAGGTTTACGATATAAAAAGCAAACTATATACCAAAATTTAGATTTCTATGTTACAAGAAAAAAAAGTTATAAAATATTTTGTGCCAGATCATTTCTATGAAAATTCACTACCATAACGCACTTGCTGCGTCCAGGCTTTTTGTTTTCCCTGGCGTCGGTGATTGGCCATAGTCGCGGAAATAGGCCGACGTTAAAGAAACAAAACAGACAACACACACATAAAGGTTTCACTATCTACTAAATTTCATATATTTCTTTAAAAAAACATATTTACAATAAATACAATTGTATGAAAATTCGCTACCACTACGCACTTGCTGCGTCCAGACTTTAGTGATTTTTTTTAAATTTTAAATTAGAATAATATATTACAATATATAGATAATGATGTGTATACTTACAAACGTGGTTTTCCAAAGCAGTTCCAATAATCACACAGAAGTGTCATGTCTAAATAAAATACTTTCACTGGTCTTGTGCGATTAAATATAACATTTCTGCAAATAACAAAAATAAATTGGATATTTTAAAAAGATATCTGCAACCATAACGAAGTAATAACAAAAGTAAAACTAATAATGTGATAAGTAGTCATGAGTAACAGTTATCGTGACAGACAGTCATGGTTATAATAATAAGACAATATAATCGCCTTTACATTGTGATGGTGAATATATGAATACACCGACATTTTAATTTTATTATTTAAATTGATTCTACATAATTATCTAATCAGTAATTTTAATTTTTATTTATTTGTTTCCTACTTTTTTAACCAACTAATTAAAAATATATATTATATTTTGTATAAAACCCCCAACTTCTTTTAGGGTAGTGTGCACCTTTGACTATATATCAGAGAATAGACCCGGCACACCGCCGAATTGTTTGAAGCCAACATTCAAGGGACTCTATGTTTACATCGGTCCTCTGCTCTGCTTGGGTGGTGGCTCAAGCGTTGCCGCTATGTAATAATTCATCCTTAAATCGCCGAATATGATGACAAGTTTAGAATGATAAATTTATTACTTTTCTGTTACTTAAGACATAACACTTCCATTTGGGCTTATTTATGAATGTAAATATTTACTAACGTTATATTACTAGGGTTCTCCTTTCTTTATGTAAATATAACCAGAAAACTCAATTTAAAATCTTTATCTTGCTGCATGTGAAGTATCTAGATTTGTATTAATCCACAGTTGTGGCTTGTATTTGTCTGTGAACAGTATGCAAGTATACTGAGAATTTATTTTTATGTGTTACCTTGATTTGCAATAAAGGTTTCGAGTTTTGTTTTTGCAAAATGATGGAAAAGTATATTGCTTGTAGAAGATTAGCTGTGGATGTGGCAACGATGTCTCTGCATGCCTAAACACATTGCTATTTGCGATTTTCAGTGGCGGCACGTCAGTTTGGCACTATTTTCAGGTTTCCATCTACTAAAGGAGATAAACATGGTGCGCTGTCTTAAATATAAAATCGAATACGCTGCCGAAATATTCTTATTTATGTTCACAGCATTTTAATAAAGACTTTTATTATTTGCCCAAGTGGAAGAAGGGTATTAAAAACGCAGCGTCTCCATCAGTTTTAAGTTCTCCAGTGCCTTCTATTTCTGGCATGAAAGCTCTTGCTCATGCGGAAAGAAGGTGAAGAATTCTTATTAGCTTCCTATTTTGTAAACCTTTATTATTGTTAAAATTAATAAATTACCCGATAAAAATTGCAGTCATAATTTTGAAGAAAATAGAGATAAATCATCGTTATCATCAAGTCTCAGTGCCTTGGAACTATCATGTTCAACAGGTGCGGCACTTGGCAGTCCCCCTGAATTAACACCAAAAGCTAACATTACTCCAGGTCAAAAGTAAATATACCTGGACTTAGAATTGAGGGAAAAATACTAGAAGCCATTTTTTCAAATTATACTCCGTTCACTGAAAACTTATCAAATATCGTCCATTTTTTTTGGAAAGAACTTCGTTATTTTGTAGATATTTTCAGTTTATCAGGAACTCCAAAAACATCTTTAAAAATGGTCTATTGCTAAACGAGTAATAAAAAACAAACGAGGAAAATAAATATATTGCGCCAACAGAAAAGACGTCTTAAGAGTTTTTCACCAGAAATCGCTGATTGAGCATTTTAAAAGTCGTATTGCTTTTACGGAAACTACAGAAACATCCCTGAACGTCTCACTTTTGAGTGTTATTGAATTTATATCATTGCTTGTAATATTTTAGTCCTCTTTACCCACACAAATAGATCTGATTAAACAGCTTTTAAAATGTCCACAACGGAACTATTCACCAGACGTAAGGTCGTTTGCTATTACCCAAAATTTTTATTCAAACAAAGCTTATAATTACGTCCGAGAAAAATTTATGAAATCTTTGCCACATCCTTGAACAATTTTTAATTGTTACTGGATTCTGAAAAGAAGCATTAGCGGTTTTGAGTTCAAAAAGAAGAGAAGCAGCTGAAAAAGGTCGAAAAATACTTTGTAACCTAGTTATCGAAAAGATGTTCATAAGACGTCGAGTTGAGTGGACAGGAAAAAAGTTTTGTGGTAACGTGGATATTGGCGTGGATATGAACAATTCAAACAAACCTCCAGAGGCTAAAGAAGTTTTGCTTTTCTTATTAGTTGCTTTAATTGGCCAGTGGAAAGTTCCAGTGGGTTATTTCGTCCTAGCTGGCATTTCTCGTGAAGAAAAAGCAAGCCTATTAAATCGGGCTTTAAGTTTTATCCATCAAGCAAGAACAGTCGTTACTTCCGTAAGTTTTGGTGAAGCAGCTGCAAATATAAGCATGGTTAAATGTTTGGGAGCAAATTTAGATACATTTATTCAAGAGGGTTTAAAGGCTTATTTGCCGCATCCTGTAACCGATGAAAATGTATATATTTTCCTAGATGCATGCTACATGATGAAATTAATAAGAAATTATCCGGCAAGTTGTAGATCTATAAAACATGGCAGCAGACAAATCAGGTGGTCATTTCTAGAAAAACTGGCAGAGCTGCAAGATATTGAAGGTTTTTTCTTAATTTTTTTCTTAAATTTTTGTTGAAAACACTTTGCTGAATTTGCATAGAAAAAAATCGCTTATGACGAGATCACAACATTACAACACTGAGACTTTCGAACATTTTATTAGAGAAATCATTTCTATAAAAATTCACTATCATAACGCACTTGCTGCGTCCAGACCTCTTAGTTAATAGTATACTTAAATAATGTATAGGTAGTTAAACATGTTTTAAATTTTATTTTATTAGTGAATTTTCTTAAAAAAAATTCACTTATGAGGAGATCTCGACTTTCGAATTTTGAAAAAATTTCTTCAAATGAGCGCTATTTAGGACCCCCGGAACCCAAATCCGAGGTCAGTTTCAGACTTTATATGTTTATGTATATATATATATATATATATATATATATATATATATATATATATATATATATATATATATATATATATATATATATATATATATATATATATATATATATATATATATATATATATATATATATATATATATATATATATATATATATATTATATATGTGTCACACCTATAACTTAAAAAATAATGGACCGATTTTGATAAAATTTGGCACATACCTTCCTTTCGCAAGTCGCTTGGATAAGTTCGTTAGCCAGGAAAATCCGCCGAGGTTTTCCCGGAAAATTTTGTGTTTTCTTTCGAAAAAAATCGAAAAAAATTTATATCTCCAAAATTAACAAAGTAAGGGCAACCAAATTTCATACGAGGGTTTATATCATTAGAGGCAAGTCACCTACCAAAATTTAGCTCCGTAGGTTGAATGACAAAAAAGTTACAGGCATTCAAAGAAAAATAAATTTGGGTTCTCCTCAAAACGTCAAAATCGCGATTTTAAACGTCAAAATTAGTGAGTACCTTCCTTTTGCAAGTGGCTTGGATATGTTCGTTATCCAGGAAAATCCGACGAGGTTTTCCCGGAAAATTTTGTGTTTTCTTTCGAAAAAAAATTATATCTCCAAAATTAACAAAGTAAGGGCAACCACATTTTATACGCGGATTTATATCATTATAAGCAAGTTACCTACCAAAATTTAGCTCTGTAGGTCAAAAGACAAAAAAGTTATAGGTATTTAAACAAAAATAAATTGGGATTTTTCACAAAACGTCAAAGTTGCAATTTAAACGTCAAAATTGGCAACATTTAGGAAAAGAACTTGAATCTAATACGGGCTATGGAAATAAAATGTCTTAAGAAGAATGTTTTACAAACCCTGAAGTCTTAGTTTCAACCGTCATTGTCCTTCATTTTTAACCGACTTCAAAAAAAGGAGGAGGTTCTCAATTCGCCTGTATGTTTTTTTTATGTGTGTTACCTCAGAACTTTTTTCTAGGTGAACCGATTTTGATGATTCTTTTTTTATTTGAAAGCTGGTGCTTCTCGTATGGTCCCATATAAATGTGATCAGGATCTGACTAGTAGTTTTTGTGTTATCCTTAATAATGCGTATTTAATTGGCTTCGACTACATTGATGATGATTGTGGATCACAACCAAATTCATTCTGTTGAGAAAGAAACAGTGTTTCCGCGGAAACAAAACTTATCCGAGATTTCAGTATTTAATTTAATAACTAGGTATTAATTTATAATTTTTATATAAATAAATAAATAAATGATTAAACATGAATTATGACTAAAATGATTAGGACGCCCGCTGGAATACGACATTAAAACAAACTTCCAACAACTGACTCGTTGGTCTAGAGGTATGATTTCCGCTTAGAGTGCGGGAGCTCCCAGGTTCAAATCCCGGTCAAGCCCAAATACGTTTTATTTGCTTTTTTTTAAACCGATTTTAAACAAGGAGGAGGTTCTCAATTCGCCTGTATGTTTTTTATGTGTTACCTCAGAACTTTTTAGTGAATTTTCTTAAAAAAAATTCACTAATGAGGAGATCTCGACTTTCGAATTTGGAAAAAAATTCTTCAAATGAGCGCTATTTAGGACCCCCGGAACCCAAATCCGAGGTCAGTTTCGGACTTTATATGTTTATATATATATATATATATATATATATATATATATATATATATATATATATATATATATATATATATATATATATATATATATTTATTTATTTATGTGTCACACCTATAACTTAGAAAATAATGGACCGATTTTGATAAAATTTGGCACATACCTTCCTTTTGCAAGTGGCTTGGATAAGTTCGTTAGCCAGGAGAATCCGCCAAGGTTTTCCCGGAAAATTTTGTGTTTTCTTTCGAAAAAAATCGAAAAAAATTTATTCCTCCAAAATTAACAAAGTAAGGGCAATCAAATCATACGCAGGTTTATATCATTAGAGGCAAGTCACTTACCAAAATTTAGCTCCGTAGGTTAAATGACAAAAAAGTTACAGGCATTCAAAGAAAAATAAATTTGGGTTCTCCTCAAAACGTCAAAATCGCGATTTTAAACGTCAAAATTGGTGAGTACCTTCCTTTTGCAAGTGGCTTTGATATGTTCGTTATCCAGGAAAATCCGACATAGTTTTCCCGGAAAATTTTGTGTTTTCTTTCGAAAAAAATTTATATCTCCAAAATTAACAAAGTAAGGGCAACCATATTTCATGCGCGGGTTTACATCATTATAAGCAAGTTGCCTACCAAAATTTAGCTCTGTAGGTCAAAAGACAAAAAAGTTATAGGCATTTAAACAAAAATAAATTGGGGTTTTTCACAAAACGTCAAAGTTGCGATTTAAACGTCAAAATTGGCAACATTTAGGAAAAGAACTTGAATCTAATACGGGCTATGGAAATAAAATGTCTCAAGAAGAATGTTTTACAAACCCTGAAGTCTTAGTTTCAACCGTCATTGTCCTTCATTTTAATAAAATGTTTCCAGAAAATTTATTTCAAATAGACCCTTTCTCTGACGCTTGGCAGTAGTCTTAGCTATAGAGTTTATCGTTAATAGTATATAATTTTTGTAGAATTTTCGTAAAAAAAGATCAATAAAGCTCAATATATCTGTTATTATACCAGATATGAAAAAAAATTGTATATATTAATTATAGGGTGTCTTAAGCTACATCTTAAAAAATTATTTCTACAATCACAGGGTGGCCCATAAGTCGTTGGTGATACAAATTTTCTTTTTTTTTTTTAATCAAACACGCCTTATGTTATTGCATTTTTGCATTTTCCATCGAAATATAATGCATGTTTGTAAGAACAAAAATTCTGGATGCAGTAAGTGCGTTATGGTAGCGAATTTGATCAAATGCTTAATATTTGAATAGCTCAATTTGCTATTAACCAATAAGGTTGACCAAAAAACGAGTTTTTTCGGGAACACTTTAAGTTTACTTTTGGAAATTTTTCTACATTTTCAAACAATAAAGTTATTTTGATGAAACATGGTACATTGTTTTTACTATATAGGTTATACTGGTAACCAAATTTGATGCCTGCTTTCTTAAAAAAACACACATTATTGCTATTAAACATAGTTTTATGAAAATTCACTACCATAACGCACTTGCTGCGTCCCGAGATTTTTATTTTAATCGTATTTATGAAAATTTCAATCTTAATTCTCGAGACGCCTATGGTGTCGAGGACCGTATAAACAAACCTTTTATTCAATGTTGGTTTCAAACATTACAACGCATCGCATTGGGAGATGCCTGGTCTATCCGTAGGTAGATAGTCAAAGGTGTGCACAAAAAAACATTTATTGTTGAGATGAGCGCCCTCTTCTGGAAAGAAGAGTAACAGGGGTCCGATAACGAATACCCCTTTCCCATCAATGTACAACTAAAGTTTGTTTCTAGGACTAGATGAAAAATCATTATAAATATATTCCAGAAAAATATAATTTTTAGGTTTTCTATTCGACGTCAGTGCTTACCACAGATTTTTATTTGATGAGGCGATTCCTTGCCTTCTTGTTGAATCACAAAGACCTCTATTGAAGAAATTGATTGTTAGTCAATGGTCATAAATACTAATATTAGTTAATAGTTGCATGACGAGTCAATTTCTTTATTGTTTGAGGTGTCGATACTAGATGGGGCAAATAATGGATATCAGTAATTTTAACTATTTTGCATGAATAAAACTATTCTTTTGGGTCGCTAAAAGTGAAAGGACAAGTTAAAAGGAGGCAAAATGGCAAAATTCCGGGAAACGAACTAGCTGACTCAGCAGCACGTAATACAACCACAGATGGGAGAAATGTTCAAATAATGATGTCTAATGACTTGGTTAAGGAAGCAAAAGTCATTTCAAAAATAATATTTGAATCTTACTGGTACAAAATTAAATCAAATCCTACCAATCACTTTAACAGTATATATCCTTTTTCGACACAGTTACCACTGCATAAACTAACATCCTACCCCGTTAAACCGTCTGATATTTGGGCACGGTGCTTTTCCAAAACATATGCTTGAGTTTAGATTGAAAAACAGCCCCGACTACGATTGTAACGGGGCATATACCAGCGACTTGTACCTCTAATTTTTCCTGCAGTTTCGACAATGAACAAAGAGAGCTGCTTTTAGAATTTTCTTTAAAAAATTCACTATTTAGGAGATCCCGACTTTTGGATTTTGAAAAATTTTCTCCAAATGAGCGCGAGCTAGGACTAGAACCATATCCAGGGTCAGTTTCAATTTGATATGAAATTGAGAGTTTTGTAATAAAGAAACCCTAAAACGTTATGTCACTCGAGTCTCACAGTTTTTCTGACAAATCAAGATATATTGGTGACAAAGTGCCCTCCGTGGCAAAGTTGGGAAGGCGGCTGGAACTTTTTAGTTTGGACTCCGTGGACGCTGCTGTTCGAAACTCATCAACATAGAATGATTTTTCAATCACTTCTGTCGTTGTGATCGAGATAAGGAGGAGGGTAAATTAGTTTAGGTAAATAAGTGACGATTATAATATGTGATAAACACTGATAAGTACCCTATGGAAAACCCAATTCATCACAATAAACTATTTATATGTTAGTTGACAAGAAATTGAGAACAGCGTCCTCTAAGGTATATAGACCCATTGCTTAGTCTAAAATTGCATTAGCTGCCTTTGTAAAACCGCTTGTAGTTAATAAATATTCCTTCTAAGAAAGATACATTGATTATTAGGATCATTATTCGAACAATGGACTAGACAGTACCGAACCTGTTCTACTCATCAAAACATTTTTCCTGAAATTTCTAATTTCTTACTTTTGTAAGCGTCTAACTGTCGCCATTGCATGATTTTGATTAACTTGAGGTTTTATTTTATCTACAGGCGGATTATTAACCCAATTATGTTGAGCAATACATAATTTATCAATAGTGCCTTATCTCAGTTGCGCTAATGTTCTTTAATTGTAGTTTTATAGGTAATTTAATTTGTTCACAACCCTTAAAACCTATTTCATAGATTCCAGACATCTCTGTGGTTTTATCTTTATCCGTTTGGTTATCTACCAAATTTTTTAACGTATTTGTTGACAAATGAATAAAAATAGACGCTTATAAAAAAGTGTTAGTATTTTTAAGTTTGGTGGGTACCACAAGCAGCGATTTCTATTCGCTAGAACCAAATTGGTAATGCAATGTTTTTTATCCCTATTAAAAGCTCATCTGTAGGAATTTTCAAGACACTACTTTATACTTTTCTATTAAATATCAAGGAAAATCTAAATTTAATTTCTCATTTTTTACCCTGTATCTCTTGTAATTTTGAACTGATGTAGGTTCGGCCAGCTCGTAATATATTGGTGCCAAAAATCTACTGTTGCTCTGTATATCATAACTTTTAGACCAACCTGCAGAGACGCACATACTAAAACTGAAGTCTCAAGGTTGTGCTTATTATCTTATGATACCACTATAAAATGAATTTCGATGAACGATGTATTAGCTTTAATAACCTAAATACTTACTGGGCTCTTGGGCTAAAGGATATAGGGGTAATTCCTGCTGGTGCACCTAGAACCTTCTGTGATCCAGTGTATATGGCATCGACGCCCCATCTATCTGCAAACACCGGAACACCACCAAGAGATGCAACTGTATCTACTGCACATAAACAGTCATATCTGCAACAATTTGTTTAAAAATATTATACTTGCCAGTTATACTACACAGGAGGACTACTTTATAATTACATTAAGGCATAACAGGTATCTACAGTATTGCGTATTTTAATCGAATTTTTCAGTAAAATGATATATTGCTTACAAAATAATATTTTTTTAGATTATACAATGACCGCTCTATTAATTAATAGGACATATATCATACTTGGGCATGAGTAACCAGTTTTACTTATTTTAGCATTCATTCAACAAGTTTCTGAAAGATTCTAGAAATCCGCTCGTCTCCATAGCATACCTGAATGACAGTTTCTATTATCTTTGTTTTTGTAGTACAGTCGACTTTGCATAGTCTAGCCTTGTAATGGTTCATACGTTTTCTGTATGGATTAAATTAGCTGAATTTCCGGGTCAGTCTAAAACTGTTATCCCCTTATTCTGTAAATATTTCATAATTTCCTTCGATTTGTGACAGGTAGCAGAAATTTCTCTTCCGTGGGGTTCAAATTAAGTTCCAATTAAAATTTGTATTTTTGGATTACCATCATGCCTTCTATTGGCACCAGTGATTCAACCCCCATGTGAGAAAAACCCTTCAAGAATTTTTTTTTAAAAGATGTTTGACAGCGTGGTCAATATGAGCAGGAGTCAGTTGTTTGTTTGGAGACTTTGTAACAAATTTAGACCGATGATTTGGAACTAAGAAGTAAGTCTCATTTATAAGTAACACCTTTCGCCTGTCTTCTATAGTCCGTCTGGTATATTTTCTGGCCGACGACAGCCTCTGCTTCTCCATCCGATCAATTGGGAGTTAGTTTTTATGTAATCAAATAGCAACCCTCCTATCAGCTTCTACAAGTCTCCTACAGACAGTTGGGTTGTGAATTATTACGCCAGATGCTGCTGTCATGTTGCAACTCACGACTCGTTTTTCTTGGATTTAACTCGCTATGTCGAAGCAATAAACTCCCATCCTTTGTTCAGGTATTGAATTTTCTTCCACAACCGTGCAATCTTCTCACCTCAGCTGAACTTGTGTCACTTTTGCGCTTCAAAATCTTACTTAGTGCGTGCCTTGATTTACTTCACAGTTATATCACAACAGTGCTGTGATTATACTTTATATATTTTTATATATTCTTAAATTGCATTTTGATGAGTAAAATGTTCTTCTGTAGTACTTATACTTACAGTTGATCAATTATAGAAAGAGACGCATGAATATCACTTGCTGCGCAAAAGGAAGAGCAAAAACGCATTCGGATGGAAAAGGATGGATGTAGGCTTGCTTGTCTGCTTAGAGAGGTTAAATTGTCTTTGGGCAAAAAGGATAGATAGTACCATAAAAATTAATTAGAAGATTTTATACTTGTCAAAGTGACGATCTGAAACGTCAAAATTGTTGGTTTTGCAAATATTCTAGTACTGATGTTGTCCACGTGGCAAATGTTGCATTAAATGTCTTTAACAAGGTCCTAGATTTATTTTTAAGTGGCTACTCCCCTAAATTTAATTAAAACATTTGCAAAAAATGCATTTTAAACAGTTGCTCAATCTTGTTGAAACCATTCCATACTTCATAAAGACGCAGATACTTTTTCTGTGCCTTCACAAGAATTTGTTTTCTTCTCAGCAAACGGTTTCGCTTTTTAGGACATCTTCAGATAAAAAAAGATTTGTCTGTACAGCCACAGAAAAAGTTTCTACGTCTGTATTTAGACCAGATTGTATGATTTGCGATCACTAGCTCTAAGCTTCTATGTGAACAGAAAATGTTTTTATTAAATGGGAGAAAAATGAGTAAAACATTTATATGAAAATTCACTACCAAACGCACTTGCTGCGTCCAGACTTTAATATTTTATGTTGCACATAAATTACAATTGAAACAGCTCTGTTCTGCACTCATTTGAATGCATTTTTGCGAAGTTTTTCAGTGGTAATAGAATGCCATGTGCCATAAATTTTCAGAGCTGTCTAAAATTGTCTACAAATTTTAGGATTTTTTTTTAATTATTTATTTTTATTTTCAATGAAAAATTATATCCTTAATCGATATCTTAATATTATAGAATCAAGAACTAAAAAAGAATTATAAAATATTAACTTTCCACCGATTCTCTCTGCATATAATGTATGATGAACCTGTGATGAACACTTGGAGAACCGAAATCATCACAACACATCCTTTTAAAGACCTGCCCACCGTTTCACTAAGAAATTTATCGTCATAAGAGGATAAAAAAATCAATTTTATCCTCTGATGACGCTAACTTTGTTAGTGAAATGATCGTCAGATCTTTAAAAAGATGTGTTGTGATGATTTGTGTTCTCCAAGTGTACTTTTAAGAATTAATTACCTATTAATTATCTAGTTTTTCCAAACGAAACTTTACGTTGGAGTAGTGATTTAAACTCAATAATTATTTATTAACACGTGATAATGTGTGACTACAATTACTGTACTTAATATGATAAATTTTGAGTTTACCTTACTGAATATTAAATCAAACAGAGCCTCGGTGGTTAAGTGGTATGAACGTGTGCCTCGGAACCGAAGGGTACTGGGTTTCTCTACTGGAATTCTTCCCTAACTCTGTTCAACACCTCAGGCGTTATGTTCCTAGTTTTTGTTGTTACTTTCATTTTCAAATCATCTAAATCAGGAGGTTGCGTTTTATACACTCTGTTTTTAAGGTATCCCCATTAAAAGAAATCAAAAGCTGTAAGATCTGGTGATCTAGCGGGCCATTCTACGAAACCTCTTCGACCAATCCATCTTTGTGGAAAGACTTCGTGTAAATACTCCCGTACTTGAAGATTAAAGTGGGGAGGTGCACCGTCTTGTTGAAATCATATCCTTTCATGGGGAATATTAGGTTCCATCACATTGGGATACAATTCTGATAACATTGAAAAAACCTGTTCTCTTAGCATTTCTAAATATCTTGAACCGTTTAGATTTTCTATAAAAACAGGTCCAACTACGTGATCACCAATGATACCAGCCCAAACGTTCAACTTATGAGGACGCTGAGTGTGTTTGTCGCATCCAGTGGGAGTTTTTGGCAGCCCAGTATCTGCAATTTTGTCTGTTTACATCACCATTCAAAAGAAATGTTGCTTCATCGGAAAACAGAACGTCAGCAGAAGAAATAACATTTCTATGTATCATGTCCAACAGTTCACAAAATTGCAGTGTTCTATCAGAATCACCGTCAACCAACTCTTGAACGTGTTGTAGTTTATAGGGATGCACTTTTTCGTTTTTGAGACACCTTAAAACTGTTGATTGACTAACATCATTTTCACGTGCAACTTGACGGGTAGAAGTTGTTGGTTCTTCTCGAAAAGTCAATAAAATATTGAGTTTTGCATCTTCTTCAACAAACTTGGGTCTCCTAGGCATTGGTTTAACATGTCCATAATCACGAAACTGTAAATGTATCCTGGACACAGTTCCCTGGGTTAGTGGGTGCAAATCTGGAGGTTTTTCATTAAATAGGTTAACAACTTGTGCCTGTGTTCTACACATATCACCATACCCAATCATCATTAATATTGCTGTTCCCAGAGTTTCAGTTAAGTATCGCATTATTAGTCAAAAAATTAATTGAAATTATCGGAACAAAATTACGACTAATTTATTAGGAGACCGTGCATTCAACACAATACACCACAAAATAAAACAGAACTGTTAAATTTCACGGTGCAAACATTGGTAGTTAATAAGAAACGATTAATGATACCAAGTACATTTTAGATAAAAGACAAGATAAGAAATTTAAGATAAGAGTCAGTGAAGAATTCCAGAGCAGATTATTTCGTTGTGTGCAAGTGAATTGATAATATTTTGAACATTTATTATGAGAATAGGACGTTTTTATTAAGTTTATCTTCGAAATTTGAACTTCAGGGTAAACTGTTTAGTTTTAATATTCCAATATTAAATTTCCATCCTGTGTTAAAAACTGTAATCTTAGACCATACATATGGGGTATCTCCGCATTCAGAAAAATATGATCCATCGAATTTTGATGAAAATGTAGGGTTGCTATTCAAAAAAATATATACATATAAAGTGGTGGGGGTAAAATGGTGGCAGTTTAATTTTTTTAACTATGAATATAAGATAATGTTCGACAAATTAAACTTCACGTGTCTCAGGGTTTTCCACAAAAACTATTATTTGCTGAATAATGAATTTTAATCCATAAGTGTGTTTCACTATATATATATATATATATATATATATATATATATATATATATATATATATATATATATATATATATATATATATATATATATATATATATATATATATATATATATATATATATATATATATATATATATATATATATATATATATAGATCTCCTCATGAGTGAATTTTTCGTTTTACGAAAAATTCCCTAAAAGCAAACTTTCGAGACGCTGCAGGTGCGTTGTCGATGCGAATTTTCGTTAAATGTTTAATATTTCAATAACTCAGTATTCTATTAACCTAGAAAGTTGCTTTTTGGTATATAGTAAATTCTCTGCGCGGGTAACGATACAAATTTTAGTTTTTGAAACCTGGTTCGATTCAGCTGGTTAACGAAATCGTCCAAGCTATTAATAAAAGAAATTCTCGAGCCGACTTATATCAAAATCAGTTTATTATGTTCAGAGTTATCGTTAAAAAAAAAAAATATATATATATATATATATATATATATATATATATATATATATATATATATATATATATATATATATATATATATATATATATATATATATATATATATATATATATATATATATATATATATATATATATATATATATATATATATATATATATAGGGAGAGAGAGAGAGAGAGTGCGGGATTTTTACCCTCGACATTATGGAATTAGTTTCTAGCTCGCGATAATTAACTATTGTTATTTAATGGACACCATATTGAATTTTTCCACCAAAAGATTTGGAGTTTCTTTCTGGTTAAAATGATGTATGATTAGACGGTGTTTCGACCGCATTTTAGTCAAAAATAATCCTTTTTTTTTTCAACAAGACGGTGCACCAGCTCCTAATACACCAATCGCCATCAACTTTTTCGGGTCCACTAGTACCAATCTAGTTGTTGTCAAAAACACTATTAAGAAATTTGATCACGCATTGTGTATTATGATCTGGTGCACCGTCGTTGAAAAAAAAGCGATTCTTGTTGACAAAAATGCAGTCAAAACTCCATCTAATGATTCATTTTGTAACCAGAAAAAATACCAAATATTTTGATGGAAAAATTAAATATGGCGTCCATTAAAAAAAGTGAACTATCGCTACTCAGAAAGTAGTGAATCTAAACAAAATTTAAGATCACCACAGCAAACACAATAGTAAGTTATGCGCCTATACAAAAATTCAAGGTAATAGGCGTCATAGTTTTGGAGATACTGAAGAAAGAAAGAAATGGCAGTTTTTGGTATTTCGCTTATATATAGAAAGTTATATCAAATCCGTAAGTACCTTCGAGTTGAACTTGTAATTGTGCAACGTTTCTCTAGTTTAACCAAGTTATTCTCTCTTGCGGTTTCCGAGTTCCCAATGATGTCGGGAGGTAAAAATCCCGCACCCTGTATACAGTGTGACACACTTAAGATGAAGACACGCCTGTATTTTCTTTATTTTCAGAGATAGCGATTTCATTTTTTCTACAGACGTAAAACGTCATTAGGCTGTTTGAATAGCCTACCCACTTCAAATGTCAGATGTCAACCCAGCCTACTATGATTTCAGGAATAGGGCCGGTTCTCTATATTTCACGATGTGTTAGAGATATCAAAAAAAGTTGCTTTAGAAAGTTATTCAGAATTCAATTTTAACTGCAGATACCGAGTTTCAAGTCAAACTTCGAATTTTTGCTTTTTTGTAAATTTTCCATAAGATTTTAACAGGTAGATTGCCATGGAAACAACAAACATCGTCAATATCAAAAGAAAACAATGGTACGTGATTTATTCAACTCAACTTACACATAAACTCTAACTAAAGTTCAATTAAATTGAATATAAAATTATTAAATGGCTTCAACTAGCCCACCTTCAAGCCTGATGCATGTTTCTATCCGTTTACGATTATTGCTGGCAACTTTTCTTAGTTCTGCTATATTTATTTCACGGCAAGTCTGCCTTATTTTCTCGCAAAGTTCCTCGCGACTTTGGGGCCTTTCTTTGTAAATCTTATTCCTAACAGAACCCCAAAAATAGAAGTCTAGTGGCGTAATGTCAGGAGACCGAGGAGGCCACTGTTCATAAGGACTATTCCTGCCAATCCATCTTGATGAAAAATGTAGATTTAGCCAATTTCTGACTAACTGGGAGTTGTGAATGGATGCACCGTCTAATTGAAAATACATATATTTTCGCACGTTGATGGGTAAACCTTCGATACAGTCCCATAATTCATTATTAAACAAATGGACCAATTATTCTATCCCCTAAAATTCCACACCACGTATTAACTTTTTGTGAATACTGGGCTTTACAACTGATAACCCAATGAGGGTTTTCAGCAGATCAATATCTGGATACTATTCCATTGGTAGTGAATGTTGCCTCGTCCGTAAATAAAATTTTACTTAATTTTTTTTTTATCATTCAGAAAGTTACCTTGGGCCCAAAGGCAATAATCGAATCGTTTCAGCTCATCACCTTCTCTCAACGAGTGGAGAAACTTTGGCTTGAAAGGCTTTATTTTATGACGCACAAGGCATCTTCTGATTTTTTCTCTATTTACATCCAATGCAACAGCCTTTTGACGTAAACTCATCTGGGCATTGGCTTGAGTTGAAGCCAAGATTATGCTATCATCACTACTTGTTCCATTTCTAACAGCCGAGATATTGTTCACCACACTTCTCGTTTGAGAAAATCGTGCATTCAGAGCTGCTGCAGTTCCGCGCCTAATTAGATTTCTCTGTGGATGTCTCCGATTGAATTCATCAACAACTTCTCTGCTATTTCGAACACCATCATCAAACAATCTTATTAAAACAATTTTTCTCTTACACTGAGACGTTCAACAGGCATTTTGCTGGCAGACTCACAGTTAATGTCAATTTGACATTTATCGCAATATTTTACAAGGTGATAATTTGTTTCCATGGCAATCTACCTGTTAAAATCTGATGGAAATTTGGACTGTCTAAAAATTTACAAAAAAGTAAAAATTCGAATTTTGCCTTGAAACTTGGTATCTGCAATTAAAATCGAATTCTGAATAACTTTTTAAAGTAACTTTTTTATATCTTTAATGCATCGCGAAATATAGAGAACCGGCCCTATTCCTGAAATCACAGTAGGCTGGGTTGACATCTGACATTTGAAGTGGCTAGGCTATTCAAAGAGCCTAATGACGTTTCACGTCTGTAAAAAAAATGATATCGGTATCTCTAAAAATAAAGAAAATACAGGCGTGTAATGCATCGCGAAATATAGAGAACCGGCCCTATTCCTGAAATCATAGTAGGCTGGGTTGACATCTGACATTTGAAGTGGGTAGGCTATTCAAAGAGCCTAATGACGTTTTACGTCTGTACAAAAAATAATATCGGTATCTCTAAAAATAAAGAAAATACAGGCGTGTCTTCATCTTAAGTGTGTCACACTGTATTAAAACAATTAACAGTTCAAGCGGGCTTTGGTTTTAGGTTCCAGGGGCACTAATTTGCGCTTATTTTAGGAAATTTTTGCAAAGCCTAACCATCGATACTTCTCTATTAGCGAAGTTTTTAAATAAAAATTCATAATAAAATGTTTTTACTTAAATTTACTTTCAAGTAAAAACATTATTTTATATATTTTATGTGCATTCAACGCAACTAGACGACCAGTAGTGGTTGTTATTATTACGGCTTTACAATTATTATTTGCCAAAAATGTCAGAGCTGTTGAATTGTTGGAAATAAATATATTCCGCTATTTATACCTCTCATGATGCTGTTAAAGCCCTAACGTTTAATATCAAACACAAATATTTGTTTTCGTTTCATGTTATTTTATTTTAGCGGTATGGAATTAGTTAAAACTTTCTGCGTCCAATTATAAATAAAACAAATACAGACAACTAGCACGAAACCCTTATTGATCTGATGTAAATAAAACCTACCAACGATACATAAATCAAATTACCTATGGCATATGTCACCTATTCCCTCAATTGGTTGGTAAACGCCTGTCGAACTTTCTCCCTGAGTTACGAAAAATAATTTGGGTCGATATTTTGCTATGGCTTCTTCAATCTGTGTCAACGTAAAGTTGTCTCCGAGTTGTGTCGTCACTTTATATACTTTTGCTCCTAAAAATAAATATATGATTGTTGATATTGATACGATTTTTTTATAAACCTAAAAAGCATACACATTATATCTTAGACACTGATTATATGCTATTTTCTAAACTTTGTCCTTGCGTATTTGTAGAGAAAAAGCCCTGACGCAGCAATTTTTGTAAAAACTTCACTTCTTCTTAAACTAATCAAAACCCCGACACTTTTTTATCTATCTATATATATATATATATATATATATATATATATATATATATATATATATATATATATATATATATATTATTCTGATCATAGTTAATAGTAATTTTTATACTTGATTTTTATTTGTATACTCTTATATGTAGTATCTCGTATAAAGAATCACCCTATGTAAATATAATTTAATTTTAATGGGTATAATTTAGGATGATTTTTCTTTTATGTGTTGTATTTAAAATATATATAGAATTTTTTTATCGAGAGTTTACACACAATGTTTATGTATAACTCTGTATATTTTATTAATGTATTTGTGTTTGTTTAATAAATGTTTATGACTGTGGTGTTGTAATTATTTGAATCCATACCTATAGATATGTTAGATTAAAAATTTGACTTTCGTGTAACATTGGTTGCACATTCCCCCTTATTTGTCAATCAAATGTAGCAATGATGATAATTTACTGAAATCAATTTACCTTTTTAATTTTACTTACTGCCTGGCTCTGTTCTCTTCTAAAACTGCTTCTCAGTGGTGGTTCTGTTATATAGGAGAAAAATAGCCTGTGAACATGCAACTAATCTTAATTTATGGTTATATTATTTATGCAAAGAACTACCTCTTCAAATTTATAACAAATTTTACTTCATAGAATTCTTAAATTCAAACTTAAAGCGGATCCTCTATGAAAAATCTTAAATTTTATTAACAACGTGGGTTATTAAAATTACGGACAGAATTTTGATTGGTATTAAAGTTTATAAACAATATTTAAAACGACTTTTCGGATTTTGCACTGCGGACTTCGCGTCCTCTAGGTTCCTAACTTTTAACAATTGTGAGGATGCACATAAGATTTCTGTTTATTTATTTACAAGTTCTAATTTCCCACAAATACTTTATATTGATAGATATTTGACAGAATTACTTGTCTTTATTTGATGTTTCTGCCCCTTTGGCCTGATTTAAACAAAATAAAATGGATTTCAAACCTTGATTCCTGGCTAGTTTTGGTAGGTAAGTCTGGACGTGGTTATTCTTTATATGTATATATATATATATATATATATATATATATATATATATATATATATATATATATATATATATATATATATATACTGTTTCTGGTGTATTTCTTACTGCAAACATTCATTTAATACATTCTGTTGCTTCCAGGGACACAATGGGTCTTCTTTACACAAAATATACTTTAAAATATTTAAATTTTTTGGAAAGTAAAATATGACGCTGCTTATCGCGTCTTAATTCTTTAACAACCAACAATCAACCGAAGCCGGAAATCTTGTCGAATTTCATCTGGAATCTCGTTTCCTCTTTTGTACCAGAGCATTCGCTCTTGAAATAATTAATACATTTTTTGACAGCTATGCACCTTTGGAAAAAGCCCGGTAAGTTTAAATCTTATTATTTACATGCCTACTATTAAAATGACATTTGGCATAACCTTACTAATTCTAGACAATAATAAATAACACTAAATTTAAAACGAAAACAATTTTATATGCTGTAATTCTTAATAAAGAGTCTCACAACACAAAACACTTTGTCTTTGATAAACTTTAGTCCATTGCTTACATAAAAACACTCTCTTATATATCATATATAAAGTATTTGGTTTTTTATTACATTTAGGTAATTGTTTTAGAGCATAATTCTTTGGTTTGAATGTCATGATTAAGAGTTTAAGCTATTTGCATATAGATATTTGGCTCTTTTAAATTCATTTAAACTGAGATACTATCCAAATTTGCTAAAGTTATAAATCTCAAAAGTTTCATTAATGATTATTTTAATAAACTATGGCTTTTATACTTGTCATTGCTCACCCAACTAATACTGACTAACAATAATAAAGGATATGCTTTTATATTAATGTTTTTACTGTGTTTTTATGTTTTAGTGTAAAGAAAAATGTCGAACTATATGGATATATACAATTTACAGAGATCCCATTTACATCACGTGTGAACCGTAAGTATTGTACTTACTACTGACAACCCATGCTGCTAAGATAGCCCCCAATATACCTAGGTCTGAGCATTTACATAATTTAACCAATAATCAGAGTTTAACATGAGCAAATTAGATTTCCGTAAGGGTTTTCCTTTTTTCGTTTTATAGTAAAATGTATAGGGAATTTGTATTATGTACACTCTGATGTACTAATAGCTTATAATGTGCAATTTCCCAGCACAACATATATATATATATATATATATATATATATATATATATATATATATATATATATATATATATATATATATATATATATATATATATATATATATATATATATTACCTTTAAAGTTTACAAGGCACCTCTAGATTTAAAATATAGATATAAACAACAAACAATAAAAAATCAATATATAAAAACTACGATTATCCAATAGAAAACCACCAAAACACCTTACAATTAGAACTGACAAAACATGGCTAAAATTGCCTTGATTTAACGCCAGTGAACGCACAGAAAACTGGAACCTTCTGAAGCGATGCGGTGATGTCGTGAATTTGTCCCTATCTCTTGTAATGTGGCAGTGAAGATCTAAGTGCCTAACAAATTCGCTTTGGTGGTTGTGGAAATGACCCAGACAGAAAATAATGTACACACACGAGATAGTAAGTATTCTGTACTTCAAAAACAAATCTTGACAGCTTGTCGAACTTTCTTCTGTTTCAGGAAGACTCTAGATGCACCACTTACAGTACCCCAAAACAATGATGCCATACATTGCCACACTATGAAAATGCGCATAAGTTAATAATGCTGCGCTCTCTCCGACAACCATTTTAATCCTTCTTACAGAAAATATGGCAGTTGACAACCTAAGGCAAAGCGCATGAATATGCTGAATCCACGAAAGCATACCATCAATTACAAAACCCAGTAATAAAATAGTAGCATGCCCTCGGGACTTTCTAATGGTAAGTATAGTTTTTGAGTTTTGCAGTTAAGAACCAAATTGTTTGCCTTAAACAGAGCTTTAGCAATATCCAGACGAGCTAGGGTGAATCATTCAGTGAATGAACAGTTAAGGCAACTTTTCACTTTGACATAACACCACAGTTCACATTTATGTTCAAATATTTTGGGAGAAGCACTTTTGCACCTGGTTGTGATTTATCAGTCTGCATATTCCAACAAAACTTTGAAATTTTTACTCCAATTTGGCTTATTGCTTTATAAAACAAGAGCATTATCAAAATCTAGTGAATGAACATTGAAAACCAGTAACTGAACACAAACGAACCAGTAAATGAACGACATTCTTTATTCAGAAAACATAGTATAAAAACAATGTTAAACATGATATGATTTACATTTTTATAATAAATGTTCCGTCATTTTTTTCTATTGGTATAGGAAGTTTCTTTATCAATTCACGGCTATCATACCAAATTTGGTCCACAGATTTCGGCCACTTCCATCTATTTGTTCTCGTCTTATGTAAGACGTTGATTTCAAATTTATCTCCAATGATATTTTATATGAGACTGGGATACATTAAGCCCTCAAAATTGACCACAATATAGTCTCCTACGAAAAAATATGGCACTACTCGGCCCGTGCTCGATTCAGATCGTGGTTTTGTTTTAGGTTTTTTGGGTTCTTTTTCCATTTTCTTGCGGTCCCTGTCCATTTTTCTTTTTCGTGAAGCTTCTTGCATTTCTGTTTTCTGCCTATCCATGTTTTCTTGATATTCCACCCATTTTCGTGATGTTATAGCAAAAGGCATAGTTTGACGTTTTCGTGCTTTATGTACAACAGGTGCTTGTTTTGGCCAATGCAGGTGCTCCCTCCAAACATTCCCATGTACTGGAACACAATTTGACCCGGTTCCTGTAATATGTCAGTAATTGAAGTTTCTTGCAAGGTACTACGTTCAATAGGGTCGAATAAAATACCATCAATTTCTATTGGTAAATTATCCAGAAATGAGTCGGTAAGTGCCGGAATTTCAAAAGCCGTGTCATCGACGTGCATGATTTTCTTGTCGATTTCAGGAACACAGTCATGAATATCTCCAATATTAGCATTACAAAAATTCCAAAACGAATACATGTCCCTATGATCGCACAATTTTCTGTAACGGCGGCCAGTGACTTCGGTATTATCTCTGTGTTTCTTTTTTAAATATCCGGGTTCCGCTTGAGATATAGATGAAGCCATTTATTGCCAGGCCTGTCGTTTACGAAAGGATTGCTGTGGCTAATTGTTTTCAGAATCTTCTGTACTGAATCTTTAACTTCGTCCGGATGCATTTGAAGGCCCAAATGAGCCTTGGAAAATATCCAGTTCTTCAAACGCGCTTCTTCGTCGTGACTTAATACCGGTGGTGGTCCCATTTTCCTAATATTTGGCGTTTTTTCGGTTAATTTATTATGTAACGTCGATTTTGGGATTTGAAATCTCTGAGATGCCTTGCTCAGAGATACCCCTCCTGTTCTTATTTCTTTTATAGCTACGGCCAGTGTCTCTTCGGAGTACAGGAAACGCTGGTAATGTTTCTTTCTCTTACTCATCTGAAGAGTAAGGGAGAATAAAGCATTAGGCAGCTCGTACACTGTATTTCTTGCTAGTTTCTAGTGAATGAATGCTTCGCAAAAACATGCGCTTTCAGAGGAAAATTAGCGGCAAATGTGAATTGATCTTGATTGGTTCTTAATATAAATAAATACTCACCGGATTGTTCATTCACAGGGTGCTGTTCATCACTGGTCGGTTCACCCTATTGCTTTCAGGTTCAGTACCTCTCTTTTTGCAGCTCTTTCTATGAGAGTAGTGTCATCTGCAAATACTATTATGTTCTTGCGATGGAATTGGCTGATTGTTGACGAGCAACACTAATTGTGTGGTATATTTTGATTGTATTGATTTAAAGGGTGGTTAAGAACACTGACACTCTCGGGTTATTTAATAACGTTTTTATATTACTATTACTTTGTGTATACAAACACTATTTACGCTTAACACTATAACTATGTGATATAGGAGTGAATTACAGTTATTTACTTTATATTTTGTATAAAGGATATAATGCGTTTGTATATGTATATTTGTATAATGAATTGTATAACGTATAAAGACTAAAAACGTTTCAACTGATTTAGTTGTTCTTTTTTTTATGCAGGAGGGGGAAATGCTCATGCAGGCCCCATTCACGACCCCGTAGGTTCCGTGGGATATCGAGGTACTGTGAGACTGTACTCACTAAAACCCCCTCCCTGGGAGAACTTACCTCCATACCTCCGTCGGAAAGAATTACACACAATGACTTGTTTGGGTATGTTTCCTTTCTCTTTTTGCCGCGGGGGCGTTAGCGGGTAAGTATAAGCTTTGGACGCTTATGCTTGTGTGGAAGTTGCTCGTCGTAGTCGGTGGCACTACGGAGAAGAGAATTTGGGTGAGAAGCGGCTTTTGCGAACTGGGTTGTGGATAGTTACGTTATAAACTCAAGTATCGAAGGCATTTCCAGATCAGAGTGAATCTGACTGTTTCGGACAAACCATGGCGCTCCGGTAACCATTCTCAGAATTATGTTCTGGATGATTTGAAGGGTCTTGATGTGTATTGCGGCCGCGGTGGCCCATGCAGGTGATGCATAGGTCAAGGCTGGCCGGATAATGACTTTGTACATGAGCAACTTATTGTTCATGGACAATTTGGAATTTCTATTTAGAAGTGGGAACAGCTTCGAGATGAACATCGAGGCTTTCTTTCGAGCGTGATCGACATGGGGGTGTTTGTCGAGGAAAACCCCGAGGTATTTGACGTAATCTTGCCAGGGGATTAGACGGTTGTCTAATGAAACGTGTTCGTGAGGTGTGTGTCTCCTCTTGGAAAATAGGACAGCTGAACATTTATCGGGGTTTATGGCTACAAGGGATTTCTTATACCATGATTGCAGCTCGACTACGGTGGTCTGAAGTCGTTCGGTTATTATCCTCGGCTGAGTGGAACTGCTGAGGATGGTAGTTTCGTCTGCGTACAGTGCGTATGTCACGTTTAGGGGGGCTGACGGAATGTCTGCGACAGATATATTGTACAGCAGAGGGGAGATAGCCGAACCCTGCGGGAGACCAGCCGTGGCTGGGTACGTTCTAGATCTGGCTCCAGGGTATTTGACCTGGTATTTCCTCTGTTGCAGGTATGACCTGATTAGCAGAATCAGAGGGAGATGATAATTAAATGATAGAAGTTTGTTTAGGAGGCCCGCATGCCAAACCCTAGGCTTGAGCAATGTCAAGAAATATTGCATCAGTTGACTTGTTTATGTTACATCCTTTGGTGATGTTTTCCACCACACGAAGGACTTGGTCAGTGGTGGAGTGCTGGTGTCTGAAGCCGAATTGCTCATCCGGGAGGATATGATTTTCTGAGGTGAAAGAAGCTAGCCTTTTCTGAATCAGTTTTTCGGCGATTTTGCCGATGACTGGTAGCAGGCTAATGGGCCTGTAGTTCTGAGGGAACAGCGGATCTTTGCTGCGTTTCGGGATGTTGATAATGTCGGCAAGTTTTCACATGGAAGCAAAATGTTCAAATCGCAGCATGGCATTCATAATCGTAACTAGGAATAACACACTTTGCGGGGGAGGTTTTTCAGGGCTACGTTGGAGATTCCATCGTATCCCGGAGCTTTCCTATTTTTTAATGCTTTGATTATTTGGGAGACTTATTCGAAAGTTGTGGGCTCGATAGTTGTGTCTGGGGTGGCGCGAAGCGTTCTCCTGACGTAGCGGTGCGTTCTTGCTGCGTGCGACAGATCAACGTTGTTATAATTGCAACTCCAGATGATCTGCGAATGCAATAGCTTTCTCCGCATCCGTGTATATGACACCGTTACGGCCGTGAAGCGGGGATATTGGAAGTTTTTGGGAGCGAAGGGCTTTTCCCATTTGCCAGACGGAATTGTCTTGGGTAAACAGGGTTTGCAGGCGCTCCTCCCAACGATTGTTGCGGAGTTCTTGTAGGGAGGATCGTACTTGTTTGATGAGCCTGTTAGCGTCTCGTTTGTCGGTGGGGTTTCCGGTGCGTTGAGCTAGTCTACGCACACGGTTCTTTTCTAGTATCATTTCCCTGATACTGGACGGAAAAGTTTAGTTGTTCTGTTGCTTAAAATGCCTAAAGAATCGCCCGCTACTTGCACCCCTAAGGGAGGGGTGCCACTTTAAGAAGATGCCCGAGCGATGCTGACATCTATAGACAAAGGAAACAAGAACTACGTATTATACATGTGTGTTGACTAAAATTTGCTGCTTTGTTTTCATGGAGACGTCAAATACGACCCTTAATTTAGTTGATATTTTATCAGGGCGAATTACAGGATAATGTGCTAAAAAGAATTATTGTCTAAGTTACATTTAAATTTATAAATATCGTTGCAAATTATTTTTGCATGTCCTTACTTAATGTATTCACCGATAAACTTATGATATTCACAAAATAATTCCTGGTCTTTGAACGGCGTTTTTCTAAATTATCAAATCTTTTTATGGCTGAGCTTAACGAATCTCCTAACTTGATCTCCCCAATTGGTTTTATTAATGGTAATTTCACTTGAAACCTGCTATTTGTATGTGTCATTGGTTGTTTGAATAATGTCTCACAATATGACTCGGTAGATAGCGTGACTTGTTCATCTGGAATTGATTCATTTTCCCAAAATTTCTGTAGTAAATTATCTAGAGTTGGTTCTAGAGATGCATGTAATGACAACTTGCTCAAATTATTTACATGGTTTATTAAGCAATCTGTGTGAGGTATTTCACTACTAACAACGTAACCTAATAGTGCATTTTGTAGTACAGGTTGCCCTTGACTTAATTTTATAGTACCTGTCAAAAGTAACTAAAATATATCAGGTCCTAGCCAAATGTCAATTTTTGACGTTTTGTTAAATTCTAGGTCGGCTAAGGTGATGGACGCAGGTATTGTTAAACTGTTTCTATAAAATGATATCTGGGGAAGGGGTGTCGGGATGTTTTTAATTATTGTGCATCGTACAGTAACCTTAAAATTATATATATATATATATATATATATATATATATATATATATATATATATATATATATATATATATATATATATATATACAAGAAGCAATGATGACATCTACATACTGATTTATAGTTATTGTATTATTACCTATGCCAGCAATATTTAAAATTCTAGATTTGGTTCTTGATCCTGATTTTTCCGCTATTTCTTGTGAGGTGTTGCGCATAACTCTTTTGAGGTGTTTTCTTTCATGTGTTTGGTTTGTATTTCTGAAAAGTACTAACGATGCCCAAAAACTTTACCTTTAAATTCAATTAAAAATCTCAATTTTTCTACTACTGGAACGCAAATAAAAAAAAAGTATTTCTTGAGAGCGTTACCGACTTGCTATCGAATTCAGTAACACATTATTTACGAAAAACCACGCGGCGAGTTGCACCCCCCACCCCACAGTTTTTCTGGTATGTCTAATTTGTATACGTGCAAACGAGTATTCTTTTTTTTGGGAAGCACTAATGATGCACTTACCAGCGAATTAAAAAATGTGTATTTTATGAACTTATATGGAAAGTTTTCATGTCAAGGGAAATTATTTTTTTTCTTCTAAAGTAAATACAGACGCAGAGACTATTCCTCTGACTTCACAAATGTTTGTTTTCTTCTCTATGACCGGTTTCGCTGCTTGACAGCATAATCTCCTATCTGATGATGCTGTCAATCAGCAAAACCGGTTACAGGAAGAAAATAAACATTTGTGAAGCCAGTGAAATAGTCTCTACGTCTGTATTATTAGTGAATTTTCTTTAAAAAAAAATCACTATTGAGGAGATCCCGACTTTGGAATTTTGAAAAAAATTCTTCAAATGACCGCTTATTACGCCCCCTAGAACACATATCACGGGTCAGTTTCGATTTTTATATGTTTATATATATATATATATATATATATATATATATATATATATATATATATATATATATATATATATATATATATATGTATGTATCACACCGATAACTCAAAAAACAATGGGCCGATTTTGACAAAATTTGGTGAATACCTTCCTTTTGTAAGTGGCTTGGATAAGTTCGTTAGCCAGGAAAGTCGGACCAGTTTTTTCCGGAAAATTTTGTGTTTTCTTTCGAAAAAAAAATTTTGTGTTTTGTTTCGGATAATTCTTGTATCTCCGAAAATAACAAAGCTACGGCAACCATATGTAGTAATCAGTTTTACACTATTAAACTCACCCTACACGACAAAATTCGGATTTCTAAATGGGCCGAGGTTTTCCCGGAAAATTTTGAGTTTTCTTTAGAAAAAAATTCATATCTCCGGAAATAACAAATTTGGTGCATCGTTTTATATCGCTATAGGTAAATTACCTACCAAAATTCAGCGCTGTAGGTCAAAAGACAAAAAAGTTATGGGCATTTAAAGAAAAATAAATTGGGGTTTTCCGCAAAACGTCAAAGTGATAATTTAAAACGTCAAAATTCGCAACATTTAGGCAAAGAACTTGAATCTAATACGGGCTATGGAAGGAAAATGTGTCAAGAAGGATGTTTTACAAACCCTGAAGTCTTAGTTTCAACCGTAATTGTCCTTCATTTTACTAAAATGTTTCCAGAAAATTCATTTCAAATAGACCCTTCTCTGATGCTTGGCAGTAGTCTTAGCTATAGTTTAATGGTATATAACTTTTGTCAAATTTTCGTAAAAAATCAATAAAGCTCAATATATCCTTTATTCTACAAGATATGAAAAAAATGTATACATTAATTATAGGGTGTCTTGAGCTACATCTTAAAAAAATGTTTCTACAATCACAGGCTGGCCCATAAGTCGTTGGTGATACAAATAAAAATTTTTAGTCGAAAACGCCTTATGTTTTTGCATTTTCCATCGAAATATAATGCATGTTTGTAAGTAAAGAAATTCTGGACGCAGCAAGTGCGTTATGGTAGCGAATTTTGATTAAAGACTTCACATTTGAAAAGCTCAATTTGCTATTAACCTATGAGGTTGACCAAGAAACGGATTTTCTCGGTTACACTTTAAGTTTACTTTCGGAAATTTTTGTACGTTTTCAAACAATAACGTTATTTTTATGGAACATTGCACATTGTTTTTACTATATATGTTATATTGGTAATCAAATTTGATGCCTGCTTTCTGCAACAACAAAAAACACATATTTACTTTTAAAAACATTTTAATGAAAATTCACTACCATAACGCACTTGCTGCGTACAGAAATTTTTAGTATGGAATGATTCTGCCAAGAAAGGGCATCAACAGATAATGAATTCAAGTCTGTATGTAGAATTTTTCTTTCTTTTTATTTGAGCACTAAAAAAAATTTCTACGAAGCATTAAATACTTGTTTGATTGACACCACTCATACGTAATTGTGAAAAAAAATGCGTCAATTTTTTTGCTGTAACTGTGTTTGTGTTGAACCAGTAACGAAATCGGTTTGTACACTAAAGAGCACTAACAATGCATAGACTGTTAAGATACTCATTTATAATGAATTGTGAATTTGGGAGAGGGGTCAACTTGGACACCTATTCAAAATCAAATTCAGCGAACCTTAAAAAGAAAAAAACAATGGTACTTATGTCAACATTCAAAGTAACAGTGGACAAGGTTTTTGACTGTAAAGTATTAATTAAGTGTTCCTTAAAATTATATAGATGATGTAAGAATGCGTAAAGCTTCTTTGCATAAGCACCTACATTGTTTAATTATTGTATCACTGAATAAATAAATAAATAAATAAATAAATAAATAAATACATAAATACACATATACTGAGTAACACTAATTGTCATGTTTTTCTATTACAAACAAAAATGGTTATTTTTATTTTTTTAAATGCTCACCGTGTCTCTCAGCCATGTTAGCAGCTCTGTCGCCCCATATTCCATTAACCGCTATAAGAACTTTATTTCCATCTTCGATAAGATTGCACATTACAGCTTCCATCCCTGCATGACCTGCAGCGCTTAAGGCTAATGTTAGATCATTCTTAGTTTGGAAAATATACCTTATCCCTTCCTTTATTTCATCCATATACTGAAAATGAAAAAAAAAACGAGTGAAAATAGTTTTCTGCGTTTGTACTTTATAAGTTTTTTTCTATTATTATTTGGCTTTGATACCAGCTTATTCAGCCACTCTTTAGATACCCAATTTTACTCAGCAATGTTTATCATTTCCAAATATGTCACATTCCAATAAGCAAGGATTATGTGGAAGTTTTTCCTTTATATCCAAAAAGGTTAGCATTAGGTGTTTACTCAGCTCCTGGGGTGGTAATCTTACCAGTAGATATGAGTTCCTAGCTCTAAGTCAAATCTAAAAAATTAAGGAACAAATTAAGGCTATAGGAAAAAGACAGAGACACACTTCGCACCAATGGGGCCTATAATTAAGAAGCACAAGGCTGGCCACTAAAACATGAGAATAGACGCAAGGATTCTTCCCCAACCTACCTCCATGTAATGCAACTAATTGGGGTCCATTTTTTTTAATTTATTTTTTGACACAGGAGTGGAGAAATGTATCATGCAGACCTCATTCACAACACCGTAGTGCGTGGGATATCGAGGTACTGTGAGACTCCTACTCACTAAAACTCCACTCCCTGGAGTACCGGATGTTTCCATTCTGTTTTTTCCGCGGCGGTGTTTTCTGGTAGCTATAAGCTTTGGACGCTTATGCCTATGTGGAAGTTGCTCATCGTAGTCGATGGCACTACGGAGAAGAGCATTTGGGTGAGAAGATACTTTTGCGTACTGAGTTGTGGATACTTGAGTTATAAACTCAAGTATCGAAGACATTTTCAGATAGAATGAATATGATTGTTTCTGACAAACCATGGCGCTCCGGTAACCATTCTCAGAATTTTATTCTGGATGATTTGAAGGGTCTTGATGTGTGTGTCGGCCGCGGTGGCTCATGCAGGAGATGCATAGGTCAAGGTTGCCCAGATTATGACTTTGTACATGAGCAGTTTATTGTTCATAGACAATTTGGAATTTCTATTGAGAAGTGGGGACAGCTTCGAGATAAACATCGAGGCTTTTCGTCGGGCATGTTGGACATGGGGGCGACATGTTAAGCGTTTGTCGAGGAAAACTCCGAGGTATTTGGCGCAGTCTTGCCAGGGAATTAGACGGTTGTCTAATGATACTTGTTCGTGAGGTGTGTGTCTCCTCTTAGAGAATAGGACTGCTGAACATTTGTCGGGGTTTATGGCTAGACAAGATTTACTATACCCGCCTTGCAGGTCGTCTACGGCGATCTGTAGATGTTCTGTTATTTTGAGAATTACATCGGCCTTTTTTCAATAATCTCACGATCTTTTAACAAAATGACTATGTAAATACGCCAAATGGAGACTGCTGTTCATGTGTGTATGTGAATGTCTTGTATAGTGATGGGTCGTTATTTAACTCACTGTTATTTTTAAACGGTTGTCGAGGCGCAACGGTAACCACCAGTTATGGATTTATAAAAATAACAGATGTTATTGTGTGTGTATGGTTCGTGGATTGTAGTTACCGCTACTTACGTAATTATGTGGACTGTATCGTGTTATGGAATAAAATCTCTCGGAAACACTTAACGTAGTTATATATTTAAAAACAATAAAACTATATACTATTGATATACGTGTAATAAGCTCTTAGAAGCTGATGTGTTGAACGAATAGGCCCTGTCCAGCTCTTGAATCTTGCAGGTACACTATCTTCGAGGGATGGGACATGCGCACAATACACTGCAGTCATGCCAGCCTCCCCGTGACACACAAGACTGGACTGCTTCAACTTGATACATACATATATATATATATATATATATATATATATATATATATATATATATATATATATATATATATATATATATATATATATATATATATATATATGTGTGTGTGTGTGTGTGTGTGTGTGTACAACATGGTTTGCAAAGCTTCTTGGCTCCCTAGACACTTGCGGTTTTCTTCATTACACTGGGAAAATTTTCCGGAAGTTAAGTACGTTTGCCATTGCTGTCATGTTTTTCCATGGAAATTTGCTAATCTTCTCCAAAATGCTATATCTTTATATCTTTGTAAATCCTCACTTTATTTTTACGAAATTTCACTCCTGTTTTGCGATCAAACTACAGATGCAATATTCAAAAATTCAGTTGTGTTGAATAACTGTAATCCAACTTTTTCCTGAATAAATTTAAGATAATTTAGAAAAAAGCCCGTAATCCCTTGTAGTTGAAAAAGGAAACTACTGTGCGATATAAAGTTAAATAGGATAAACAAAGATTGATATTTATATAGTTTTGGGGTGTAACTTTTCTAACGAACACGTCACACGATTATGGTAACATTTCATATTGAATTGCTGGAAAAACTTTAGATGTTTTTTAATGAACTGTTAACAGAAAGCAGCTATTTAAATCTAAAATAAATAAGTTGGAACACTTCCAGGATATGCTTAGAAGACAAAGTAAGTTGCATTATAGATAATATGGTTTATTTTGCATATAGATAGTACAATGTATTAGAAGACTTGTTAAAGACCGTACCTAAAAGCTAAAATTCATATAAATTTTATATGTCTAAAATAAAGGCTAATGATAAAACTAAAAAAAAAATCGTTCAAAAAGGTCACATATCGAAGTATTGGATATAATATCTGGATTAAAAAACACGTGTTCCTTGGATGGTTTCAATATAAATATGAAAATTTGAAAATGCATTAAATATGCTATAATAGTCCCACCAACAAAGTTGATTAACATTTGTTTATCTAGGAACATATTTCCGGATGCCTTGAAACTGTCTAGGGTCATCCCGATTTTCAAAAAGGGAGATTGGGGGTTATTGGAAAATTACATACCAATTTCTATAATTCCATTTTTTTCCAAAATATTTGAAGTTGTGTTGTACAACCAAATTAGTTCATACCTAGAGAATAACAACTTACTGTCACACTCTCAATTTGGTTTTAGGAAAAATCGATCTACATCTTTAGCAGTAAGTAGCCTGGTGGATGATGTTTGCATGGGCTTTGAGAGGGGTGAGCATACCGATGCACAGTTTCTCGACCTGTCTAAGGCATTTGACTGTGTCTCTCATGATATTTTAATAAACAAGCTTCAGTTCTACAGCTTCGATACCGACAGTATCATTTTTTTAAAATCATACCTGAAAGACCGATCTCAGTTTGTGTCAGCTAATGGTGAAAAATTACCTACATTAGATCTAAAATACGGTGTGCCACAGGGATCGGTCCTTGGGCCTATTTTATTATTGATATACATCAACCACCTGCCAAAATCAACTGACTTGGGTAATTTTGTTCTATTTGCTGATGATACGACTTTTGCTTTCTCAGATTCAAACATCAATACAGTACACTCTACCATTAGCAGAATAACAGAAGTCTGTCAGGATTGGTTCTCGGCAAATCAGCTTAGCTTTAGCAGCCTAAAATCGGAGTCTTAATTGTTTTCGTTAAAGCACAATCTCGTCATTGGCGCTAACACCGAGCCTGTGAAGTTCCTTGGAGTTATGGTCGACAGCGAGCTGATTTGGGACTCACATTGCATCTATAGATGTCAGAGGGCATTCCGTGGCATGTTTCTCCTGCAGAGTCTTTCGGCGCAAGTCTCTACTCCCACCTTAAAAAGTGCATACTATGGATGTGTGCATAGTATCTTCAATTATGCCATTCTGGTATGGGGGCACTCACCACACTCTGAATTTGTTTTCGCAACCCAACGTAAGGCAATCCAAATCCTGGGCGGTTTGGGGTATAGAAATAACTGTCGTGGCCACTTTAGAAGATTTCAGATACTTACAATACGTTGTGTCTATATTTTGCAGTGTCTTTTATATGTTAAGTGCCACGAATCAGACTTCACTAGGCACAGTACCATTCACAGTCATCTTACGCGCGGTAAAGATAACTTCGCAGTCGATTTCACGCGCTTAAAAAGAACAAGGAACGGAACCAACCACTATGGAATGAAAGTTTATAACAAACTCCCTCACAATATAAGAAATTTACATTACAACAAATTCAAGTCTGCCATTAAGAACATTTTGATAAGCAATGCTTTTTATTCATTTGATGAATATTTTGCTTATCGTATAAAATAAACGCTCCCACGTCATGCATGGATATTGTTGTATCGCGGCACTTTTGTTGACTTGTTCTGTTTTGTGCTGTTTTTTTTGTTTTGTTTTTTGTTTGGATGTGAATGCACATTTTTATGTTTCTGTATATTCATGCAGGTTTTAATTGTGTGTTTTGACCTATGCTGCTGATTTGTATATATCTATTTGTGATTAAGATGTATGTTATTACTTTTGTGATTTCGTTTGTACGCATAAGTACATGACCTGTGTAATGCACCACTGTGCAAAGACACCAATAAACAAATATTATTATACAAATAAGCTTTCTCTTGTGTATGTAAGAAACACAATATAGTTACAGATGTATTACCTAATTAAATAAATGTATAACATTTTCTCGAATTGTCACTATCAATTTCGTTCAAATTGCAGCCTTTTTATGACTACACTCCTACTTCACAAACACTTCTATTGACTCTTGTTTGTACGACTCAAATTTTTGCATACTTTTTTTTTGCAACAACACACCACGAGGGCTTACAGCCTAAATACTATCGTAAATACTAAACACTTTTTGCTTAAGGTTTACTATTACAAAACTTATGAAAATTAGCTACTATAATGTACCTCCTACGTTGTGATTTTTTGTATGTTAGAAAGCCAAGCGCATTATTTCCAATTTTTCAAATGATAAAATTTTAAAAATTTATACAACATACGATGTGTGTGTGTGTTTTGTTTCTTTAACGTCGGCCTATTTCCGCGACTATGGCCAATCACCGACGCCAGGGAGCAGTTTCATCTCACTATCCTGGAAATTTTGCCGAACCCCTACCTTTCTGTAAGGAGGGTAGGGATCTTTAACGTGTCCAACATCGCATGGACACGGGACCGACGGCTTTACGCCCCCTCCGAAGGGTGGAACGTCTAGACATTCAACTTGCTCAAATACAATGCCAGAACCTCGGCTGATGTTAATGTTACAGTTTGTACTGAAAAAGTGAAAGGAGTACCCTGGGATCGAACCCAGTACCCTTCGGTTCAGAGGCACACGTTCTTACCCCTGAACCACCGAGGTTCTTACAACATACGATGCTTGTTCTATTTTAAATAATATTTGATGTGTTATTTAAAAGTTATTAGTAAAATTTAAAAAATCGTCCAACTATGTATGGCTATCTGGAAAACATACTAAAATAGGATCTCTAAGTTTCTACCAAAACACAATATTATGTGAAACTTCTAAACTTAAATTTTATTTCTCTAAGTTTTCCATAAATATGTTGGCTAATAAACGAGACAACGGACTGTCTTTAGGGAGGCCCCCCAATTTGCATATAAACTATATGATTAAATTGAGAATAGTTCCATTATACATATCCATTTATTGAAGAGATGTATTATTTCCTGGGTGTTTATAACTTTGGCGTTCTATTTTCTAATGAAGGTAAGTATCTTCTAGGAAGTTTTAGTGAATTTTCATAGAAAAAATTCACTAATAGGGGATCCCGACTTTTGAATTTTGAAACATTTTTTGCAAATGAACGCGATAGGGTAATTAGAACTGAGAACTCAAGACAATTCTTGGCCACACTTAAGAAGCAAATTGGAGAAACAAACACACGTGAAGGTAAAAGAAGGAATAATGAATATATTGATGCCGCAGACAATAAAGTTAAAGCTGTATGGACGATCATCAACAAAGAGAGAGGGAAACGACGTTGTTCAAACTTGGAAACTGCTCTTAATGCGAATCAACTTAATAATCATTTTACAAGTTTCGGTATAAATGTGTCTAGTAGCCTTGATCACTCTGTAAAGGAGGCTATGGGTATGCTGCATAACAAAAAGGATAGAAATCTACACACCATGTTTTTGTACCCAACAACCAATGAAGAACTGACCAACATTGTGAACAATTTTTAAAATAAGCCCTCATCTGATATATATGGAATGACAGTTCCATTGTTAAATTAAATATTCCCTATCATAGTTAGCTGTTTGTGTGACGTGCTTAACCAGTGTATGATCCAAGGCAACTTTCCTAAAAAGTTAAAGCTAAGAAAAGTGATTGCAATACATAAAGATGGCAGTTTGGATGATTGTGACAACTACCGGCCTATCTCGCTACTTCCGATTCTATCAAAGATATTTGATGAGCTCCTTAAGAGAAGGTTGCTGGCATTCATTGAAAGATACAATATATTAGATCCGCGCCAGCATGGCTTTAGACCCAAACGTTCAACAGACACAGTCTTGACCGAAATTGTTATGGGTATTGTCGAAGGACTCGATGAAAAAAATCATGTTGAAGTCGTAGCTTGTGATCTGAGTAAGGCCTTTGATACAGTTTCAAAGTGTATTTTGTTGGGGAAGCTGGAACATTATGGTGTCAGAGGTACAGCCCTCTCCCTCTTTGGGTCTAACCTGGAGGATAGGAGGCAGGTTGTCTATTGGGATAAACAGCTACACGATGAGATGACAGTAGATTGTGGTGTTCCGCAGGGTTCCATTTTGGGCCCCCTACTCTTTATCATCTATATGAATGATCTGCCGGCCAACATTGCATCGGATGCGATCGGGCTTTATGCCGATGACACCAGCTTTGTTAACAGAGCAACAGCGGCGATTAATCTAGGCCTCCCTACTGGGACTTTCCTTGACCAAGCAGATGAGTGGTTTGGAGTAAACTCTCTAAAATTAAACTTAAATAAGACACAACGACTGGTGCTGGGTGAGGGACACAGCGGCAGGGCGAGGTTAAAGCTTCTTGGTGTAATTCTGGAGGATGGCCTTGCCTGGTCTGCTCATGTCTCGTCCCTGCTTGGAAGGTTGTCTACGGCTATTTTTACAATGCGGCGAATGAAAGCTGTGGTGGGCCGGGAGGCCTGCAAGATGGCATATTTATCCAACTTTCACCCTGTCGCTGGTTATGGTGTGCTTTTGTGGGGGTGCAGTCCAGGCTTGCAGCAAGTGCTCCTGAAGCAGAAAGAAGCCCTACGTGTCTTGTGCGACGTGTCTTGGAAGACTAGCTCCGTGGGTTGTTCGAGCGCGAGCGTATACTTACCATAGTATCGGTATTCATTTTTGCCTGCTTAAAATATGTGCATCAAAACAAAGACTTATTTCTGGCCAATGAACAATTACATACCTATGATACCAGAAAGAAGGCTAACTTTAGCATACCATATCATAGACTGGATATAACGCAATTGGGTGCAAATTATCTGGGTTTGAAGCTGTATAACAAACTGCCAAGTGATTTGAGGGAAATGCCCGAATCACGATTTGTCAGAGAGGTTAAGAGACTTCTGCTGCGGACGATACTGTATTCAGTGGATGAGTATTTTGAGACTGGTTGGTGAGGTATCAAAACAGTTCCTTGGGGACTTTAAGTGTATTTTGTGTTGCTTAGTTGTCTATATATTTGTACATAGATTGATTTGTTTGTTGTTTGTTCCTATTGTTTTTGTGGTGTTCTTTACAACTATTGTATTTTAAATATTTGACCATCTGTGTTTATGTGTATACATATTATTTACCTGACACGCCATGCAATCTCTTGATGGCAAATAAATATTATTAAATATTAAAAATTAATTATTATTATTGTTATTAAATATTAAATTGAAAAACTAGGACCCCTAGAACCCATATCCGGGGTCGGTTTCAATATGTATATGTTTATATATATATATATATATATATATATATATATATATATATATATATATATATATATATATATATATATATATATATATATATATATGTATCACACCGATAACTCATAAGTCAATAGGCCGATTTTAATAAATTTGGCGTGTACCTTCCTTTTGTAAATGGCTTGGATAAGTTCGTTAGTCAGGAAAATCGGACATGGTTTTCCGGGAAAATGTTGAGTTTTCATTCGAAAAAAAAATTTATCTTAAAAAATAAAAAATCTATGATAACCAACTTTGGTAGGTAGGTTAACGATATAAAAAGTAAACTATACACAAAAATTTAGATTTCTGTGTTACAAGAAAAAAAAGTTATAATAAAATATTTTGTGCCAGATCATTTCTATAAAAATTTACTACCATAACGCACTTGCTGCGTCCAGACTTTTTAGAATATGTGATACATACGTCAAACCGAACTACACTACTCAAGACTCAAAGCATCGCTCGCAAAAATGTTATCTTTTTCGCGATATTTTAATTTTGAAAAGATGTCTTCAAATAAGCACTAATTTGGCCCCTGGAACACATATCCGGGGCCAGTTTCGATATATATATATATATATATATATATATATATATATATATATATATATATATATATATATATATATATATATATATATGTGTGTGTGTGTGTGTGTGTGTGTGTGTGTGTGTATCACACCGATAACTCAAAAAATAATGGGCTGTCTTTAATCAAATTTGTTGGATACCTTCCGTTTGCAAGTGGCTTGGATAAGTTTGTTAACCAGGAAAATCCACCTATTTTTTCCCAGAAAATGTTATGTTTACTTTCGGAAAATGATTATATTTCCAGAAGTAACAAAGTTAGGGCAACCAAATTTAGTACGGGGGTTAACATTGTAAAATGTATACTATGTACCATAAATTAGATCTCTAAATGTACACCGTATACCATAGATGAGACCTCTAGGACAAAAGAAAAAATATATAAGCATTTTATAGTTTCTCTTCGGAAAATGCCACAGTAACTATTTAAAACGTCAAATGAGTTTCTGCAATGGTTCTGAGCATAATACAAGAAAAATATTAACTGATATGTCTTTAACAAAGTCCTAGATTTCTGTTCCAGGTGTTAATTTGATAAAACTTATGCAAAAAATTCATTTGAAATAGACATTATTTGGTATGCTAAAGCATAGCTTTACATATAAACTTATAACACGTCCCTTATAACGAATTTATCTATAGCTATACCTATAGCTCAGTTTTCCAAGCGATGCCTGACGCTTATTCCATTATTATTAACTTGGAGATGACGCTGGTTCAAACCCAGTTGTGTGAATTACCTTTTTTTATTCTTTTTTTAAGGTTGTATCATCAGATTATCTCTTTTTTAACGTTATATGATCAGATTATCTCATTGCACTAAATCTTTGGCGAAATTTATTTATAAAAATAATTCATTAATGAGACAGGAACTCTTAAGACTTAATTCAAATTTTAATATCAGATCAGGTTGTTTTCGTTGAAATAATTCCGTTTGGCTGTTCCACACTTCGCATAAGTTTTTTAAAATATAATTTCAACAACACACCACGAGGGTTTACAGCCTAAATACTATCGTACCGTGGGTGTCGACAAGGAGGAAAGAGGCAACTTGTTAATTCTGGACTTGAAGGTTTGGAGGTTCGGAGGAGAAGGAAAAACATGCGCCGGCAAGGAATTCCACAACTTGAAAGTCCTCGGGACAAAAGTGCGGGCATAACAAGATGTTCGATGTCTGGTGACCTGGGCAGTAATAGGGTGCATTCGCTCTGTTCCCCTGGTACATCTGTTGGGGGCAGCAGGTGGAGGAACTATGGAGGAAAGCTCTGAGCAGTGCCCGTGCAGATATCTATAAAAAAGAGAGAGAGAGAGAGAGATGTCACCAACGGCACGTCGGTGGGGAAGGGATGGCAGCCTCTGCATGAAGGTAAGGTCACCGATGAGACGTATAGCTCTCTTTTGACTCGAGTCCAGGATAGCGAGTGTAGAAGCGGCAGCAGCATCCCAGATGTGGGAGCAGTATTCGAGATTTGGCCTTATTTGTGAAGTATATATGGTATAGAGATTAGGAGGTGAAAAGTATTTGCGAGCCCGGAAGAGGAAACCTAATTTCTTAGCAGCCGCTTCTGTAATTGATGTGACATGTTGGTGCCAATTGAGATTTCGATCCACAGAAATGCCAACAAGTTAAAAGGACTCATTACTTTGAATAACTTGGTTGTTCATTGTGATGGGTCTAGGGCTGGTGTATCTCTTATGAGAAAGAAAGCCAGACTGAGATTTGGTAGGGTTGAATTGTACAAGATTTCTACATTCCCAGTCTAATATTTTTTGGAGATCCACGGAGACAGAACCCTCCATGAGTCTGCGATCCTCATCTAACTGGGCAAAAGAGACAGGCTTGGAATATTGTATATTTGAGTGGAGAGTGCTTTCGTCCGCGTAACTGTGAACTGGGTTGGATGTGCTAGAGAGGAGGTCATTTATGCGGAGAAGAAACAAAGTAGGAGCTAAAGCTGAACCTTGAGGAACTCCTGTATTAATTGGCCATAGTTTAGAGGAATGGTCATCCACGACAACAGAAATGCTCCGGTTGGAGAGGAAATTTGCTGTCCAGTTACAGAGTTTTGGTGGTAGGCCATAGGCCGGAAGTTTATTAAGCAGCGCTGCGTGCCAGACCTGGTCGAATGCGTTGGATGTGTCTAGAGCGACAATCTGAGATTCACCGTGTAGTTCCGTAGACTTGGAAAAAAGAATGGGTGACAAAGGAAAGGAGGTCGGCAGTTAATCTGCGCTGACGGAATCCATACTGCCTATCGTGGGTTAGACTGTGTTTTTCAAGAAATTTTAGTAATTCTGTGTTTATATACTTTTCCATCACTTAAGAGACGACTGAAAGAAGAGAAATAGGCCTGTAGTAGTTGCTTTGGATCCTTTCTTGGAGACGGGTTGTACTCGAGCAGTTTTCCAGTTGCTAGAGAATATGCCCCTATTGTAAGATCTCTGAGACAGACGAGTCAGGACAGGAGAAAGTTCTGGTGCGCATTTTTTTAGAGCAATTGCTGCGATCTCGTCAAAGCCAGAGGCTTTCCTGGTATTAAGAGAAGAGAGCATCTTTCGTGCCTTTTTAGTTTTGAAAATGATATCCTTCATTTTATGCGCGACATTGGGGACCGTTGGTGGTTGAACATTTGGAGGTGGGTTGAGAGTAGAATTGCTGGTGAACAACGAGGCAAAAAGTTCAGCCTTGCTTAGGGCGGTAGAAACAATTTCATCCCCTAAGACAAGAGGTGGGAACGTGCTCTTGCAGAAATTATTCCCAATAGATTTAGCCAGGGTCCAGAAGGGTTTGCTGCCCTTAGAGCTTAAGAGGACTTTGTTTTGATGTGGTTATTAACCGAGTTTTTTTCTTAGAAAGAATGCGGACATACCGGTTTCTTTCGTCGTTAAATGCTTGACGGTTTTCTTGACTGGGATTGTGTAGAAGCGTTTTGTGAGCTTTGACCTTCTCAAGTCTGGCGTGGCCACAGGATTTAGAGAACCAGGGCTTTTGAGTGGCTGAAGAGGTTTTCTGTGTACGTGGAATAAATAATTCCATGCCAGCTTGGATAATTTCGGTAACGTTTTGTGAGATATCAGAGGGGCCGGGGTGAGAGAAGCATTTCGCCTCAGTTCGTGGAGTTGTAGTGCCAAACGATACGTGGGTGTGATGACTGTGTGACCTCGGGGTACATTACGCAGGAAGCAGTGACCATGCCATGGTCTGAGCGACCGAGGGGCGCGGTGACTGATATCTTATAGCATTCAGGATTTGTAGTAAGAAGGATATCCAAGGGATTTGAGCTGTGTGTTGGCATGCGAGAAAAGTAAGTAGGTTGCTGAACCATATTGGATAAAGAATTGCTGACTGCAAAGGCCTCCGCTGCTCTCCCTTGTGGATCGGTTTTTGAAGATCCTAGCGATTCCTTATTATGGACATTGAAGTCACCAAGATGAGTTATCTCGGAGGAAGGATATTCAGAAATCAGATGGTCGGGTTTTTGAGAAAGGTATTCACAGAGCTAGACAAAGTTGCTGTCAGAAGGTGACTGCTAAATGCAACAGATGAATTTAGTTGCAGCCCTGAGAGAGAGTTTTATCTATGGTATGTATTTTCTTCCAGCTTCTAAATTGGGGAGTCTGGTGAGATTACTACGGACGTATGCGCACACACCTTCATGCAAGGAGCTTATACCCCGGGAAATTAAGGTGATTAGTGGCTGTTTTGGCACTGATTTGGGTTTCGGTGAGGAAGAGGAGTTGCGGCCTATTAGCCTGGAGGAAATGGTGGACGGAGTTCAGGTTAGAATTTGGGCCACATATATTCGAGGATATGTTAAATCTTGATGCTGGCGCCCCCTGTACACCACTCTTCCGGAGATCCGAATGGAGGGGTATTTTACCTCCGGAATCTTTTGTACAAGGAGGAGTCATCATCATTTTTGCTTATAAGGGAAACCGACTCAACTGACTATGCACATCGTTAGTAAAAATTTATGTAGTATATCTGGGATTTTATTTGTTTTTTTAGTACTTTTGTTTTACTAAATTAATAAAATCTTTATTTTATGAAAATTCACTACTATAAGGCTTTTGCTGCGTCTCTATTATTACTTATGCAATAATGAAGCCAAGTATATTTTAAATTTGTACTTACTTTTAAAGTTTCAGTGTGAAGATGGCCAAGCACTGGCCTCGAAAGAGCATGTAGTATCCTGGGAGGACAATTTGAAGGTCCAGGGCCCATTAATATTTTATCAGGTACCACAAGGTCCTTTTTTAGAGCAAGAGGAGGTGAAATATCCATGATACTGTATATTCACTTGCACTTATCTACTTTTTAATACTAATTTTTTCCACTAACAACCCAAACTGTCACAAGCCTTGTGTGATACATGTACTTTCATTCAACTCAGCGTTTGAAATGCGATTGTTTTGATGACTGAAGTAATTATGCAATCGCTTATCATCACAAAATGACCTATACGAGCTGCCGTTATCTCTTAGAAATACAGAATGTGATCAGCCAACTCAGAATGATTCATCAAGTTCGAAGAAGTTCTCTGATTGCAGTGCGTGAATATATAAATAAGGTTACCTTCAAAAGTTGCTGAATGCTAACAATGTGAAATAACAAATTAGGACTCATTAAAAAGTATGGACGCAGCAAATGCGATATGGTAGGGAATTTTCATAAGAATTGAGTTCAATAAAAATTTGGAAGCAAATAAATCATAAAATTTGAAAGTAATAACAAAAACTTTGTGGTGAAAAAGTAAATACAGATATGCAAAGAGCATGCAGAACTTATTATCGGTACTCAACAAGGATCTACGGTAAATAATCGCATAGAATCACTAGATGTTTGTAATTGCGAGCGTAGGCTACAATTTTAATAAAATGTAGGCGTCAGGTGAAGATTGGAATCTGTGATGAGCACTAATAAGTACTTGGAGAACCCAAATCACCACAACACATCTTTTTAAAGACTTGACCATCATTCCACTAACAAAGTTAGCGTCAACAGTGGATGAAAATGCCTAAATGTAGGGGTAAAAAGGCCCGGACGTTGAAATTTGTTTGCTTAATAGCAAATTTCTAAAGTATGGCTTTTCATCAAAAACTGTTAGTTAAATAATAATGAATTATAAAAGTTGAGCAGCCTCGATGGTCCAATGGTAAGGACGTGTGACTCTGGACCCAAAGTTTCTGGGTTCGATTCCCAGGAGAAGCGTGAAATTATTTTCCAGTACATACTGTAAATTAACACCAATCCAGGTAGTGACATTGCGATGTTGGGCACGTTAAAGATCCTTATCCACATTACAGAAAGGAAGAGGGTTGGGCAAAATTTCCAGGATAGTTCTGTCAGTTGGAAGTTAGATCTGTGATTGGTCAGTAATATACAAGCAATGTTAACCATGGATTATCCAATATATTACCTCTTAGGTTCTCGGATTTTTCTCAGCGCAAAACTTTTTTTTACCTTTCAGTAGGTACTTTAACTCAGAATATCCTTTCTCTTGTCAATTAAATTAAATAATATGTTTTTATCATACATAATTTTTATTTACAAAAGGAAGGTACCTGCCAAATTACAAACGTATCATGTATTAAGTACACTTTGAGAAAACCCAAATCACCACAACACTTATTTCAAAGACCTTACGATCGTTTCGTTGACAAAGTCAACATCTTCAGAGGAAGATAAATTCTAACTTAAACAACTAGCTACTTGTATTTATATCGCGTCAAGGTAAACGAACTAATCCGAAGTAAAATTGTCGTCCAGAAACGATCGTTTGTTTAGTGTGTGGTGAAACTACTAGGTCGAAGACCTGCTTTTTAATCTTCTGGTCGACATATTTATGAGCCCTTATCTAATACACGGATAATAGCTTAAAAGGAACCGAGGTATTTAAAGAATCTGCACGTTCCCTTTGGATCTAGAAATTTACTATGTGGATATTGGAACATGCCGACAAACATCTGGCTAGATAAACAACATCAACTCCGCTCATATTTTTTAAATAGAGAAACTAATACCGGGTGTTTGGCTCAACATGTTAACACTCTAAGAAAAGATAAATAATTCAACTAAAATACTACATCCAAACTGTATATATATTGATGCTAATTCTTCGTGATAGTATCTATATTAAATTCATAGATACAAACAAAACAAACAGATATTTAAGTCGAGAGAAACGTATAGATTAGTATATGTATAAACCGGCCGAGTTATTGACATAATTTATTATTCTACAGACAAATTCGGAGTGTTTAAGCGGTCAAATGCTAAGTTAAAATAAAGGACTAGAAATTAAAGGTGCCGCACGAAGTTTTGTTCTTAATATAAAAATACTTTCGAATGAATCAAGCATAGTTTGATGTCTAACGTTTTTGACAAGTTTCAAATTTTCTTTGTCAATGTGGTGATTATTATCCCATAAATGTTGTGCCACACATAATTTGTCCACCGTACCATATCGCAACTGTGCGAGATGTTCACGAAATCTGGTGGCTATGTTTCTCCTAGTTTGACCTACGTATTTAAGATCGCAATCTTTGCAACTAATCTCATAAATACCGGACATTTCAGTGACTTTGTTTTTGTCTTTTGTATTACCCAACAAATTTTTTAAATTACTTTTCGTCGAAAACGTCAAATGTAGATCGGCTTTCTTAAAAATACTTTCCAAACCCTTTGTGATTCGTGGTTCATAAGGCAAACACACAAATTTTTTCTCTATTTTATCTTTCTTAAATGTCGTACATTCAGAAATCATTTTCTTTGTTCTGTGTTTGTTAACAAATTTGTCTATTAAACCATCCGAGTAACCGTTATATCTCGCCAAATTTTTTATGTATTTTAATTCTGTATTAAATCTATTTTTACTTATCGGAAATTTTATCAATCTGTTTACTAAGAAATTTAAACTAGCCGTTTTTTGTGCAAACGAATGATGTGAGTCATTAGGAGTATAACTAATAGTAGCCGTTTCCTTCCTATAGACATCGAATTCAAGCGAGACATTATTTTTATTTTTAATAACTAGTACATCTAGGAACGAAGGTTTATTGTTGATTTCTGTTTCGTGGGTAAATTTTATTGAATCAAATTGACTATTTAGTTTTTCAGTAAATTCTTCAACCTTACATATATTTGTGTCAAACACTGCAAAAATATCGTCGACATAACGAAACCAAACTCTAGGGAAATACCCATTTTTATTTTTTAAATCCGTCTCAAATCTACTCATAAACAAGTCTGCAATAAAAGGAGATAAGAGGACCGGGCTATCTTCGAGTCTGTTGCTTCCTTTGGCTAGGGTTTAGCACTTATTTTCTAGTGATTGTATTTTCTGCTGCATTTCCTCTTGTATATTCGTCGGCTTGTCATGTACATCGTCGCTGATACCCCTTACTCTGCATTTTACTTGCTGGAAGATGTCGTCTTTTACCTGCTTCATAGATTCGTCGACACATAAAGTAAAATTCTCAATTCTGCTGGCCTGTTCTTGTAGAATTTTCTTTGTTTCTTCATCTCTTCTTCCCATTTCTTCCTTTGCTTCTTCGTCCATTTTTCTCAGCTCATTTCTTATCTCTCCGTCTCATTTTCTCATTTATTCTTTGGCTTCTTCGTCTCTTTTTCCCAGCTCTTCTTTATTCCTTATCTATTTTTCTGGCTTCTTCTTTAGCTTCTTCGCCTCTTCTTCTGTCTTCTTCATCCCCTTTTCTCATTTCTTCTTTGGATTCTTCGTCTCTTCTTCTGGCCTCTTTATCTTCTTTTCTTATTTATTCTTTCGTTCCTTCATCTCTTTTTCTGGCTTCTTCTTTCATTTATTTAATCACTGAAACTAATATTTCTTCAATATAACAGAAATAAAATATTCCATATTTAATATATACGGAAAAAATATATTAATGCGATATTGGCTTCATATTGTTGCTGTGCAAATACTTTCTGCCACCTCCTTGAACGAAAACCAATATTTCTTCAATATTACAGTGATATAGTGATTTCAATATTTATTATATAGCGAAAAAATACTCTTGCAATATTGGGTTAGAAATTGGAAATATTGAGCCAATAAAAAAATATTGAACCAATAAAGGTCCAAATATCATGTTGCTGCATGGGACAGGAATGCAGACCGAGTCCGACAGACAAAAATAATTTGTTCCCAAATAATATTTTGACACTTTTTATTTTTTTTACGACTTTTTAAGCGAAACATTTTTAAAAATATTTTTGTCGCCGATGTCATACTTCCACACGTTGTGACGATGTGGAAGTAATTATAAGTGAGTTGCCTGAAGTTCTTATCACCAACTGACAAATTATCAGTTTTATTTGTTACTTCAGGAGAAAAATGCTAGCAAGGCATGTGCACCAGTGATTTTTTTAGAGTTCCACGTTTGTGATTATACTAAGAGCGGAGGTATTTACACGGATAATTAATTCTCTAGCGAAGACAAGAGTAGAGCTGCCTCATATCAAAACTTGTTCGTTTGTCGTACAAACTTGGTCATGTCATTATGTTAGTGGCATAATTTCCATCGGGAATACAACTTTTTATAGTATACCCAGGCGAAACGTACATACAATGAAATTGCTCTATCAAAAAACTGCGCCTAGAAACTACCTGATAATGTAACTAATTGAATTCGTTTCTCACATAAGATTATGCGAATCTAAAAAACCGAACGTTGAATTCCCAACAGAAACTTTTTAAAATAACGTATGCAGCACGCAATCTTACATAGTAACTAAATAGTCTGGACGCAGCAAGTGCGTTATTGAAGTGAATTTCATAAATATGTTTTTAATAGCAAATATATATATCTCTCTCTAATGCCACCGGCATCAATCTGTTTACCGGTATAACCTATATAGTAGAAACAATGTACCATATTTTATCAAAATAACTTATTGTTTGAAAATGTAAACAAATTTTTGAAAATGAATTTAAAATGTTTTCGAGAAAACTGGTTTCCTAGCCAACTAACCTTAGGTTAATAGCAAATTGAGTGATCGACATTTGAAGGATTTAATTAAAATTCTCCACCAAAACGCACTTACTGCGTCTTGTTTTTTTTTTCTTACAAACATGCATCATATTTTGATAAAAATGCAAAATTGCAATAATATAAGGGTGTTCAAATTTTTTTTTGTATGGATCACCTACGACTTATGGGCCACCCTGTGATTGCCAAAATGTTTTATAAGATGCAGCTTAAGGCACCCTATAATTAAGGTATACAATTTTTTCTCGTATCCTGTATAATAACAATTATATTAAGCTTTACCGTAGAAACGCGTCACCATGTATAGGTGTAAATAGATAAAAACTGGAAGTAAACTCGGATATGGATTCTAGGACGCCTAGTTTGCCTCATTTGAAGAAAACTGTTTAAAATTCTAAAGTTCCAGTCTCTGCATTAACGAATATTTTCTAAGAAAATTAGTTAAAAATTATAGACCGTTAAACTTAACTAAACTTACAGCCAAAGCATCAGAGAAAGGCTCTATTTGAAATGAATTTTCTGGAAATATTTTAGTAAAATGAATGACAATGACTGTTGAAGCTGAAACTTAAGGGTTTGCAGAACACTCTTCTTGCGACATTTTCTTTACATTATCCGTATTTGTTTTAGGTTCTTTGCCTAAATGTTGCAAATTTTGACGTTTCAAATCGCGACTTTGACGTTTTGAGGAAAACCCCAAATTTCTTTTTCGTTAACTCTCTGTAACTTCTTTGTTTTTTAACGTACAGACCTAAATTTTGGTACGTTGGTCACTATTTATAATACAAACACAAATTTGGTTGCCCTTACTTTTTTATTTTCGGACATATAATTTTTTCCGAAAGAAAACACCAAATTTTCCGGGATTTTTGTGGCTAACGAACTTATCTAAGCCACTTGCAAAAGGAAGGTACTCGCCAAATTTTACCAAAATCAGCCCATGAGTTATCGGTGTGATACACACACATACATACACACACACACACACTTTTGAAGTATTCTCCTATGCTTCGTCGTTTTTTATTAATCTGCAAACATAGCTATCCATGCGTATATGAATGAAAAATTAGTAGGCCGAGTCACCTTATTTGTCAATGTTTTGCCTGTTGACTTTTTGATGTTTTGCATTTAGTACTTTGTTTCGTTTGATGTTTCCAAATGGTTTTTGAGTTGTTTGATTATGGTTGAGTCTACTAATCAAGAATGCAGAAATGCATTTAAACTATCGAAAAGCCAATTGCAACTCTTATGAAGTCTGCAGACTATGCACGTAGAGTGATTCCGGAGGAATGGTAACTATTTCAGGGGTAGATTCAATGGGTCAAAATAATAAAAATAAACACATAAGTTTTAGTGTGAATGTCGACTATTGTTGAAATAAATGCAGCCAAAAAATTTATATGTTCAAAGGGACAATTAAGAAATAGGAATATCATAAACGATAAATATTTAGAGAATATTTTATAAAATACCACAACCAACTTCAATTAATTTGGTTGTTCTTTTATTGATGGTGCGAACGGTACGATAATAGCGTCGCAATCATTTATTATTACAGCGGCCGCATTCCTAATGCGATCAAGTAATGCTTCCCTTGGGTATACTCTAGTAGCGCACACCAACGGCTTCATCCACCCCCAAACAAAATAATCGAGTGGGTTTAGGTCTGGAAACCTTGGTGACCATTTTATTGGACACCCTTCTAGCAAACGCAGTTACAAATCAGATACATAAATATTACATAAAACTTGCCATTTCAATAGCTAAAGTCATGTAATAAGTAACTTACATGTAACATAATTGATATCAGCGATGTCAGCAGCCAGATGCTCTCACATGTATGTAACAGGTACATTATATTTTTATATGTATGTTACATTAATCCTCTCCTTCGGGTTTTCTTCAACAATGTTGAGAATATTTTCTTGGGTTCCTATGTCAAGAGCCTATCTTTCGCCAAAAATCCTTGCGCTCGGAAAAACAACAGTTTCCTGAATTCTAGTGAAAAGTCTTTGAAAAACTTTTCTATTAGGGACTCTTCGGCTAGGTACCTAATCGCCGTCCATATTCGTTAACTGCACGAACTGAGTTTCGATTACAAAACCCATAAACAAAAATCATATCCGCTTATTCCCTATGGGTGGATATGTGAGGCATTTTTTATAACGCTGCTATAGATATTTATTGTAAGACACTTATTACATTGTTACGTAACATTGTATCTTTACTTATCTATGCTTGAGATATTGAGTTACAGCACATATCAATCTCTTGTAATATATATGTTATATAACACTGTTACAGAACTATCACGTATTGCATTTGAAACATGTCAGTATTATAAATGATTCATAATTGATCTTTGTCTGAAAGGTATATATGTATGTATGTATGTATGTATATATATATATATATATATATATATATATATATATATATATATATATATATATATATATATATATATATATATATATATATATATATATATTACGATGATTTCTTTATCCTAATTTACTGTGTATCAGTTACATATGTGTTTGCTGGGCTCTATCAATTCAGCTTTCATAAGGATGATTGTTAAAAAAATGTTGTACCCGCAGAGTAAAGTAGGGATGGTCCCCATTATGTTGGAAGTATAACCGTTGCTGAACATTTAAAGGAACATTGTCTAAAATTTCTGGTAAACGATCTAGGAACTGTAAATATCCTGCACCAGTAAATGCACATCCAACACATCGGACCCACTAACTGATCATTGAGTAGGCCACACGAAATATTTATGCTGAATCGATGCTTAAAATTGCATTCAAACGTAGCATGAAGGTTTTCTTCTGACCATCGGTGTTCATTTTGAAATTATTTATACCGTATCGAGTGATTTGAGCATCATCACTGAATAAAATGTAATTACTTACTGTCCGATTTTGCCGAATCCAATTCACACAATTGTAACCCTGGAATGTTATCTCCATCTTCAAGATGTTGAACGGACTGTACATGGAAAAGCTTTAAACTATTTTTCTTGAGCGTTTTGAAAACGGCTTTCCGTGATGTTATTAGTTGATTTGCAACCCTCTTCGTACTTTCCTCGGGTTTTCTTTAACAATGTTGAGAATGTTTTTTCCGGTTCGTATGTTAAGACCCTATATTTCGCAAAAATCCTTTCGCTCGGAATAACAACACTTTCCCGAGCTCTAGTGAAAAGTCTTTGAAAAAGTTTTCCATTAGGGACTCTTCGGTTAGGTTCCTAATCGCCGTCGCTATTCGTTAACTGCATGAACTGTGTTTCCATTACAAAACTCATAACCAAAAACTGTGGACGCAGCAAGTGCGTTATGGAAGTGAATTTTCATAAAAATGTTTTTAATTAGAAATATATCGCTATAATGCGAGCAGGCATCAATTTGGTTACCGGTGTAACCTATATAGTAGGAATAATGTACCATATTTTATCAAAATAATTATTTGAAACTGTACAAAAATTTTCCGAAAATAAACTTTAAATGTTTCCGAGAAAACTGGTCTCCTAGCCAATGAACCTTAGGTTAATAGCAAATTGAGTTATTGAAATTTGAAACATTCAATGAAAATTCGCAACCAAAACGCCATTGCTGCGTTCATACAAAAATTTTCCGAAAATAAAGTTAAATGTTGGTTTCCTAACCAACAAAACTTACGTTAATAGCAAATAGAGTTGCTACCAAAACGCACTTACTGCGTCCAGATTTTTTTGTTACAAACATGCATCATATTTCGATAAAAAATGTTAAAATAAAGAATTTGTTCTACGAAAATTAACTAAAAATTATAGACCGTTAAACCATAAACTTCACTAAACCTACAGCGAAAGCATTAACTTAACTAAACCGACAGCCAAAGCATCAAAGAAAGGGTCTATTTGAAATGAATTTTCTGTAAATATTTTAGTAAAATGCCCTTCATGACGGTTGATGAAACTTAAGGGTTCGCAGAACACTCTTCTTGCAAGATTTTCTTTTCACAATCCGTATTTGTTTCACGTTCTTTGCCTAAACATTGCCAATTTTGACGTTTTAAATTGCAAGTTTGACTTTTTGAGGAAAACTTCAAAATTTGTTTTTTAGCTGCCCGTAACTTTTTTGTCCTTAAACTTAGAGACCTAAATTTGGGTGCATGGCTCACTCTTTAAAATACAAATACGCGTAGCAAATTTGGTTGCCTTCACTTTGTTATTTCCGGAGATATGAATTTGTTTAGAACGAAAACACAAAATTTTCTGGGAAAACCTGGTCCGATTTTCCTGGCTAACCAACTTATCCAAGCCACTTGCAAAAGAAAGGTACTCACCAAATTTGATCAAGATCGGTATATTATTTTTTGAGTTATTGGTACGATATATTTATAACGGATATATTAAGCTTTAAAGATTTTTTACAAAAATTATATACCATTAACCGATAAACTCTATAGCCAACACTACTGCCACAGTATCAGAGAGAGGGTCTATTTGAAAGGACAATGACGATTGAAACTAAGACTTCAGGCTTTGTAAAACATTCTTCTTGAGGCATTTTCCTTCCATAACTCATATTAGTTTCAGGTTCATTGCCTAAATATTACCAATTTTAACGTTTTAAATCGCGACTTTGACGTTTTGAGGAAAACTCAAATTTAATTTTCTTTAAATGCCTGTAACTTTTTTGTCCTTTAACCTACAGAGCTAAATTTTGGTGGGTAACTTACTTATAACGATATAAATCCGCAAGTCAAATTTGGTTGCCCTTACTTTGTTAATTCCGGAGATATAATTTTTTTTCGAAAGAAAACACAAAATTTTCCTGGAAAACCTCGGCGGATTTTCCTGGCTAACGACCTTATTCAAGCCACTTGCGAAAGGAAGTTACTCACCAAGTTTTATCAAAATATATAAAGTCTGAAACCTACCTCGGATTTAGGTTCGAGGCGTCCTAAATAGCGCTCATTTGAAGAAATTTTTTCAAAATTCAAAAGTCGGGATCTCCTCATTAGTGAATTTTTTAAAGAAAATTCACTAAAAATCATATCCGCGTATTCCCTATAGGTGAATATTTGAGTCATTTTAGGAATTCGTAACTAAACCAGTTAATGTCAGACTGACAGATTACTAATTCTGAGAAATCATTCAAAATTGATTTCCACATATCATCTTGGTGACATGTGATTGATTTGTTAAAAAAGGAACAGGCTTGATTTTCGGAAGAGAGTTTGGTCTTAAACATTTTATTTTTATTTTATTATAAACTAGATCATCAAAGCTTTTATAAATGCACTAAATGTCGTCACCGACATTATTTTCGAAGAAATAATTCATTTTTAATTTTTGCTTTGAAAAATGTTTATGAAAATTCGCAACGAAAGTCTGAAAGTTCTTGCTTCTAAATCCTCGGGGAATAACATAGAGGTACATTGTAAGTTATAATTTAAATTCAAACGTAAGAGAGTACGGCACGCGTTTTAAATTCCTACCTAACTAATCAGCCTAATTCAAATGGAAAAATACAATTATTAAAGTCGCCAGTCGGTGCCGAAACCGCAAACTGAAAAATGACCCCGTATTAGCTGTATATTCCCTACCAGAGCCCATCACCACCACCGGCGACCGCCAGTTGCTAACAATATGGCCACCTGTTGAGCTCGGTGAGTCGTGACGCGTTCGGTCGAGCTCGCTCCTCTGGCAACTTCACTTCAGTCTTGTCGACTTGCGGCTGTGCGACAGGCTTCGTTCTTGTATGTTTCTTTTGTGTTTAAATGTTTGTTTATTTATCTGTTTGTGCATGAAGGGGTATTTATGAATTTTATGAAATAAAACATTGTTACTTGAGGTGTCTTCAAGTATCTATGTGGAAGACAACACGTGTGAAAGTGTTTTTGTGTTTGTTTTCATATAGTTTTGTGAGATTCTCTTCGTCAGTTTGGATTATAAATTTCATCACCGAAACTGCAGATAAAACAGGTGAAGTATTTTATACGTGTTTATTTCTTTTTAACTGTTTTATTAGGATGTTTTTGATGATGATGCTAATGGTTTATTAGGTAAGGTATTGCCTGTATAATGTCTAATTTTATCTGGATTTTATGTTGCCGGCTTTCGTTTTTAAATGATGAGTAGGTAAAACAGAACTTATTTCAGTTGTTTATCTTGCAACATCTCTTAGCTTTCATTATTGCTTGGTGCCTTGAGTTTTAGCTAATTTTAACAGTTGTAAGGCCAGTATTTTAGTTTCTTAAACGGTATTTCTACCAGCATCTAGAAGCAACAAAGTGTTTGCTTAATAATTATAATAATGTGTAGAATTTTGAAATGACTTATATAAAAAGTTTAAGGGTAGGTATACCAGTTGTGGAAGGTCAGGTCAGGCAGGACCCTAGAGCCATAAGCACCGTCCGGCAATGCCGCTCTCTCGATGCATAGACGGGTCCCGTCGACTTAAGGATCGCCTTAAAATAGTAAAGAAAATCGTTACTTATCTTAAATTTATTAGCGATATATTATTAAAAGCTATTTAAAAGCTTAAATATTTGAACAGCAGGATTATCTAAGTAGGTAGGTAATTAATTTTGACAACTTATTAAATATAAGGGATGTAGGATTTAAAGCGCCCTAGTGGTGGTTTAGGCACATTTCTTTACTAGGTGATTCGCTAACACGATTCACTCTATTGGTATCTCCAACCTTCTTTAAATTGACCTTAACCATTACCACCTATAAGCATAGGTGGTAGGTACTGAGCGATGTTCGATTTATTTAGAAAAAATCGATTTTTGAATCGTGAGGAATTGTTTGTTCAAATATCGATTTAATAAAAAGCAGAGCTAAAAGAATCGATTTTTGAAAAATCACAAGTTTGGATGCACAAACAACAAGAAAAATTCACACCCTCCAAGGAAGTTACGGGACTGGGAGTGAATAGGGGTGCAGGGCGGGGTAGGTAGTAAAAAGTACATATGAGCAGAAAATGCGAAGAAAACTGCTTCAAAGCTGTCTATTTGAATATCCATATCCCCATTAAATCCTGCCTACCCCGCACAGCACCCCTATTTGCCCCAGGTCACCTAACTTCCTTGGGGGGTATGAACAAGTTTTTCTTGTGGTTTATGCAACGAGGGTGGTTGTATACACACGAGGAAAGGAAAATGCCTACGACGAAGCAGACCCACAACCGCCCCCCGCCCCCCGTTGACTTGCGGCAGGAGCGGGGGGTTGGGGAGTGGCTGCATCGTCGTGGGGATTTTCCTTCCCCCTCGCGTGCATACAACCACCCTCCTTGCATAAACCACGAGAAAAATGTCTTGTTCCTACCCGCCAAGGAAGTTACGGCACCTGGGGGGATAGGGGTGCTGTGCGGGGTAGGCAGGGTTTAAGGGGGATATGGCTTCAAGACGTGAAAAAGGCAGCTTTCAAGCCCGTTTTATTAGAATTTTCTATTCATATTTCCTTTTTACTACCTACCTCGCCCAGCACCCCTACTCACTCCTGGTTCCGTACCTTACTTGGGGGGTGTGAACCAGAAATTTTTCTTGGGGTTTGTGGATCCAGGGGGGCCTAGGCAGGTTTCTAAAAACAGTTTTTTGAAAAGCGTTCGGGAGCTAATCTGCAAATTTACCGAAAATTCGCTGCCAAAACGCACTTACTGCGTCCAGATTTTTTTCTTACAAACGCATCATATTTCGATAAAAAATGTATTAACGAAATTGTTCTACAAAAATTAGCTAAAATAAAATTATAGACTGTTAAACCATAAACTTCACTAAACCTACAGCGAAAGCATCAACTTAACTAAACCGACAGCCAAAGCATCAGAGAAAGGGTCTATTTGGAATGAATTGTCTGTAAATATTTCAGTAAAATGAAGGGCAATGACGGTTGAATCTGAAAGTTAAGGGTTTGCAGAACACTTTTCTTGCAACATTTTCTTTTTAAAATCCGTATTTGTTTCACGTTCTTTGCCTAAACATTGCCAATTTTGACGTTTAAAATTACGAGTTTGACGTTTTGAGGAAAACTCTAAAATGTGTTTCTTTAACTGCTCATAACTTCTTTGTCTTTAAAGCTAGAGCTAAACCTAAATTTTTTTTACTTTGTTATTTCCGGAGATATGAATTTTTTTAGAAAGAAAACACAAAATTTTCGGGGAAAACCTGGTCAGATTTTCCTGGCTAACTAACTTATCCAAGCCACTTGCAAAAGCAAGGTACCCACCAAATTTGATCAAGATTGGTCCATTATTTTTTGAGTTATCGGTCGGAGATATATATATATATATATATATATATATATATATATATATATATATATATATATATATATATATATATAAACACAGATCTTCTCATTAAGAGCTGGAGCAAAATCTGCAAATTAATAATACAATACCATCCATCCAAACATCAAAATCAGGAAACATTGAAAAACAAGCCATATATCCACAATTTGACGGATTGGATGACAAATCACAATAACTGACAATCCACGCCACTGTATCGAATTGGCATGTTTCTAATTTGCACCCCATTTTTTTACCATAAGTCACATATATACATCATATTCTGTGGTGTTAAGTAATACTATATTAAAATAGTGGTACAAGAGAATGTATGGTTTTTGTTTGAAAACTAATTAACATCATTTACGTATAAATTTTTTTCGATTCCATCTCTGGGAAAATTAATCGATTTTCGCGAAAATCGAGACCTGGCGAATGGATTTAAAAATCAAAAATTTGCAACACAAATAATCGATCTTTTCGAAAATCGATTTAGATTCGAACATCCGTAGGTGGTACTACTATTATGGGTGGTAATGTCTTAACCCCTAAACACATTACATCATCTTTAATGTTTAGACTTCGTGCACGATAGACAAGTACAGACCTAATGAGTGAAGTCTGGAACCTGTGATGAGCACCGATATAAGTCAGTAGCGGCTCGTGCCTTAATGCATTGGGGGTGCGCAAGAAAAAAAAGTTCGGGACGCTGCAAGTGCGTTATGGTAGTAAATTTTTATTAAATGCTTCAAATTGGAATAACTCAAGTTTCTACGAACATAGAAAGTTGAATTTTGGTGTAGAGTAGGGTCTTACCCAGGACAACATATCAACCAAATTTCATCAATATAACGTAATATTCGGAGAAAAAATTTTTTTCAAATCAAAATTTGAATAACTCGATTTTCTAAAAATGTAGAAAGTTGAGTTTTAGTGTGTAGTTAGGTCGTTTACAAGGCAAAATATCCACCAAATGTTATTAAAATATCTTTGTAATTTTCGGAGAAAAAGATTTTTTTGAAACAAAAGTAAAAAATTTCCCGGAAAACGTTATCCGATTTTCCTTAATAACGAACTAATCCAAGCCATTAATAAAAGAAAGCCACTTGCCGAGTTTCATCAAAATCAGTTGCTTATTTTTTAAGTTATCGGTTGGATATATATATATATATATATATATATATATATATATATATATATATATATATATATATATATATATATATAATTCACTAAAATTGAAGGGCTCGCCTATTTTGCCCCGAAAATGTATCATAAAGAAACCTACTAACTAAACTCAATAATTATTAACTACGTACCAAGTTTTCCTCTAGTTAGTTATACGTTATAGTAGTTAAGTTAACCTTTAAATTTAAAATATACAGTGAATTAATCACAGTATCACAATTATTTTGTCCACTTATTAAGCAACCCGAAGTAGTAACCATCATAATACTAATGATTGTCTTGTTAGAACATGTAAACAACAACGAAATGATCTAATTAAAAATCAATCCGACGCGAAGACGAAAATTACTATGTAGTAGTAGTAGGTACACACGCTCTGCTAAAAGTCCACTACAGACTGTTAGTGTGTAATTTTATAGCGCACAACAGATTGCTTATTCGGTCTTTTCGACGAAGATCATCAAGATTCGGCGATCATTTAGCACTTAAGTATCGCATTCCATGAGAGCGCCGAAAAATACACACCGCCGCCCGAGTGCTTTATATGGATATGGATGTATATAACGTCTGCAACGATTAACACTACTTATTCTGATTCTGTATTAATGGCTGCCGACTCTCTGCGATCCTCGATATACTAATTTTGTTTGTTGAATGCATGAGGCAAAAAAGTAAATAAAAATTTATTAAAATATAGCATAGCAAAAATATTTTTTCCACGGCTGGGGGCAGTGCGCGCGCACGAACGCACTTATTGACGAGCCGCCTCTGATATAAGTACCATTTGGAGAAACCAATTCATCACGATACAGTTTTTAGACCTGACGATCGTCAGGTCAGGTATTAACTCAGTGAAAAACTTCTTTTCTTAACTTGCTTCAATCATTCCCAGATTGTGTTCTTTCTATCTTTTCTTTTACCCAAGCAAGCCTCTTCTTAGCCCCATGTCAGGTATCGACCAGCAGCAATCAGCCTTCGACGGATAGAAAAATCAGTAACGTTCACTTCACACTGCTTTATACTGGTTTCTATGTCTTTACTGAGAGCCTCCGTGTTTCAGTGTTAAGAACGTGTGCCTCTGAACCGAAGGTTACTGGGTTCGAGCCAAGGGTTCTCCTTTCAGTTTTTCAGTACATACTGTACAATTAAGATCACTAGAGGTTGTGGCATTATATTTGAGCACGTTGTCTGAACGTTCCGCCCTTCGTAGGGGGCGTAAAGACGTCGTTCCCACGTCCATGCGGTATTGGGCACGTTAAAGATCCCCACCCCCACATAAAGGCAGGGGTTCGGCAAAATTTGTAGGATAGTGAGGTAAAACTGCTCCCTGGCGTCGGTGATTGCCCATAGTAGCAGAAATAGACAGACGTTAAAGAACTCCTTTCTGTCTTAGCATTTGAACTAGTTTTGTTGTCATTCTTGCTGTACATTTGTTCTTTCCACAGGTTTCCACTCGAGAGAGCGCATGCTCAAAACCTATATCCAAAAATCTCTTCACCCACAGATACTCGTAAAATATTTCTTCTGTGTGCAATTGCTGCTTGAGTGTAGCGTTCTGTACGTTTTTCTTGCAGAAGAATGTTGACCTGAGCCACGTTTCTAGGAAATCTATACCTATAGTCAAAGACCGATCAGCGGCACAGTAACGAATCGATAATTCGACTAACAAACTCTCCAAAACTGCCCCTAAATCATTTAAATTGCTCAACGATCCCCAGGTACACTTAATGGAAAATAAATGGATGCTACCCTTCCAAAAAAATGACGGCATCAATTCTAAAATCAACTGTCAATTCTTGTGTAGTGTTGCCAAGATTACATATTTATCGCAAAACTATTATTTTGTGCTTGTTTCTTTAACTATTTAACGACTATGTTCAATGACCGACGCCAGGGAGCAGTTTCACCTCACCATCCTGGAAATTTTGCCCAATCCCCTGCTTCCTGTAAGAAGGGTAGGGATCTTTAACGTGCCCAACATCGCATGAACACGGAAGCGACGGCTTTATGCCCCCTCCAAGGGGCGGAACGTGCAGACATTCAACTTAATCAAATACAATGCCAGAACCTCGGTTGACGTTAATTGTACAGTACGTACTGAAAAAGTGCAAGGAGTACCCTGAGATCGAACCCACTATCCTTCGGTTCAGAGGCACACGTTCTTGTCCCTGGGCCACCGAGGCCTCAAAAATTATACTTATAGTTTATGATTCCACTAGCATAATATTTTTGCTTGATGTAATATAATTTTAACCATCGAGCTGAGCTTAAACTTGCAATATTGCATTTCTTTAGGAAAAGGAACAGCATTAAAAAAAACTGTAATTACTCCAATACTTTTCATAGTTCCTTATACTGTTTAAGGTTATCTGATATGTCAGACTTGTTAATAGTAAAAGCAAATATTCTTTGTGCAGTAGTACCTATAATCGGTTTGGTTGGTTAAATTTTACATAAATACATACCTCTTCAAGGTGTAGTTTATTTAAAAAAGATGTTTCGTCCAAGTCAAAGCTTTTCCGGTTGCTTTCTATTCAGCAACCGGTTTCGCGCATGTAGTTTTTCAAGATTATTCACATTTATCATTTAAATGTGCTTATTTAATGAGAAAAAGACATCGGTTTAGTGTGAACAGAGAGAGAAAGTGTGTCTCGTGCATTTGAAGCTCCGAAATTAATTTTTGCGTTTCAAATTTACAGATTTGTATTATTTACATGTCATCTGCAGCTAACTACTTATTTATAAAATTCGATAAAATTATGTGTAGACGGAACGACAATTGTAAGTACCTCGATAAAGCGGACAACTTTTGGTTTGGTGTAAGAAAGCTTACAAATATACATTATACGTCAAAGACAACTAGGCTTCGGTTTAGTAGACACTATTACCAAGCACTTTACAGGTATGTAAACTGAGTTTTCTTGTATACTGCAACCTGTTGAATCAATTTTTCTCTATACAGTTCACACGCCTTCGCTTAATAATGAGTTTATTTGGATTAAATTATTGCCAAGTTTGACATATCTAATAAAGTTCGGTTAACAGTTTACGAGTGAGCTGAATATTTTGCCATGGCGATCCTCCTTCTCAGTTAAGTGCTTAATTTAGCAGTATTCGTAATGATACTCCCAAAATACGTGAACATTTCTAGTTCTTGTTGTTGGCTGCAATGCAATCGTTAGGTGCCTATCTATTTATTTATTTATTGGTAAAGTATTTATACAACACATCTTACGAAAAGAAAATACTTCTGCTTGTAACAGGTGCAATTTATATCACTTTGGTCCAAATTTTAACGTACCAACTTCTGTCACTGACAAATGTTGGTTTACCCATTGGTGATTCATTAATAACGCTAATTAGCTTTATCAAATACTTTATGAAAATTTAACACCTATCAATAAGTTTTATTGTTTACTCTACTTATAAATTTTGGACATTACATATTGCCAAATATTTAACGTTTTTTCCACAACACCATATTTATTCTATATTGACATTAAAGTTTTGATTCTTTAGTCAGCGTACTTATTGGGTCATTTATAATTAATTTTAAAAAATATGGCGATCCCTGCCATTTTTATGCAGATTTTCTTATCTTAGCTTCAACTTCATATCCATTAATATGTATTATGACGCTTTGCACGTAACCTTGTTTGAGCTGATCAAAATCTTAAACTGGCCGTTTTATATTGTCTTTTGTTTCTTCAACGTCGCTTTATTTACGTGACTGGTTGGTCAGTCGTCGACGATAGGAGGTAATTTGACATCCTCACCCTGGAAATTCTACCGACCCTTTTCCTTTATGTAAGGAAAGTAGGGAACTTTAACGTAACTAACATCGCATGGGATACGAAGTCTACAGGTTTAGGCCCCTTTCGAAGACGGAACGTTGAGGGATCTCACTGGCTCAAACACAATGCCACAACTTCAGTTGATGTTTACGTTTACACTATGTACCGAAAAAGGGTGATCGAATCCACGACCGAGAAGCACCGGGCCACGGAAGCTGCTGCCAGTTAAATATTAATAATAATTATTATAATAATTTATCAACAGCAAAACATTTAAAAGTACCCACCTATAACGAAGCGAAATCTCCCGGCTTCCTGCCAGGATCGCTTCACCCGGAGAAGACGACATTGCCCCAATGCTTATCTTAATAGCTTAAGACTGAACTGTGTATAATTTTTAGGCTAGAGTTAGAAGTTGATCCATATACCACACTGCCGTAATCTATGGTAGACCTTACATATACAGAGTGTCTATAAATCATTAAACATATATTTACATCTGCTCCCCACCTGGATCAAATTCGACTTCTACTAATAAATTAGATGCCGACAAATTGCATTAAACTTTTTTTACTAAACTGCTTCCTACATTAAACTCCATTTTAATTAATTAAAATATTTGTGATTGGTGTTTCCGCTGTGCCCAAATTTTGCTTAAGTAAGTGTTTACAGCTATTTTAAATGAAACATTAATAACTACTACACAGTTAACAGATTACGTTATATCACTGCCTCTAGCGTGATTTGTCAATATGAAGATGAAGATCATTGGTAGATTGGCAAGCAACCGTAACAAATGATGATGGAAGACATAACAAGAATTAACATATCAATAGAAAAACTGACAATAAATTGGTATTTAAAAATGGCATTAAATATGAAATGTTGATAGGTATACAAAAAATGTTAGTTTTAATGAACCCTGGCCTACTCTGTGTATTATTCTGAAAGTTTGACAACGCGAAGATATCGAAAGGCTAAACGTGGTACCTAAATAAACGACGAAGTGTAGCTAAGCAACACAGCTAAGCCTGAATCTAAAATTGCCGACTGTTTTTCTAGATTCAGTAAGAACATTGTTCGTATCAAGCTCACCTAAAAACAATTTTTGTTTATGGTGCCTCCAATGGGTCTATAAACGATCTTTTTTAGTGAATTTTCTTAGAAAAAATTCACTAATGAGGAGATCTCGACTTTTGAATTTTGAAAAAATTTCTTCAAATGAGCGCGATCTAGGACCCCTAGAACCCCTATCCGGGGTCAGTTTCAATTTTTATATGTTTATATATATATATATATATATATATATATATATATATATATATATATATATATATATATATATATATATATATATATATATATGTATCACACCGATAACTCAAAAAATAATGGGCCGATTTTGATAAAATTTGGCATGTACTTTTCTTTTGTAAATAGCTTGGATAAGTTCGTTAGTCAGGAAAATCGGACGAGGTTTTCCGGGAAAATTTTGAGTTTTTTTTTCGAAAAAAATTATTATCTCAAAAAGTAATTGGCCGATTTTAATAAAATTTGGCACGTACCTTTATTTTGTAAATAGCTTTGACAAGTTTGTTAGTTAGGAAAATCGGACGAGGTTTTCCGGGAAAATTTTGAGTTTTCATTCGAAAAAATTTTTTATCTCAAAGAATAATACGCCGATTTTGAAAAAATTTGGCACGTACCTTCTTTTTGTAAAAGGCTTTGACAGGTTCGTTAATCAAAATAATCGGACGAAGTTTTCCGGGAAAATTTTGAGTTTTTATTTGAAAAAAATTTTTATCTTAAAAAATAAAAAATCCATGATAACCAAATTTGGTAGGTAGGTTTACGATATAAAAAGCAAACTATATACCAAAATTTAGATTTCTATGTTACAAGAAAAAAAGTTATAAAATATTTTGTGCCAGATCATTTCTATGAAAATTCACTACCATAACGCACTTGCTGCGTCCAGGCTTTTTTAATATTGGATTGAGCTATGTGTAATGCAAATAAATTTTTTTTCTCTAACACTTAAAACGGCTTTACAATAAATTGTTAAAATTAGTTAAAATAGGCCAAGCCCACATTTTTCGTTACATGCAATAATTCAACGAGCCCAAATGCGTTCGTTTAGTTCCTGCTTTTGTTTTAGCGACTTTTCGTATAAAAAATTCGCTATAGTGAAGATTGTGATTAGCACAGCTAGAATAGTTCCCATATTAGGTGTCAGTTTCAATTTTTATATGTTTATATATCGCACCGATAACTCAAAAATTTATGGGCCGATTTTGCTGAAATTTGGAAGGTAGCTTCTAATTGTAAATGGCTTGTATAAGTTCAGCAGCCAGGAAAATAAGACACATTCTCTGGAAAAATTTTGGGTTTCCTTTCAGAAAATTTTTGTATCTCCGAAAATAACAAAACTATGACAACCAATTTGAGTAGGCAGGTTTCTATTATAAAACGTACACCATATGCCAAAATTCAGGTCTCTGGGTTAAAAGTAAAAAAGTGGACGCAGAAAGTGCGTTATGGTAGTGAATTTTCACAAAAATGTTTTAAGAAGTCTTTTGCATATCGTAATCCGTAGCAATCATTCCAAGGTACGTGAACATTTCTGTTTTTTAAGCTGTTGGATGTTTTGATTTATGTATATTTTCACAATAACCTCCTTACTTATCTTCATTACTTTTGTTTTTGTCTTATGGATGTTAAGTTTGATTATTCTCAACAACCATCCAGCTGACGAGTATATTTTGTATTTTTGCCGTTTTTCATATCAACGCTATGTCATGTGCGTACCTTATTCAGTGAAAACGTTATTAGTGAATTTTCTGAAAAAAAATTCACTAATGAGGAGATCCCGTCCTTTGAATTTTGAAAAAATTTCTTCAAATGAGCGCTAATTAGGCCCCCCCAGAACACATATCCGGGGTCAGTTTAAATTTTTATATGTTTATATATATATATATATATATATATATATATATATATATATATATATATATATATATATATATATATATATATATATATATATATATATATATATATATATATATGTATCACACCGATAACTCAAAAAATAATGGGCCGATTTTGATTAAATTTGGTGAATACCTTCCTTTTGCAAATGGCTTGGATAAGTTCGTAAGCCAGGAAAATCAGTCCAGTTTTTCCCGGAAAATTTTGTGTTTTCTTTCGAAAAAAAAATTATATCTCCGGAATTAACAAAGTAAGGGCAACCAAATTTGGTACGCGGATTTACATCCTTATAGGTAAGACACCTACCAAAATTTAGCTCTGTAGGTCAAAAGACAAAAAAGTTATAGGCATTTAAAGAAAAAATAATTGGGGTTTTCCACAAAACGTCAAAGTTGCGATTTAAACGTCAAAATTGGCAACATTTAGGAAAAGAACTTGAATCTAATACGGGCTATGGAAATAAAATGTCTCGAGAAGAATGTTTTACAAACCCTGAAGTCTTAGTTTCAACCGTCGTTGTCCTTCATTTTAATAAAATATTTCCAGAAAATTCATTTCAAATAGACCCTTTCATTTAATGGTATATAATTTTTGTAGAATTTTCGTAAAAAAATCAATAAAGCTCAATATATCTGTTATTATACAAGATATGAAAAAAAATTGTATATATTAATTATAGGGTGTCTTGAGCTACATCTTAAAAAATTATTTCTACAAACACAGGATGGCCCATAAGTCGTTGGTGATACAAATTTTCTTTTTTTTAATCAAACACGCCTTATGTTATTGCATTTTTGCATTTTCCATCGAAATATAATGCATGTTTGTAAGAAAAAAATTCTGGACGCAGTAAGTGCGTTATGGTAGCGAATTTTGATCAAATGCTTAATATTTGAATAGCTCAAATTGCTATTAACCTATAAGGTTGACCAAGAAACGAGTTTTTTCGGGAACACTTTAAGTTTACTTTCGGAAATTTTTGTACATTTTCAAACAATAAAGTTACTTTGATGAAACGTGGCACATTGTTTTTACTATATAGATAATACTGGTAACCAAACTTGATGCCTGCTTTCTTAAAAAAACACATTGCTATTAAAAAATAGTTTTATGAAAATTCACTACCATAACGCACTTGCTGCGTCCAGAGTTTTTTTTTATTCCTGCTGTCTTTTTCTTTAGCCTATTTAATGTATCTTTTGTTAACAAATTGAAAAGAATTAGCGAATATGAGCATCCTTACCATACATACCTACTTATCTTCATTTTAGCTTTAATTTCATATCTGCTAATATCTATTATGGAGTACAATTGGAAAACGCAAATCACCTCGGCACATCTTTTTAAAGGCCTGACGATCGTTGCACTAGCGTCGAAGATGAAAAATTCTCAGAATTTTTCATCTTCTGATGACGCTAACTTTGTTAGTGAAAATATCGCCAGGGCTTTAAAAAGGTGTATTGTGGTGATTTTGGTTCTCCAAGTGTACTTATCAGTGCTTATCACAGGTTCCAATGTTCACTTAGTGATCTATTATGGAACTATATTTTCTAATCCACACTATCGAATGCTTTTCCAGGTCTACAAATTCAGTAAATGTAGGTATTTCTATTCTTCTCAAGCCAAATTCATGCCCAAGCACAAGCACCGCTTCTCTGGTTCTTCTGCTCGATCTAAATCGAAATGAACTTTAGCCAGATACTTCTCAATTTTGCCTATTCGTTTTTTTTCACTGGGATCAACAAAATCTTAGTCTCATAACTTTGCAAAGTTATTTTTGCCCTAGTTGTATTTTCGCGCCTTCTTAGTTTTCGCGATCAGTTATATTCCTTCATTTTTACCCCAGACTCTTTCAAAAGTTCCGCTGTTAATTCGTCTCAACCGGTCTACACCAGGAGATTTCCTTAGATTGTATTTTAGTCGTCAAAAAGGTATGCAAATTAACGGCTATCAACATTTGAAAGTAAGTATGTGGATTCTTAGACAATTGTAATATAAATTTCTGCCAAAATTAAGAAGTGTTTAAGCCAGTTGAGATCCTGCTACTCCACATTTCGCGCATACTGTGTCATACAATTTAAGATAGCTACTTTAAAAACACCTATATGCATTGATTGCAGTCTGTCAAAATATTGCTCGGTGCGAATACTGTTTACGTTCTTGTGATTGTATTTTTAAGGGTGATTAACGTTAAAATGCTTTAACAAAAGTTGGACAATAAGAGATGTATCATTTTTTTTTCAAAAATTGTGCAAATACCAAATGTTACGAAGGCTGTACACAAGGGTGGTCAGACCATCGTTAACATATGCGGCACTGGTCTTGTGGCCTAAGGTGACACAATCCAGTGCCAAACAAAAACTAGGCAAGATCCAAAGGATGGCTTGCCTAGGCATCACAGGGGCCATGTCTTCAACCCCAACAGCCGCCATGGAGGTGTTGCTGGATCTACCCCCCCTACACTTAGTTATTATGGGAGAGGCCAGGCTAGGACTATACAGACTAGCCTGCAATGGTAGACTGAAGATCAACCCAGGCTTCAGGGGCCACTGCAAAATTCAGGAGATCGTGAAGGAGCCTATGCTTGAAATGAGGTCAGACTTCGCGAGCCCGCGAATGTGCAGGGAAAACAACTTTACAGTGGAAATCCCTGATCGCGAGGCATGGCGGGAGGAGACGCCGGGCATACCACGGGACGCGCTCGTCTGGTTCACGGACGGATCTGGCGGGGAGCGTGGGACGAGGGCAGGTGTTTACTCGGAAGGACCGAGGGTAAGTCATAGTATTTCCCTCGGGGCCCATGCAACGGTGTTTCAGGCTGAGATGTACGCCATCCTGCACTGTGTGCGGGAGAACAAGAGGAGGGGCTACACCAACAAGCGGATCCTCATAGCCACAGACAGCCAGGCAGCCCTTAAGGCACTAAGTAGCCCACGGGTAAATTCCTGGCTGGTGAGTGAGTGCCGAGACGAGACGAGCGACCTGGCTGGGCAGAATGAGGTGACCCTCATCTGGGTGCCGGGTCACTCGGGGGTCAAAGGCAATGAAGAAGCTGACAGTCTCGCGAAGAGAGGGTCAGCAGAACCATTTATGGGACCAGAACCGGCTCTGGGCGTGTCAAAGAGCACTGCCAGGGGAGCCATTAAGTCCTGGGTCAGAAACCAACACAAGGTGTACTGGGCGGACTGTCCAGGGCTCAGACATGGGAAGTCAATAATTGACGGACCCAGTTCAAAGAGAGCTGTGGAGCTGCTAAACCTTAGCAGAGGACAGCTCAGAAACACAACAGGTCTCTTGACGGGACACATGGCCGTCAAGAAACACCTGCATAAAATGGGGCGGTTCGAAGGGGACCTCGCATGCAGACTCTGGGGCGAGGGGGAGGAATCAGCCCAGCACATCTTGTGTGAGTGTATAGCTCTGGACCGGAAAAGACAACTGATCTACGGTCACTCTAGACCGGAGACAGCAATATAAAACTTCACCCTACCAATCGCTGTGCAGACTAGTTCAAGGCACAGTGATTTTGGAATGGGTGGAGTAAGACTAAGGGTATGCACAATCAACCAAGGGTTGCGCCCTGAGGAAACAAAAAAAAATGTTACGAAATTATAAACACCCCTTCACAATCGTTATTGGAAGTTAAAAGACACGTTGTTGAACGCAGTCTCGTACGACGTATTCGATGAATCGGCATAACTTGTGAGGCCTAAGCCTTGCCGTCGTATTGTCGTCGCAGCTACTGCAACATGATTACGAAGATCATCAAGGCCAACTATTTCGTTGGTGTATACCATGATATTTATAAGGCCATGCAAATAAAAGTGTAGAGTTGTAAGATCAGGCAACCGAGGAGGCCAGGGAACATGACCGCCTCCCTTTACTTTAAAACACACTGTTTAAATATTGGCGAACTAAACGATGAATATGCCGCCAGTATTTTAAGGTGAATCACCCATTAAAAATGCTGTCACCCAATGAATATCTTGATAATTTTAACTTTTTACAATAGTTAGATCTGACAGACTAGTTCAGTTGATAAGCGCCTCCGTGGCCGTGCGGGAAAGTCGATTCATACTTTCCAATACGGACTCGGGGGGTCGACGGTTCGAGCCTCACCGGCGGCGGATGATTTTTCAAAATCACTGTCGTCGTTGAGATCGAGCTCAAGGTGGAGGGTAGGTTAGTTTAGATGAGCAAAAAGGGTCAGCAATGGCCTAATTGCCAGTAAGCATCTTACCTTTTACCTTTAGTTCAGTTGATAATTAAAAGTATTATATAAATAAATCACTGCAAACTCGACTGTAAATTTATCTGTTCTTATTCATATTTCCCAGCTTCTCGTTTAGAAAGGAGAACTCAAATTATATGATGACCTGTAACAAGAGATTGTATTATCGAATATCGTGATTGTATTACATAAATAATGTAAGTGTTATTAAATAATTTATAGGCCAGATATTGCCAGATGCTAAATCACGTTAATTGAAAAAATTCGGGACGCAGCAAATGCGTTATGGTAGTGAATTTTCAATAAATGCCTCAAATTTAAATAACTCAATTTTCTATGAACCTAGAAAGTTGTATTTTGGTATACAGTAAGGCATTGCCCAGAGCAACATATTTACCAAATTTCATCCAAATAACTTTGTAATTTTTTGAGTTACAATTTTGTTTTCGGACTGGCTAACGAACTTGTCCAAGCTATTAATAAAGGAAAGGTACTTGCCGAGTTTCATCAAAATCGGTTAATTACTATTTGAGTTATCGGTTGGATGCATATATATGTATGTATATATATATATATATATATATATATATATATATATATATATATATATATATATATATATATATATATATATATAAACTGGCCCCGGATATGGGTTCTAGGGGTCATAGTTTGCGCTCATTTGTAGAAATTTTTTCAAAATTAAAAATTCGGCATCTCCTCATTATTGAAATTTGAAAAAAGTTACTAAAAATCGCTAAGTACCTAGTCACGTAATATAATCGGTTATTAGATATAAACTAGTGGACCTGTGCGGTGGTCGAAATTCGATATATTAAAGCTCAGCTCAGAACTGGCACGGACCGGATACCGACTGACTAACTGAACAAAGCATTCTTTAATCTATTTGAACTGATTAGATTTTTCTGGCCAGCGAACTTATCCAAGCCACTTGCAAAAGGAAGGTATTAACCAAATTTAATCAAAATCCGCCCATTATTTTTTGAGTTATTGGTGTGATACATACATACACACACAAATATATATATATATATATATATATATATATATATATATATATATATATATATATATATATATATATATATATATAATCTCTTTTGGAATGTTGCACTACACTGTAATGATTTTTAAATACACGCTTTATTTGTTTGCTGTACTTTTTATGATATTTTATTGGTTTGCCTGGACTGCAGTTTCGAACCGTTCCGATACATCATCGGCATGCTACTGACTGTGATCGTTCCTGTGCGATCTATGTCTGAGACAACCCACATGAATTAAATGGAATATATCAAATAGAATGTAACACATGCAATATAAAATATATAGGAATGACAAAAAAATCAATAGAAACAAGATTCAAGGAACATATAATAGCATTAGATAAAATCCACATACCTAGCTATGCACAATCAACCAAGGGTTGCGGTGCTATCGGGGCGGCAAGGCCGCGGACGAGCCCTGAGGGAACAAAAAAAAAACATACCTAGCTACAAATCAAACGTACCTACACACGTTCACAAGAGAAAACACCAAAAACCAGATAACCAATTACAACTAATAAATATTATAGACCACAAAAAAATGGAAATCTGGGAACAACACTACATTCAACAAACAAACAAACAATAAGAAACAATTAATGCCAGAACAAATCCGAGTACAAACATTTAAACAAAACTTAATAAAAGCCATACAAATAGACAAATTATCAAACCACAGTGATCAAGACAGGAGACCGATACACACGACACAGTCCGAAAACACAACTAATCAGAGAGCAGTAAACTGAGCAATAGAGGCTCAACACGCAGGCGCCGCGTACAGTCTCAGACATAGACCGCACAGGGCACAGGAACGATCACTGTCAGTAGCGCTTTCATGAGCAACCGGGACGGTTCGAAACTCCAGTCCACGTAAACCAATAAAAAATAACAAAAAGTACAGCAAACAAATAAAGTATATATATATATATATATATATATATATATATATATATATATATATATATATATATATATATATATATATAAACATATAAAATTGAAACTTACCCCGTATATGGATTCTAGGGTTCTTAGTTCGCGGTCGTTAAGTCTGACCATCGACACTTCTCTATTAGTGAATTTTTTTTAACAAACATTCACTAAAAACTACTGCTTCTAAAACTATAATACTTATTGATTTGTTTATCGTTTGCGTTAAAATACAAAATCTGGTTCTATTAATAATTGTTGTGTCTGCTAAAATATAGGGTCTAGGGTATATACCGAGTGATGATAAAGTTTGGACTAATGGGACTATCTGTATGCAGGTGAATTTAAAAGACACACTTCAACTGTTTACGACTAATTGACAATTGAAAATTATACATTTTCAATGGTAATAAAAATCGACTTGTCCTTGCGTTTTGTTTTTTAAAGTTAACCTGTTCACAGCTTCACAATGACCCAATCTATCCACAAACTGTATTTGGATGTTAGTAACAATATCTGGGGTAATTTGCCGTTTCGTGGCAAGCTTAGCTAAAATCATATGGGCCATATGACACCAGCGGTGTCTAATTTTCAATTGTCAATAATTCGTAAACAGTTGAAGCTGAAAATGCAATAATATGCAGGTGTTCCATTTAAAAGGTGACGTTGACGTGATATTTCATTTATGCAACACCCTGTATATACTAGTATTAGCTTAAAAATTAAGAATTTAAAATAAAAAATGACGTGTGCGTGCGTGTTTCTTTTAAGTTCACCTGTATACAGATATTCCTATTACTTCAAACTTTAAAATAAATGTATTAAAGGAATGAAAGGTCAAAATTAGCAGCTCACGGTGCACATATTACAAGTTCCAGCGAATGTGATATGGTTCCAGAAGGATGGAGCGCCAGCAGATTACCAAATCAATATCTGGCCGTACCTCGACTTTATATTTCCAAATCAGTGGATAGGGAGGCGCGGATCGTTAGAATGTCCAGCATGATCACCCGATCTTACGCTATTAGATTTTTTGTTAAGAAGAAGAGTAACGATTGCGATTAGGTCGGTCACGCTACACGCCTCAGATGTTGATTGACGTTAGAAGCCATTTTTATTTACGATTAGGATGCTGTGGTTCAACCAATGAAATTTGAACATCTCCTACATTAAGATTGAGTTGTCTTTTATTTTTTCTCATTTATCCAGAATGAAACGCGATTAGTTATTAATTTTGTAGTGTGTTGTGGCTACGTTCGTCACTCAGATGAATTTATTTTTTTACTGTTATCTTTTGTAATAAATTTTAAACCCAGCCTTTTTAAATAAAGAATAAAGAGATCTTTCAAATGAGGTACCACAAGCCTACTTCCTATTTAAAAATTTGTCAGACTGTCACTCGAAGGGGGTTGAATATAGGGTTGAAGTTTTCACGTTGCAGGATTTTTTTAATCTAAAATTGACGTGTTTGGGGCTTTTTATAAATAAGTATGCAAAATAATTGAGATACTGAATTTATTCCATTAGAGCCTCGGTGGTTCAGTGATAAGAATGTGTGCCTCTGAATCCAAAGGTACTGGGTTCGATTGCCCTATTCACTTTTTCACTACATACTGTAAAATTAACATCAACCGAAGTTGTGACATTGTGTTTGAGTAACTTGAATGTCTGCACGTTCCGCCCGTCGGATCGGGCGTAAATACGTCGGTCCCGTGTACCATGGAATGTTGGGCACGTTTAAGATCCGTGCCCTTCTTACAGAAAGCCAAAGATTTGACAAAATTTCCAGAATCGTGAGGTGAACCTGCTCCCTAGCGTGGGTGATTGGCCATAGTCGCGGAAATAGACCGACGTTGAAGAAAGAAAAATATTTTGGCTGTCCCACACTATATATATATATATATATATATATATATATATATATATATATATATATATATATATATATATATATATATATATTCTTTTTATGTTAGTCACTATAATTTTCATTACATGATCGATAATAATTATGGTGTAAGTGGCTGACGTGCGATGGACATCAAATAGATCAAGAGCAAAGTGATCTTCAATAGAAAATAAAAAATGGAGCCTGAAGTCCCACTTACCTACGCATATCAACTTTTAAACTTCAACGGTATTTCTTGCCGAAAGAATTTTATCTGACAGTAATCAGACTCTCCAAGCGCCACGTAAAGAAACCGGACGTGGTAAAGAAACGGAAATGTGGGACTCGACAAATGCCAGCTGACATCCAGCCCCTCGGATGGTTCCCAATTCACCTGAACATCAGTCAAAATAATTCAATATTAGGGTCAGACAACCGACTGGAAAAACATTTGTGATAAAGTATGGATTTGACGGCGTATGCATTCTTTTTTGAAGAACCGGGGTAAATTGGATACAACCTGCGATAAAAACAGATCACAGGTAAAACATTTCAGCCATTCAACGCTTCAAAGGATACGGCGCTTTAAAAGATATATTGAAGAAGTGACCCGTCACCATGATACATTGAAAATACCGTATAAATAGTTTATATCAAGCCCACTAACTTGATTTGATTTATCTCCACAGTTAATATCATTTAAAAGCCCCACAGTAAAACGCAAATTACATTAAATAGGTGTGTACGCATTTTGTAAGAATTTATAATAAATATTCGCATTCAATGTTACTTTTCTAGACCACAGGAGAAATGTTGGAGACCTCTGCGTCTTCTATCAATACTATAATCGACATTGCTCCTCGGAAATTGCTTCGGTAATACGCCCGCTTGCTATTTTTAATTGAAAAACCTGTCTTCGTCGGAAAGCGCACGCGTTTAGTGTCAAATTACCCCAAACAATCAAACAATTTGTTACTAATCATCGTTCCTTCCACAGCGTGTGCGTGTGTGCGCGCGCGCGCGCGCGTGTGTGTGTAGGCGTGGGTGTGAGTATGTATGTCAACTTTAAAGATAATTAACCGATTTTGATCGAACTTGGCGAGTATGTTTCTTTTATAGATCTCTTGAACGATATATAGACCTACAATAAAAACGAGATAAATTTTTAACTTAAACTTTTATTTTTCAACATAATCTCCTCTAAGACTTACACGTTTAGCAATACGTTCATTTGTGTTTGTCGAAATATAGTGGAAACGCTTTTTGACCTTTGGGAATAAATAATAGTATGATGGTGCTAAATCTGGAGCATTGAGTGGATGGTGAACCAAGTTAAAACCAATTTTACCAATTGTTTGCGGTGAAATCAATGACTTGTCAGCAAGGGCGTTGTCTTACAGTAAGAGCATACCTTTGGACAGTTTTTCCTGACGTTTTCTTACAAATTTCTCGCGTAATTTAGTTAGAAATTCACTATAGTATATAGTATGATCCCATAATAGTTCTATGTTGTTCCAGAAAATCTAGCAGACTTATTGCATATTGGTTCCAGAAAGCTGAAGCAATAACATTGCTAGGCGACTTCTGATCACGGAATTTTTTGCGTCTTGGAGAATCGGAATCATTCCACCCTTTTGATTGTTTCTTGTCTCCATTCATGCGATGGACCCATGTTTCATCCACACTAATAAGTCAGCTCATATTCTTCGAGATTGTCAAATGAATCGCTTCTAATTAGCGTTCAATCATTATTATTTCGGAATCCATTTTGTCGAATGCTTTCTCATTCCCAAGTCATGGTAAACAATGCGAAACAGACGTTCATGGTAAATTTGCAATGTGTCTGATATATGTTCCCCTTCAATTCGTCGGTCTTCTAAGATCATTTCGTGGACAGAATGAATGTGTTCTTAAGTGGCCAAAGAAACGTCTTCCAGTGAGGTGATTATCTTTGACATCTGATCGTCCCCTTCTAAATAACGCAATTTAGTTCTTGATAGTACCATACGATGGGCATGATCACCTTAGGTCACTAGCATATCAGCAAAAATTGCTTTGCCCGATAACGCTTTGAAAAATAAATACTTAATAACTAATGACCTGACGTGACCTGACCTAACCTTTGTTTATCAAAATCTACCTTTTTTCACACATGCCATTTTAAAAAATTCATAGTTTTGACACTATTTAATTTTTAGATGTCAAACTTGGGGAGGTTATTTATAAAACATAGTTGTTATTATAGCAGTTGTTATCATAGCAAATATTTCCAATGTTTTTAAGCTTCCGTCCTAACTACATGTCGATATAATCTCGTAGGTATGAACAAAAGTAATATTTCATTTCCTTATGGAATAAGGCCCATTACCCGTGTATACAAAAGATTTAATTAGTAGGGAGCCATTCCCAAACCTCTTATCGAGTGGCATCGCGATGTTAAGTTTTGTAGAACATTCGTTTCACGTGTAGAACGTGTTTGGAAAAAATAATAAAGTCGCACTTCATAATAATGTTGTGTGTTCTGTGTTTTACCGACACCATTTATCTCCCATCAAGATGACACACGACTATTTTATTGTTAACATGCATTCCTCCTTCGCGTGGGAAAAATTTTGTTGTATGTTGTCCGCTTCCAACGGCGATCTGGATACAGAACTATAAATCTTTTCGTGGTTGAAATAGAACGAAATCAATAAAGATGGAAGAAGCTAATTAATCGTAATTTGCTTCGGAGATAAATAACAAGCGTTCGGAAACGCTGATAATTAGTAGGTAAAATAATCTTGTTTTTTTTTAACTTTTTCTAACACAATTATCATCGTTACATAATTGCTTCTAATTTTCATCATTCACACGGTCTTTTTGTGTGCTTTGTGCTTCATGAAACCAATTCTTGAAACTAATTTCCCTACATGCTATGCCACTTAAATAGCAAGATTCAATAAAAAGTAATAAACAGTTTCTGTATGCCTATTTTAGAAAATTATATTAATTTTTTTACTATCTTAAGGACCCTACACACAACCAGGCGACCTCTCCGTCGGCCAAAGTCAGAGCTCACCTGTGCAGGCCGCACATGGTCGTTTGAAAACTGTAATTTTGTCAGTCTTATTTGAAATTCTGACTGTGTGGAATCGTTTTATTGTTTCATGTGCAATAAAATGAATTCAGAAGAATTGTGTTTGACCCGTGTTACAGTGTTCGATGCAACAGTAAAATTAAAAAGCAATAAATCTACTACTAAAGAGAAGAGAAAGTGGTGTAAAGATTGGCTTTTGCAAAGGTCAAAATTTTCACACGTCAATTTATTAAAGAAATTTAAAATTGAGGTACGGGACGGATTTTAGCGAATTTTCTTACACAAAATTCTTTAATGAAGAGATCTCGACTTTTGGAATTCGAAAAATTTTCGTCAGTTTCAATTTTATATGTTTATATATATATATATATATATATATATATATATATATATATATATATATATATATATATATATATATATATATATATATATATATATATGTATGTATGTATGTATCACAGCGATAACTTAAAAGATAATGGGCCTATTTTGATCAATTTTGCAGAGTACCTTCCTTTTGTAAGTGGCTTGGATAAGTTTCTTAGCCAGGAAAACTGGCCCAGGTTTTCCCGGAAAATGTTGTGTTTTCTTTCGGGAAAACTTTATATCTCCGGAAATAACAAAGTAAGGCCAACCAGATTTGGTACGCCTGTTTGTATTATAAAGGCTGAGCCATTTACCAAAATCTAGGTCCGTAAGTTAAAAGACTAAAATGTTATAGGCATCTAAAGAAAAAAAAGGGTTTTCGTCAAACCGTCAAAGTCGCGATTTGGAACGTCAAAATTGGCAACATTTACGAACCTGAAAAAGAGACGGATTATGTAAAGAGTATTCTGCAAACACTTAAGGTTCAGCTTTAACCGTCATTGCCCTTCAGTTTACTAAAATATTTCCAGAAAATTCATTTCAAATAGACCCTTTCTGTGATGCTTTGGCAGTAGTTTTATTGTTTAACGGTCTGTAATTTTTAGCTAATTTTCGTAGAAAAAATTCGTTAATGAGCAGACTGCGATTTTTAAATTCTAAAAAAAATTTCTTCTAACGAGCGTAAACTAGGCCCCCTAGAATCCGTATCCGGGTTTACTTTCTGCTTACATATATACATGGTGACGCATTTTTACGGTAAAGCTCAATATAATTGTTATTATGCAAGATACGAGAAAAAAAATGTATATCTTACCTATAGGGTGTCTTGAGCTGCATCCTATAAAATTATTTTGACAGTCACAGTCGTTGGTGTTACCTACATTTTTTTTGCACCCTCCTTATTGTATTTTTGCATTTTTCATCGAAATATGATGCATGTTTGTAAAAAAAATCGTCACGCAGTCAGTGCGTTTTGGTAGCGAATTTAAATGCTTCAAAATTCAATAACTCAATTTGCTATTAACCTAAGGTTCGTCGGCTAGCAAACGAGTTTTCTCGGAAACATTTAGATTTTATTTTCACAATAAGTTATTTTTATAAATTCTGGTACATTTTTTCTACTATATAGGTTATCCCGGTGTCAAAATTGATGCCTGCTTGCATTAAAGGGACATATTTGCTATTAAAAATATTTTTATGAAAATTCATTTCCATAACGCACTTGCTGCGTCCAGACGTTTCATATTCTTCCAACGCTGAGTACGGATCGGCTGAGTCATGATATACATCGCGGTGAGCGTTGGCAAATTATGAAATAAAAACTAAAGTGTTTGCACTTTATTCACAGCAGCTGGGCATATAGGAGGAATGTCTAGTAGCAGTTTGTGAGGAATGAACGTAAGAAATTGAAAAATTCATGATTATTGTGACATTTGTTAAGATAATATTAAGACAATTTAATTAATTACTTGGTAATTGTTATTAATCAAAGTGACTCTCAGTTTCAAATTTATTACATTAAAATTTTCGGTTGTGTACCTACCTATCTGCGACAAAGATGTCATTATTAAATATTAATTATGCATACATACCTATACTTTATGTTGTATTTTAATATTGTTTGATTCCCACGCTCAATCTCCCTGAGTCTGACCCGGTACATTCCCATCCTGAAAACTTCCCTCGGTCCCTACAACAGCCACCAGAGGCAGTTACGACACAGTTGGCAACAGCAGCAACCAAAGGCGCAGGGACGACATAGGCACCCCTGCAACAGTTGGCAACAACAGCCACCTCCGGCGTACAACATTGGTATCCCTGTGACAGTTGTCATCAAGCGTTAGCCACCCAGGAAAGGAGCTAAAAGATAACCCTAGAACACTACACTTCCATGTCATCCAACGTCCAGTGCGCTTATACCGACCGGCTGAACCGTGAGTGTTAGTCAGACGAAACATACTAGTTGATTATGCTGTGGTTACACTTGATCACTTCTTCATCGTCCGGCGGCCAGTCAAGACCCCGGTCATCAGCTCCATCATTGGCATCGTCCTCTTCAATGTTAGACACCTCTGGTCTAGGTATCCCTTGATCGGTCAAAAATATAAGAAGGTAGTAATACCACAGGTGGGGAGGGTACATGTCATCTTCACCCATGCCCAAATTATGCACTTTTTCCAATTCTTTCCGAAGAGAACTGCGTAAATTATTTTTCTACTACAGTTTCTTTTGTTACAGAACCATCAATTTCCTTCATTTTCTTAATCAATACTTCATATAAAGCAGACTTTTTCAGCTTGTCCATGTACGCATTGGACTTTACTTTCCAAAGACACGGATGCGAGCTCCATATATCTCGGTAAATTCTGTCAAAAATGTTTCGGTTATATTTTTGGGTGACATGTTTAGATGGCAAGAAGGCAATATTAACATTTGAACTGAAGTTCTTAGCCTGCGCCTACATTTACACATTCAGCATATGCAAGTCTGTGCGGGCAAATGTCAAGCCGAGACAGAAATTCGTCTGGTTAATTGTTTTGACTGCACCGCCGGCGTATTTCACGTACATACACGCACGCTGGCCTGTTCAGATATCAGCTGTGCAGGCAGCCAATTACCCGGCCGGTGTCGTTTGTAGGGCGCTTTACTCCTAACTTAAATATTTGGTTATCGAGTATTGTACTTGAAGTTAAGAAATAATGTAAAACTAATTAAAATTATTTATATGTCAACTATTACAGAAATTTAATGGAAAAAATAATTAAAAAATGGTACGAGGGTCGATCAATAAATAGTTTGGAATGAAGCCGCAAGTTTTTCCCAATTTTTTTTCAACGTAATCTCCTTTAAGGTAGATACACTTTGGCTAACATTTCTGCAATTCTTTAATCCCTCTAAAATACGATTTATCAAACTCGTTAAATTACGCTTCTGTGTCGGCGATAACCTCGTGTGAGTTGATTTTTCTCCCGAGCTAAGTTTTCATGTTGGAAACAGAAATATGTCGCGGGGATCCAGGTTGGGGGAGTACGGTGGATGCGGCAGCAATTTGTGGCGCAGTTCATGCAATTTGGCCGCGACTATTCTGAATAAATGTGCTAGTCCGTTATCGTGGTGAAACAGCACTTTGCTTAGCCAAATGGGGAGTCTCTTTTTCAATTTTTAATCGAATCGGCGCGATAATTTACTGTTGCTCTTATTTTCTGCAAAAGTCCATTATGATTTTACGCTCGAATCCCAAAAAATCGTGGCCATGACTTTCCGGCCGATGGGACCGTCTTTGTATGCATCTGTCCTAGCGATAACTTAAATAATACCGATTTTGATCAAACTTGGCGAATATTTTTCTTTTATAAATCTCTTGGACGAGTTCGTGGATCAGGTTTTCACAAAAAATCTTTTTATATCTACGGAAATAATAAGGCTATTTTGATGAAATTTAATAAACATGTGGCCCTAAGTGAATCATGTATGCGCATACCAAAGTTTAAGGTTCCATGTTTATAGAAAATTTAATTCTTTAAGTTTGAAATAAATTCACTACCATAACCCACTTACTGCGCTTGGACTTTTTATTAACAATATTGTACAAGAACAAAAGTCAAAACGTTTATAAATTTAATTGTCTAAATTAGTCGGCCGTTTGATAGGTCATGACCAGAGAGTCACAAGGCAAGAAGCAAATGTTTATTGTGTCACAATTAAATGTTTAAATTGGCAATTTTCAATAAAATATTCTGGAGCAGATTCAGTTTGTAACTATAAGCGTTGGATGAGTTGTGTTTCACGAACTTTTAAGTTTCTCTTTCAATAGTTACATTTGTTTATTTGATTAATATGTTTGCAGAAAATTTATTGATCCTTTTTGCAAGTTTGAATATGAAGCGAGGGGAAGATTCGAAGTGTGGTCGATTTCGAAACCAAGATTCTAAAACAAAATCTTGCGTGACTTATTTATTTATTTATTTACATTTGTTTATTTGATTAATATGTTTGCATAAAATTTATTGATCCTTTTTGCAAGTTTGAATATGAAGCGAGGGGAAGATTCGAAGTGTGGTCGATTTCGAAACCAAGATTCTAAAACAAAATCTTGCGTGACTTATTTATTTATTTATTTATTTATTATATTTATGCTACGTTAAATTTTTACCTCAGTTCATTTGTCTAAAATATTTGCCAAAAATCAATTTAAAGTTGCCTTTTTTGTCCGTCTCACATGGAGAGCTACAATATTTTATCAGTTTTAAAAAGTATAGATTTAGCAAGGGCGTTATTGTAGCAAATTTTCAATACAAAATTGTTTGTTAAAAAAATATTAGTTAGATAGTGAATAAGTGTTGAGAAAGGTCTGGGTGCAGCAACTGCGTTATGGTGACGAATTTTCATGAAAACATTTCAAATGTTTGTAAATTGTCATTAAACTAGAATCTTCAATTTTGATACATAATAAAACCTATATAAGCCCAGCATGGTTACTAAATTTAAAAAAATAGCGTAACGAGCTTCGCAGATACCCACAAATTTGTTTTTAGGAGATTTTTTTGGTGTTGTTTGAAAAACCGTTTCGATTGGGTTGCCTAACACAAAATAATAGCGATTAATAAAGAAAAATACCTGCCACGTTTGGCAGGTACATTTTGTAACTAAAAATTTAATTTTCTTCGGAAAACCTTTTGTAACTTTAATGAAATTTGTAACAAAAGTTTGGTTTAAAGAGAGAAATGTTCCAGCTTCAATGTACAGGCTGGCTCAAATTCGAGCCTCATCATTGGTATCTCGGAAACTGTAAGAGATACAACGTCGGCTAAATTATGGCAAAGTTGCGTAATTTGATGCTCAGCAAAATGCAGTTTAGAAAATTAGAAAATTCCGAATACTTCCGGTGATAATCGGAAAAAACTGAAAACTCATAAAAAAAGGTTTTTTTTGCGTTATTTGAAAAGATATAACAAAATGAATCACACTTCATCAAGGTCACTTTTCCTCTCCTACAAGATGGCATTTTCAAATTTGAAATCCGATGTTTCGTCTTTCAAAAATTATCATGAACTTCATTTTTTCAAATACGGCCCTGGATTTTTTTATTTCATATTTTGTTACCTTTGGACTACCTCAAAACAATGCCTCATCACAACTTTAGAATTTCAAACGTTTTGATAACAAAAAATGACATTTTCAGTATTTCTTGAAAATATTTAATGCTTACTTAACTTTTAAAATGGACAAATTAAAAAACCTAAAGTAAATGCTCGAATAAGCCCCCTTGGACTTCTATGCATTTACGCATACGTCTTCGCAGATTGTTCGTAACAGCCCGGTGGATTATTCTTCCTCTTGTTCGTAGAGTTGTGAACTCTAACGCTAACTTTTGGCGCAAAATGTTTATATCATTCGGAAAAGTATCCTTGAATAAGCGATTTTTCAAGAATCCCCATAAAAAATAATCCAGCGGGGAGAAATCAGTACTTCTGGCAGGCCAGCGCACCACTGCTTGGTTTCCAATCCATTGATTGGGAAATGTTTCATTAAGAAACTCGGTTACTGCCCTTCCATTATGGGGTGGTGCACCATCCTGCTGCCACCACAGCTGCTGCAGCATATTCAACGGTTCATCTTCAAGCGCATCGAATATATAATTATGGATTAAATTAAGATACCGTTCAGTATTTAAGTTTCCATCATAAATAATTGGCACTAAGATTTTGGTTCGATACATTCCAACCCAAACATTGAATGATTTTCGTCCCTGTGTTCGAGCTTGCCGATTTTGGTATGGATTTTCTACTTCATAATAATGCTCATTGTTTCTGTTAAAAAGGCCGCTTGTGGAAAAATTACATTCATCTGTCCAGATTATTTTATTTAAAAAATCATCATCTTGTTGCATTTTTCCATCAAGCCAATTGCAGAATTTAAGCCTTCTGTCCCTGTCTCCTGGTCTTAGTTCTTGGCAAACATGAAGTTTATATGGATGATACTTATGTTTATTGAAAACCTTCTGAATTCGGCTTCTAGTCATATTCAGTTCTGAAGCAAATTGCTGTGTTGAACTACGAGGATTTTCCATAACCTTTAACAAAACGTCTTGGTGAAATATCTTTGACATGTTATCGCAAAATATTATAGTAATAAAAGATTGCATAGCATCATTTTATAACGATACTTATAGCATTTAAAACAGCTTCTTCATCTTCAGCTTCCATTCGTTGGCCGTACGAATTTCTGGGTTTACCAAAACTACCAAAGAGACCTAAATTTCTGTCCAAATTGTTAAAATATGAATAATGGAGTTGTGGACGCTCGGGGTATTGCTCTAAATATCGTTCACATGAAATGTACGAGTTTCTGTTATTACTATAATAAATCCGAAGCATATCACGTTTCTAGAAATTGGAAAACACCATTTTTGCTCTCTTAATGTTTCTTTTGAAAGTTAAATTGTCAAAAGTTCTATTATCATTCTATGACAAGCAAGCTTGATATTTCTGAATATCAAAGCCGCCGAGATGAACGAACAGACATGTCATTGCATTGCATTGGATTGAACTTAAAATAATTGACTCATAATCATACAAACGGGTTGATCTTTACCTACCTAATCAAATTATATTATTGAAGAAATATTTTGCTTCAAAAGCAGAGTCGTATTAAGTATTTTTAAGAAAGACGGAAAATGTCATTTTATATAATCAAAACGTTTGAAATTCAAAAGTTGTGATGAGGCATTGTTTTGTGGTAGTCCAAAGGTAACAAAATATGAAATAAAAAATCCAGGGTCGTATTTGAAAAAATGGAGTTAATGATGGTTTCTGAAAGACGAAACATCAGATTTCAAATTTGAAAATTCCATCTTATAGAAGAGGAAAAGTGACCTTGATGAAGTGTGATTCATTTTGTTATATCTTTTCAAATAACGCCAGAAAAAAATAAAACATATTTTATGAGTTTTCGGTTTTTTCCGATTATCACCGGAAGTATTCGGAATTTTCTAATTTTCTAAACTGTATTTTGCTGAGCATCAAATTACGCCACTTTGCCATCATTTAACTGACGTTGTATCTCTTACAGTTTCCGAGATACCAATCAAGAGGCTCGAATTTGAGACACCTGTACATTGAGTTTTTTGCATTAAATTTTTTTCTCAAAAGGAGGGCACTATTAAGAAATTTGGCAGTAATAGAGAAGTATTGATGGGAAAGCTTCCGAAAATCTTATTCAAACTAGCGCGAATTAGGGCCTTTAGAACCGATATCCCAGGTCAGTTCAAAGATTAAAGTATTAATTTTAGTAATATGCCATACTAATATTGTACCATGATAATTTTTTAGGATTACCCTCGATTTCCCCGAGATCTAATCCCCAGATCCTTACTTGGTGAAAATCAAAACACCTCAGTAGTAGCCCTTTTAAACAAACAATTTTTTTTAATTGGCCCATAATTGACGGAAATACCGGTAAACATACATACAAGAAATACATACAGACGAATATAGAACCTCTTCCTTTTTTGATGTCGGTTAAAAATTCACTACTATAATTCACTTTCTGCACCTCTCGAAGTTTTAAATCCATTAAGAAACGCTGATGGTGGCAGATCATTTTATAATCGTATTTTCGATAAAAAATCCTGTATTTATTTCTTCAAGTTTTTATAATAATTCTCACGCGAGAAACATTTTAAACTCATTTTTGAATGTCGTGACCACATACGTAACGTAAGCCAGTGACACGATGCAATAAAGACATAAAAACGCAAATTGCAATAATTCATAACAATTATTAATTAATAACATGTACAAAACATAAAGCTAACGTACGTCCCCAACACACCACGAGGGCTTACAGCCTAAATACTATCGTACCGTGGGTGTCGACAAGTAGGAAAGAGGCAAATTGTTAATTCTGGACTTGCAGGTTTGGAGGTTCGAAGGAGAAGGAAAAACATGTGCCGGCAAGGAATTCCACAACTTGGAAGTCCTCGGGACAAAAGAGCGGGCATAACGAGATGTTATATGTCTGGTGACGTGGACAGCAAAAGGGTGCATTCGCTCTGTTCCCCTGGTAGATCTGTTGCGGGCAGCAGGTGGAGGAACTATGGAAAAAAGCTCCTCTGAGCAGTGCTTGTGCAGATATCTATAAAAGAGAGAGAGAGAAGTCCCCAACGGCACGACGGTGGGCAAGAGATTACAGACTTTGGGTGAGGGTAGGGTAACCTATGAGACGTATAGCTCTCTTCTGAATGGAGTCCAGGATAGCGAGTGTAGAAGCGGCAGCGGCACCCAGATATGGGAGCAGTCTTCGAGGTTTGGCCTTATTTGTGAAGTATATAAGGTATAGAGTCATTTTATGCGCGACATTGGGGACTGTTGGTGGTTGAACATTTGGAGGTGGGTTGAGAGTAGAATTGCCGGCGAACAACGAAGCAAAAAGTTCAGCCTTGCCGAGGGCGGTAGAAACAATTTCATCCCCTGAGACAAGAGGTTGGAACGTGCTCTTGCAGAAATTATTCCCAATAGATTTAGCAAGATTTCAGAAGGGTTTGCTGCCGCTGGAGCTTAAGAGGACTGTGTTTTTGATGTGGTTATTAAACGAGTTTTTTTGCCTCGGAAAGAATGCGGACATAGCGGTTTCTTGCGTCGTTAAATGCTTGACGGTTTTCTTGGCTGGGATTGTGCAGAAGCGTTGTGTGAGCTTTGACCTTTTCAAGTCTGGCCTTGTCACAGGATTTAGAGAACCAGGGCTTTTGAGTGGCTGAAGAGGTTTTCTGTGTACGTGGAATAAATAATTCCATGCCAGCTTGGATAATTTCGGTGACGTTTTGTGAGATATCAGAGGGGTCAAGATGAGAGAAGCAGACAGACGCCCATGGAAATGAGGAAAAGTAATTCAGCATTTCGTCCCAGTTTGCGGAGTTGTAGTGCCAAACGATACGTGGGTGTGATGACTGTGTGCATTGCGCAGGAAGCAGTGACCAAGGGGGGCGGTGACTGATATATCTTATAGCATTCAGGTTTTGCAGTAAGAAGAAGATCCAAGGGATTTGAGCTGTGTGTTGGGTTGCGAGGAAAGTAAGTAAGTTGCTGAACCATATTGGCTAAAGAATTGCTGACTGCAAAGGCCTCTGCTGCTCTCCCTTGTGGATCGGTTTTTGAAGATCCTAGCCATTCCTTATTATGGACATTGAAGTCACCAAGAATAGTGACCTCGGAGGAAGGATATTCAGAAATCAGATAGTCGGTTTTTTTCAGAAAGGTAGTCAAAGAGCTGGACAAAGTTGTTGTCACAAGGTGACCGGTAAATGCAACAGATGAATTTAGTTACAGCCCTGAGAGAGACTTTTATCCATAGTATGTCTTTTCTTCCAGCTTCTAAATTGGGGAGTCTGGTGCAGGGTAGATTGGTACGGACGTATGCGCACACGCCTCTATGCAATCTAAAGGAAGTAAAGAGCGCATACCCCGGGAAATTAAGGTGATTAGTGGCTGTTTTGGCAATGATTTGGGTTTCGGTGAGGAAGAGGAGTTGGGGCGTATTAGCCTGGAGGAAATGGTGGACGAAGTTCAGGTTAGAATTTAGGCCACATATATTCGAGAAGGATATGTTAAATCTTGATGCTGGCGCCCCCTGTACAACCCTCTCCCGGAGATTCGAATGGAGGGGTATTTTACCCCCGGAATATTTTTTGCTTATAAGGGAAATCGACTCATACACCAGAACCGGAAACGTCCGTTGGGACTTCACCGGCCCCTTGATGTATGGGGTGGTACCTCCTCGGGCGTGAAAAAAATCCTTTACTGTCACCTAAAGGAAAATTCCACTACCACCTGCTTTGGATTGGATTGGATCAATGTCTACCCCTTTAAAAATAAGAGTGATAAAGGGACTATCAATGGTCCAATAATTATGCTTTTCGACATAGTAGTAGGAGGATATAAAACATTATCATTTTCTATCCATGCCTTTGTCGGCATGGATCTCTGTATTAGGACAGAAATGGGCCACGGCTGATAATTTATAAGATTGTTAGTTGGACACATTCTCTATCTATAACATTTTGTGATAACTAGAGCTGTCGGGACAACATACTACCTGGTTTCGCACCGAGATGGCGACCCTGTCGTATATCTCATAATGTTCTAGCCGTATTACTTTATAGGTTTATAGGTGTGTTCTCGTTGTGATTAGTATAGCGCACTGACGAGCTCTAATTAGAGCGAAACCAGTCTTCGTTTCTAATTACGGTGAGAATACATCTAGCCTTACCTTGTACATACGTTAATTTCGAGCCACTGGCAAGCTCATCCAACCCAAATGCTATTTTTTGCCGCTATTTGTTAAAAACTGTAGATTCCTTTTTATTGCGTAAGATGATTAATTTTCAATCCGAGCCGCTTTACATTTTGGAATTTAAATTATTTGAATCGACGTTCGGAAAAAATTATCCTCCAATTTATGCCGTGTTGTTCATGTTGTAATATATACTTGTAATGACGGTACCAGCATAAAAAAGCAAAAACACCGTAGGGCCCCTCCGCGGAACAGGCTGTTGTTTATTGATCGAGAGAATCGTTAAGTAATAAAATCAATTAATATTATTCAGGCCTGAAGTTTATTTGATGTTGCCGGTCCAGTTATCTCTGGCCATTATCAAGTGATATTAAAGATTTATGGCGCTTGTTGAACAGGGTTGGACAGCAGGTGCTGGAAAGGTGATAGTAGGTTTTTCGAAGCTACTTTTTGAATTATCCCGACAGGTACTCTGTTTATAAACCAGACTCGTACTTAATTATAGGCGAAAAGATGACGGTGGTATTTAATGAGAAGGACTGTGGTTTAGTTTCGCAGGTAGGTGAAGTTTTAACACCACTTAGCTGTTGCTTGCCAGGGTTCCGTTCCATACGTTTTTTTAAACAACGCTACTTAAATTTAGTCGCGGGCTTCTCGCATCACTCTAGTTATTTAGTGTTTCTAGTATACCAAAGGTAACAGCGGGGAAGGATAGATTTCTGTTTCAGGTTGTCAATTTTAAAGTTAATTTTTACCACAGCGGATTCTTAAGCATGTATAAAGTAGTGCTGGGAATTTATCCGTTTGTGCATTCGAATATTCGTTCCCAAAGCTTCACGACTATTCGAATTATTCGAGTATTCGAATATTCGTGGCGTATTCGAATATTCGTCGAGTATTCGAATATTCGCAGAGTATTCGAATATTCGCACAGTAAAAAAAACACTCCTCTAAGCCCATGAATGTGTCTCGTTATCATTTTTGAATCTGCCTCTGTTTTCTAGAAAATTAGCTATTTAATTCTTAACTTTTAAATAATTCCGGAAATTTTGCATTGTTTATTTTAGAAAAATTAATGACGATTATAATGTTGGTATATTATATTATAATGTAGGTTGCAAGACGAACTTGTAATCATTGCCGTGCTGTTAGTATATCTAAGAATCTCTTGCATTTTTATTTTCGTAATTATGATCCTCTATGTGTTAAAGGGTAAATTCATCTTTGTTTTCATTGCATAATTCGAATGCGATATGGATAACCACCAGTCGATTTGTTACAACATACAATACAATAACTTTGTCATCATATTTTGATTACATTTTGGTGTTTCTGAACTTCTATGCGCCGCCTATGAGTTAAAGGACAAATACAGCTTTCGACTTACTCAAGTGTTTTCAACTAACTTTAAACAAACTATACCTCAATCTGGAAACCCAATAATTTAGCGCTTTCAACTCTATAAAAGCGCCCTACAATTCAAAGTTTCAAAATGTGTTGCGACACCTTCCGCTTAGTAATCCGACATATGCTGTTTCTTTGTAGATATTTATTGGCTCATGAAGGCGTGAAGAAACGGAAAGATTAATAGAAATACTTGACAAAATTATATAGTTCTTAGAAATATTTAGTTGAAACCAAGCAAAGAGATCGTATACAGTGCAAAGCTAACAAATTATTCATAATCACTTATTTGAAGGATCCCCTTTTTTCTCCTAGTGCTCCCCGTGGTGAGTGCTTCTAAAAATCTTCTGGGGATCATTCCCAGCCATTATATATATATATATATATATATATATATATATATATATATATATATATATATATATATATATATATATATATATATATATATATATATATATATATATATATATATATATTCGAATATTTGAATATATTCGAATATTCGAATATTCGAATACACTCTCGTTGAACTATTCGTATTCGATTCCCAACCCTAGTATAAGGCAGCTATATATCTCAACAGTTATAATATTGTTCAAATCTCAAAATACTCTAATTTTTGTTATGTAGAGTAGAAAATGTACCATGTAGTTGTAAAGAAACACTTGGGGCTCGAAAGTAATGGTGGAGACGTAAATAATATCATAAATAAAGACAATAACTAAAGTAACAGATGGATAGAGAAATGGCAAAATATTTACCTTGTTTGGGGGGGTCAACATTTTGTAATCTGTATGGTTTGGAGGTTATCATAAAAATATTTTCGGATGTCTTATATGCGACATATTGTACAATTAGACAATAAATACAAAATAAAATAAATAACTGCCTGCGGTGCTTTTGCAAAAGACTATCTTGCCCTCCCTTAGATTTTATTCAGTAGCAAGGTGTTCGCGGTATAGGAGATTTATCTATCACGGTCCCTGTCACTTCTCTTGGTTACAGGAAAGGGTTGGAGATATATGCCTTTTCTATCCATAGTATCATCGACATTGTCCCTAAGAAATGGCTTTGTTACTACCTACCTCCGCTTGCTACCTTTTCTCGGAAAATTCATTCCAGCTGAAAGGGCACGCTTAACCCATTAACGGCTCAGTAACTTCTTTAAAATTGGTAGTTTTCTAAAAATATATTCACTGTTGGTCAATAAATGAAACTTCACCTTTGAAAAATCATTCGTTTATTCAGAAGTATTTTTTGCCACTAATGATATAACATATCATAGGACAAAAACAAGGAAGTAAAAAAATATATTAGGCAAAGAACCTGAAACTTATACGGACTATGGAAAGAATATGTCTCCAGAAGAATGTTTTACAAACCCTTAAGTCTTAGCTTCAACCGTCATTGTCCTTTATTTTACTAAAATATTTCCAGAAAATTCATTTCAAATAGACCCTTTCTCTGATGCTTTGGCAGTCGTCTTAGCTATAGAGTTCATTCAATGGTATATAATTTTTGTCGTATTTTCGTAAAAATCAATAAAGCTCAATATATCCGCTATTATACAAGATGCGAAAAAAAATTGTATACATTAATTATAGGGTGTCTTGAGCTACATCTTAAAAAATATTTCTACAATCACAGGCTGGTCCATAAGTCGTTGGGGATACAAATTTTCTTTTTTTTTTCGAACACGCCTTATGTTATTGCGTTTTTGCATTTTCCATCGAAATATAATGCATGTTTATAAGAAAAGAAATTCTGGATGCAGCAAGTGCGCTATGGTAGCGAATTTTGATCAAATGCTTCATATTTGAATAGCTTAATTTGGTATTAACCTATAAGGATGACCAAGAAACCAGTTTTTTTGGGAACACTTTAAGTTTACTTTCGGAAATTTTTGTACATTTTCAAACAATAAAGTTATTTTGATGAAACATGGCACATTGTTTCTACTATATAGGTTATACTGGTAACCGAATTTGATGCCTGCTTTCTTAAAAAAAAACACATATTTTAAAAACATTTTAATGAAAATTCACTACCATAAAGCACTTGCTGCGTCCAGACTTTTTTTATCATTGGTCGACGGGGAGGTTTAGGTGGACTTTTGGTGTTCCATTCTAAAGAATATCTCTATACCTCGTGGCATTTTTGAGATTTTGTTGATAAGGCATTCGACTACGTTGCTGTGAGCCAATTTGCTTCATAAGTTTCTCGAAAAACTCGCATCACAATAGTCATTTGGGTTAGGTGAATTTGGGGTATGCGGTAAGAACGTGTGCCTCTGAACCGAAGTGTACTGGGTTCGATCCCCAGGGTTCTCCTTTCACTTTTTCAGTACAAACTGTAACATTAACATCAAACGTGGTTCTGGCATTGTATTTGAGCAAGTTGAATGTCTGCACGTTCCGCCCTTCGGAGGGGGCGTAAAGCCGTCGGTCCCGTGTCCATGCGATGTTGGGCACGTTAAACATTCTTACCCTCCTTAGAGAAAGGCAGGGGTTCGGTAAAATTTCCAGGATAGTGAGGTGAAAGTGCCCCCTGGCGTCGGTGATTGGCCATAGTAGCGGAAATAGGTCGACGTTAAAGAAACAAAACACGCACAGTTAAGAAACCTTCAATACTTTGGGACGAGTCTGAGATTTTGTTGCTATCTTAGCCTATTCTGTTGATATCATGAATTTAGCTTCTTAGTAGTAAAACTAACAACTCTATTTTTTTCCCTCAGGGCTGGTCCGCGGCCTTGCCGCCCCATTGCACTGCAACCTTTGGTTGATTGTGCACTAACAACCCTATACTTTTCTATCTTCATTGCTGCTGTTTGCGTTGTATTGATTTTTAGTTCATTCTTCCTTATACACCATTTACAGCTCACTCAGAATTTTCTCTTGATCTTTTTCTGTTTATCATGCCAGCACTATCATCAATGTACATTATGCAGTGGATCCTTTCTTCATATAATATTAACTCTTGATGTTTTCCTTTAGCATATTGCGTAAAATATTTGTGTAAAAATGATATGATGTATCGGAATGTAAGTATTTCAAACAACGATAATTATTTATTTAGTACACAACTTACTCTTTTTAAATTTTTGTACGCTACAGACATAAAGTAAAACTGATGAAAATTATTACTAGAGGAATTTCTTTTTTCTTTATTTAGTGTAATACTATAAAATACATCATTTTCCTACAACTGGAATGTAAAATCATTACACAAATTGCTGTTAGATGTTTTGTTTCCCAAGCTAGTTATTAGAGCCGGATCGATCAGACTATTTTTATCTTGTTATCTTCCAGTACCTTCGTATAGACACCAATTTAAAAACTGGGTCAAATCCATGACTCCCCAATGCAAAGACATTGTCCTATGTTACTTGTAACTATACATCAATAAAGGAAATAAGTGGCTTGTATCTATCACATCTACACTTTGAAGTCTGTTAAACCATGTGACAATCAATCTATCTAACGACGAGATGGTAACGCTATTACTCTTATCTGAAATTGCAAGTAAAATTATTGCTCACGCTTTTACGTGCACGTCTGTTACCTGGGCGGTAATCTAGTCGGGCGTAATTACAGGTGCAGTGACAGGTCAAGATGGGATGGTTTATAGCTTCGGCTTGTTTACTGCGATAGTGCTAGAGATATATGTAAATTAATTTCAATAAAAACTGTCCATCAATTCAATCGTGTTGTGTGTTGTGTTGCTGGTTTTCAAAATGCCAAATAACAATAATTAAAAAATAACCTAGTCAGGTAAATCAAAAGGGGCACCCGTAAATTTGATTTGTCTAGTTCACATGAATTTGAGGCCCCAAGGATAGCAGTTATGTAAGTTATTTACTTGCTTGGGAGTGTGTGTGTGTGTGTGTGTGTTTAGTATTATTGGCTATAGCTGTGATACGTCATTAGGAAATTATGACCCCCATTGGCTCTGTAGATCAGTTTTACAATATTTTTTACTTCTTCTTTTATGAGTTTTCTTTAAAAAACAATAATGAGGGTATCCCGACTTTTGAATTTTGAAAAAATTTCTCCAAATGAGCGCCAATTAAGCCCCCCAGAACACATATCCTGGTTCAGTTTCAATTTTTATATGTATATATATATATATATATATATATATATATATATATATATATATATATATATATATATATATATATATATATATATGTATGTATGTATATATATATATATATATATATATATATATATATATATATATGTATGTATGTATATATATATATATATATATATATATATATATATATATATATATTTGTATTTATGTATGTGTGTATGTATCACTTCGATAACTCAAAAAATAGTGGACGGATTTTGATCAAATTTTGTTAGTACCTTCCTTTTGCAAGTGGTTTGGATAAAAAGGCAAGATGCTTACTGGCAATTAGGCCATTGCTGGCCCTTTTTGCTCATCTAAACTAACCTACCCTCCACCTTAAGCTCGTCCTCAACGACAGAAGTGATTTGAAAAATCATCCGCTGCCGGTGACTCTCGAACCGTCGTCCCCCGAGTCCGAATTGGTAAGTCTGAATTGACTTTCCCACACGGCCACGGAGGCGCTTAGTGTTTTGGATAAGTCCGTTAGCCAGAAAAATCGGATCAGTTCAAATAGATTCAAGAATGCTTTGTTTTAATTAGTCAGTCAGATACCCCGGTCTGTCTCAGTTTTGAGCTGAGCTTTAATATATCGAATTTCGACCACCGCACAGGTCCACTAGTTTATATCTAATAACCGATCAGATTACGTGACTAGGTACTTAGCAATTCATAGTGAATTTTCTTTAAAAAATGCACTAATGAAGAGATCCAGCGTTTTGAATTTTGAAAATTTCTTCAAATGAGCGAAAACTAAGACCCCTAGAACTTATATCCGGGGCCAGTTTCAATTTTTAATATATATATATATATATATATATATATATATATATATATATATATATATATATATATATATATATATAATGTATGTATGTATGTATCCAACCGATAACTCAAAAAATAATTAACCGATTTCGATAAAACTCGGCAAGTGCCTTTATTTTATTAATGCCTTGGATGACTTCGTTAGCCAGGAAAATCGAACAAGGTTTTCCGAAAAAATTTTGAGTTTTGTTTCGAAAAAAAAAATTTTTGTCTGAAAATTACACCATTTTAATGAAATTTGGTGGGTATGTTGCCTTGGGAAAGACCCTACTACACACCGAAATTAAACTTTCTAAGTTTATGGAAAAATGATTTTTTCAAATTTTCAGATTTTTTTCGAAAAAATTTTTTTTTAGAAAATTACACAGCTATTTTAGTGACATTTGGTGGATATGTTGCCTTGGTAAAGGCTTTCCTAGATATCAAAATTCAACTTTCTAAGCTTATAGAAAATTGAGTAATCCAAGTGTGAAACATTTAATAAAAATTCACTACCATAACGCACTTGCTGCGTCCCGAACTTTTTTTATATGTATATGTATGTATCACACCGATAACTCAAAAAATAATGGGCCGATTGTGAACAAGTTTGGTGAGTACCTTCCCTTTGCAAGTGGCTTGGATAAGCTCGTTAGCCAGAAAAACCGGCCCAAGTTTTCCCGGAAAATGTTGTTTTTTTTTTCGGAAAAAAATTATATCGCCGGAAATAACAAAGTAAGGGCAGCCAAATTTGGTACGCGTGTTTGTAATAAAGAGTGACCCATGTACCAAATTTTAGGTATGTAGGTTAAAAGCAAAAAAGTTATAGGGTTTTCCTCAAAACGTCGAAGTCGCGATGTGAGGCGTCAAAATTCGCAACATTTAGGCAAATAACCTAAAACGAATACCGATTACCTAACGAAAACGTCGCAAGAAGAGTGTTCTGCAAACCCTTAAGTTTCCGCTTCAACCGTCATTGTCCTTCATTTTACTAAAATGTGTACAGAAAATTCATTTCAAATAGACGTTTTCTCTGATGCTTTGGCTGTCGGTTTTTGGTTTAACGGTCTATAATTTTTAGCTAATTTCGTAGAAAAAATTCGTTAGTGAGGAGATCGCGAGTTTTGAATTTTAAAAAGATATCTTCAAATGAGCGCAAACTAGGCCCCCTATAATCCATATCAGGGCTTACTTTCAGTTGTTTGCTGTTTGCATATATACAGGGTGACGCATTTCTACGGTAAAGCTCAATATAATTGTTATTATACAAGATACGAGAAAAAGTTGTATACGTTAATTATAGGGTGTCTTAAGCTGCACCTTATAAAAATATTTTGGCAATCACATGGTGGTCCATAAGTCCTTGGTGATCCCTAGAATTGTTTTTTTCGAACACCCTTATATTATTGCATTTTTGCATGCATGTTTTATCGAAATATGAAGCATGTTAATGATCCTAACTTTGTCAGAGAAACGATCCTCCGAGTGAAAGCTGTATTGTGATGAATTTGGGTTTCCAAATTATACTTATTAGTGCTCATGGCAGGTTCAAATCTTCACTTAGTGAATAAAATTATTAGCACTCATAAAATTTTCAGTTAAATTATCCGTGCTTCTAATATATTTTATAATTTTTCGTCCCTTTGAGCCTTTGAGTGTCTGATAGATATAGATATTTATTCCACTTACACAGAAAACCTCTGCAGCCACTCAAAAGCCCTGGTTCTCTAAATCCTGTGACAAGGCCAGACTTGAAAAGGTCAAAGCTCACAAAAAGCTTCTACACAATCCCAGTCAAGAAAACCGTCAAACATTTAACGACGCAAGAAATCGGTAGGTCCGCATACTTTCTGAGGCAAAACACTCGTTTAATAACCACATCAAAAACAAAGTCCTCTTAAGCTCCAGCGGCAGCAAACCCTTCTGGACTCTTGCTAAATCTATTGGGAATAATTTCTGCAAGAGCACGTTCCCACCTCTTGTCTCGGGGGATGAAATTGTTTCTACCGCCCTGGGCAAGGCTGAACTTTTTGCCTCGTTGTTCGAGGGCAATTCTACTCTCAACCCACCTCCGGATATCATTTTCAAAACTAAAAGGTACGAAATATGCTCTCTTCTCTTAATACCAGGAAAGCCTCTGGCCTTGACGAGATCCCAGCAATTGTTCTCAAAAAATGCGCACCAGAACGTGCTCCTGTCCTGACTCGTCTGTTTCAGACATCTTACAATAGAGGGATATTTCCTAGTAACTGGAAAACTGCTCGAGTACAACCCGTCCCCAAGAAAGGATCGAAAGCGCTTCCTAGCAACTTCATGCCTATTTATCTCCTTTCAGTCATATCTAAAATGATGGAAAAGTATATAAACACCGAATTACTAAAATTTCTTGAAAAACACAGTCTAATCCACGACAGGCAGTATGGATTCCGTCAGCATAGATCAACTGCCGACCTCCTTTCCTTTGTCACCCATTCTTGGAACAAGTCTATGGAACTACACGGCGAATCCCAGATTGTCGCTCTAGACATATCCAAAGCATTCGACCAGGTCTGGCACGCAGCGCTGCTTAATAAACTACCGGCCTATGGCCTACCACCAAAACTCTGTACGTGGACAGCAAATTTCCTCTCCAACCGAAGCATTTCTGTTGTCGTGGATGGCCATTCCTCTAAACTGTATCCAATTAATGCAGGAGTTCCTCAAGGTTCAGCTTTAGTCCCTACTTTGTTTCTTCTCCACATCAATGACCTCCTCTCTAGCACATCCAACCCAGTTCACAGTTACGCGGACGACAGCACCCTCCACTCAAATATACAATATTCTAAGCCTGTCTCTTTAGCCCAATTAGATGAGGATCGCAGACTCATGGAAGGTTCTATCGCCATGGATCTCCAAAAAATATTAGACTGGGGAAGTAGAAATCTTGTACAATTCAACCCCACGAAATCACAGTCTTGCTTTCTTTCTCATAAGAGATACACCAGCCCTAGACCCATCACAATAAACAACCAAGTTGTTCAAAGTAATGAGTCCTTTTCACTTGTTGGCATTTCTGTGGATCGAAATCTTAATTGGCACCAACATGTCACATCAATTGCAGAAGTGGCTGCTAAGAAATTAGGTTTCCTCTTCCGGGCTCGCAAATACTTTTTCACCAGCTAATCTCTATACTTTATATACTTCACAAATAAGACCAAACCTCGAATACTGCTCCCACATCTGGGGTGCTGCTGCCGCTTCTACACTCGCTATCCTGGACTCCATTCAGAAGAGAGCTATACGTCTCATCGCTGACCCTACCCTCACCCAAAGGCTGCCATCCCTTGCCCACCGACGTGCCGTTGGTGACCTCTCCCTCTTTTATGATATCTGCACGGGCACTGCTCAGAGGAGCTTTCTTCCATAGTTCCTCCACTTGCTGCCCCCAACAGATCTACCAAGATATGCCAACAATAAGAACGTGCGAGTATAGAGACCTCATATATATATATATATATATATATATATATATATATATATATATATATATATATATATATATATATATATATATATATATCAACAGTTTATAGTTCAGTGATACAAAATGTGTATTTAGAGTAAAACGTTTAATACCTTAAAACACGTACCTATTCTACATTCTATGTAAGTTTCACACGTCATGTGGGTGCTATTTTCTTTCTCATGGCCATTCATCATCTGTTTGAACTCCTGTCAAATAACCAGCATGCGAAGGCGGATCTGGTTTATGAGCTCAATGAGTCTAAATTAAATACTTGAGCTAAGTTATTTTCCAAGGTGTATGCGAAAATTTGTTCGTGTAGAAGTTGTAACTTTCTTTCGCACGTTAGATTTAACTTTGTCGACGTGCCACTGCGAGACGTAATTATATTTTGTAATTAAAAAAAAAGAGTTTTTGTGAATTAATAATTTTATTTATATAGGGTCGGATAGATTTACGGAATGATAGTAACTAAAAAAAACTATTCAAAGTTTAAAATAACGTTTGGCTAATTTGTTGCTATTGTGGCCTGAATTTTTTGTTTATTTCTTACAGTGTCACTTCCGAAACAACCAACTGTGTTGTTTCAGATAACACCCTGTATTTTCGATTTGGTTTTTGGAATGTACGCATTTTTCTACATGAAAAGTCATCAAACAATATCAGAGTTGTATCAGAAAAAAATATAACATTCAAATACAACGTATTTTTACAGGGGTCAGACCTTCAAAAGGCTGAGAAAGTACTGCCCAAAAGATCGACACTCTCTACATTCGGTATCACTGTTGCAGAGGATATTTGCTGGTATTTACAAGTTTTCAGTATTGCAGCAAAGAAGCTGTAGTACTGTCGAATTACTTACTTGTTAAACAGTTGGTTACAAATCCTCGTTCTTTCCTAGAACGTATAATCTTTAAAATGCCCTCCCGACAGACTCATTTCCGAAGACATATAATCTCCAACTCCTTAACTACAGACATCATATTATTGGAACATTATAACAGACCCCCGGTATTTTGTACCGGTTATTTTGGAAGCAATCATTTATACTGGGTGTCCCAAAAGTCGTAAATCAAACGTCACACGAAGATAGGCTAGCTCAAGCCCTTTCAGAAAAACCCTATAAGATATTGTCAAAAAGTTTACGGTTTTCAAGATATTGACAATTTTATGGAAAAAAAAAGAAAATCGTCAAATTTTAAGGTATTTTGAACACCCCCCACTCCCCCCAACATGCAGAAAAACATTTTCTGAATGTGATTTTTGTGCCTGTTAGTCCTCGATAGTCCCCAAATAGCGTTATCGAACCAATTTGAAATATTTTGTATTATTCAGAAAATCTGAAGAAAAAAAATATTAAAAATCAGACTTTTCTTCCACAATGTTTTTTAAGCTTGGAATAAACCTCCGTACAAAAAAAAATGTTAGTAAAATTTACTGATTCATAATTTAAAAAACTTCCCTGTTTTATGGACATTCTAAAATGGTATAAAACATTATCAATATCTCCTAAAAATAATTCATTGTCGACGGTTGAAAGTAAATTTGGTAGTGAAATCAGGTAGCTAATAAATAAAAATAAACAGATTGTGACATTAAAAAAAAATTATTCTATTCATAACAGATGTTCTATTTGACGGCCATTATGTCTTATACATAAACGATACCGTCTTCGGAACGATCCACTTAGTCTTCTTAGACTGCTTCGTGAAATTTATTGAGCTGCTGTTCAGATTCTTTGACGTCCACCTGCCCGGGTATGTCTGATTCAAGTATTGCCGTACTGCTAAGGCAGAGTGGGCTGGGCATCCATCATTTTGAAGCCACATTGTTCTCCGAAGTTCTAATGGGGTGCCTTCCAGCAGTTCTGACAAATCGTTTGTGAAAACGCCAAATGTCTTTGGCCATTTAAGGTAGGGCGCAGTTCCAATGGCCCCAAAAGTGGCCCGTTAAAAATACCGACCCAGAGATTTATCTTAAATTGATGCTGGGACCGATTCTCTCTGAACTCATGTGGATCTTCAATTTTCCAACTATTAAAGTTATGGAGGTTCATGGAACAAATCATTTGTACATGCTGACTCGCCACTCCATAAACCTTTATCGAAGAAATTGGGATCTTGTATGATTTTTCTTAACATAATTTCGCAAAATCGCTTGCGCCTTGCGTATTCACGCAGTTCCAAAATTTGGACCGTCTGGATATGGTACCCATAACTTTTTAAAATTCTAGGAATAAATAGTAGGCGTTGAGACACCAGTTCGTATCTGTACTTTCCGCGTCGAGGTACCAGGTTCTTCGATAACAGCATCTAGAACAGCATCATCGTCTGCAGTTCCCGGTCGTCCAGTTCGATCAACACGATCGATGCCAGGCATTCTAACAGGGCTGTTATCGAAGGACCTGGTACCTCAACGCGGAAAGTACAGAGACGAGCTGATGTCTCAACGTCTACTACTCTAAACTGTCTAAAATCATAGATCAATGTGTAACATTGGTCTTCATATGTTTATATATGTGTGTATATCAGATTAGTCCCAAGTGAAAGATACATCCCCTGAAAGTGCAATTAGTCAATCTAACTGTGATGATGTGAGCGACGTGTGTCCCCAATCAGAGGTTAAAGATGACTGACGTTAAGAATATTGTTTGTGAACAGAATTTGTTTATTTTTGTTTTGTTGTGCGAAATTTGATTTTTTGTAGCTTCTTATAATTGTGTTCTTTTTAAATAAAAGCTGAAAATTGAGTACTTATCAATTTTGTTCAAAAAGTCCCAAGATGAAGTGAAAACGGGGGTAAAAGGTCCAATGTAGGAAAAAGTAGGGGTCAGCTAACAAATCAGGGCCAATGATGGAAATTTTGGAACTTAGAATATAAAACGTTGGGGCTTATGTTATCGAAAAAGTCACAAATTTCTGTTTTCAGGACCAAATCACATAGTTACGTTTAAAAACGTGTTTTTTTATTTCAACAACACACCACGGGGGCTCAGCGTAAATACTATCGTACCGTGGATGTCGACAAGAAGGAAAGAGGCAACTTGTTAATTCTGGACTTGAAGGTTTGGAGGTTCGGAGGAGAAGGAAAAACATGTGCCGGCAAGGAATTCCACAACTTGGAAGTCCTCGGGACCAAAGAGCGGGCATAACAAGATGTTCTATGTCTGGTGACCTGGACAGTAAAAGGGTGTATTCGCTCTGTTCCCCTGGTAGATCTCTTGGGGGCAGCAGGTGGGGGAACTATGGAAGAAAGCTCTTCTGAGCAGTGCACGCGCAGATATCTATAAATGAGAGAGAGAGAGAGAGAGGTCACCAACGGCACGTCAGTGGGCAAGGGATGGCAGCCTTTGGGTGAGCTTAGTCTCACCTATGAGACGTATAGCTCTCTTCTGACTGGAGTCCAGGATAGCGAGTGTAGAAGCGGCAGCGGCACCCCAGATGTGGGAGCAATATCCGAGGTTTGACCTTATTTGTTAAGTATATAAGGTACAGAGATTAGCTGGTGAAACCTAATTTCTTAGCAGCCGCTTCTCCAATTAATGTGACATGTTGGTGCCAATTTAGATTTTGATCCACAGAAGTGCCAACAAGTGAAAAGGACTCATTACTTTGAATAACTTGGTTGTTCATTGTGATGTGTCTAGGGCTTGTGTATCTCTTATGAGATAAAGCAATATTGAGATTTGGTGGAGTTGAATTGTACAAGATTTCTACTTCCCCAGTCTAATATTTTTTGGAGATCCACAGAGACAGAACCCTCAATGAGTCTGCGATCCTCATTTAATTGGGCTTAACAGGCCTATAATATTGTAAATTTGAGTTGAGGGTGCTGTCATCCGCGTAACTGTGAACTGGGTTGGATGTGCTAGTGAGGAGGTCATTGATGTGGAGAAGAAACAAAGTAGGGGCTAAAGCTGAACCTTGAGGGACTCCTGCATTAATTGGATACCGTGTAGAGAAATGGCCATCCACGACAACAGAAATGCTCCGGTTGGAGAGGAAATTTGCTCTCCAGGTACAGAGTTTTGGTGGTAGGCCATGGGCCGGAAGTTTATTATGCAGCGCTGCATGCCAGACCTGGTCGAATGCTTTGGATATGTCTAGAGCGACAATCTCGGTTTCACCATGTAGTTCCATAGACATGTTCTAAGAATGTGTGACAAAGGAAAGGAGGTCGGCAGTTGATCTGCGCTGACGGAATCCAAACTGCATGTCGTGGATTAGACTGTGTTTTTCAAGAAATTTTAGTAATTCGGTGTTTATATACTTTTACATCACTTTAGAGACGACTGAAAGGAGAGAAATAGGCGTGTAGTTGCTAGGAAGCGCTTTGGATCCTTTCTTGGGGACGGGTTGTACTCGAGAGGCAAAAAGTTCAGCCTTGCCCAGGGAGATAGAACCAATTTCATCCCCTGAAACAAGAGGTGGGAACGTGCTCTTGCAGAATTTATTCCCAATAGATTTAGCAATAGTCCAGAAGGATTTGCTGCCGTTGAAGCTTGAGAGGACTGTTTTTGATGTGGTTATTAAACGAGTTTTTTTGCTTAGTAAGAATGCGGACATAGCGGTTTCTTGCGTCGTTAAATGCTTTTTAAGTGAATCTGAATAACTAACAAACGTCAAAACTTGTTTAGGTTACATCTGGAACGAAATATAATTGTCACTTTAGAGATGCGTATTTCTCAAAACTAAGGTTTTTCACATTAGCTTCATCCAAGCCACAGTCTATTATGCTGTGGTTATACTAAATCCTAAGCATCGAGAAGGTACATGGACGCATGCGGGCGTGACTAGTGGGGATATACTAAAATCGAATTGCCCACCGGTAAGAATACCGGGCCTGGGCCAGTGTAATTAAGGGTTAAGGAGCAAGAATTAGCTATCTTTTGGTACAACAATTAAGTTCATGATGTCAAGCAGTTAATGGACACTTGTTAAAAGCAGCATGCTTTCCGAAAGCCGGTATTTTGACAAAAATATAATTGTATTTCTCATACGTGCTTGGAACTTGATTGCTTCATTAATAACAGAAACTGTATATAAACTCTTTTTATTTTAAACCAATGAAAAAAGAACGTGACATTTCCTTTACCTTAACCGTATCCGTGTAATTTTGAAACCCCGTATTTTTAATTACCACTGGTAGGCTATACAAGAAACTTGATTCATGAGAATTAAAGCTGGCTAAAATCAATCATCTTCGAATAAAAAACAAGCCATTTCTTCTCATCTAATAATAGTTACCCATCTTCGTGGCCTTGAGACAACCAACCTAATGCATAGTAATTATGCTAACGTTTATTGCACGAGACTCAGCCTTATTAAAGTTCTGTTATGCAAATGTAGAGGCTGTCAGTGAACCTGTCACAACACAGAGAAAGAGCTGATTTGCAGTCTCGGTCGGCTTCGTTTCCTTAAGACGACACCATGTTGCAAATATTTATCTTTTCTTCATCTCCAGCGCGTAAGATTCCATCATGCCAATTAACCGTTGTCTAATTAAAATGATTTCAACATTACTAGACGTGTCAGGTCGTATTTCATGGATTCCCGAGTCATTTCGATGATAAAAAGATACAACATGTTGTGTGTTGTTTTCTAAGAGGTGACATTAATTTCGGTATGCTTGGATACGTGTTTAACATACTAACTATATACCAGTATCAATGTTATTAGGCACTTGGAAATACTTTGAGGCGTTTTATACACATCAGTTTTTTAATTTTTCAATAATTTAATCTTAAGATATTCAAAGATTAATAAATATTTTATTTTATTTATTTTTCACATAAATAGTACAAGGTGTTGTACAAATAACCTTTTGCCTGCGCATGTAAGACACAATTTAATTACATTCAGGTGCCTAAATAGTTTCCACCAAGATTATGCGAAAATGGTTTGACATTTTTTATTATTATTTCAACAACACACCACGAGGGCTTACAGCCTAAATAATATCGTACCGTGGGTGTCGACAAGGAGGAAAGAGGCAACTTGTTAATTCTGGACTTGAAGGTTTGGAGGTTCGGAGGAGAAGCAAAAACATGTGCCGGCAAGGAATTCCACAACTTGGAAGTCCTCGGGACAAAAGGGCGGGCATAACAAGATGTTTTATGTCTGGTGACCTGGACAGTAAAAGGGTGCATTCGCTCTGTTCCCCTGGTAGATCTGTTGGGGGCAGCAGGTGGAGGAACTATGGAAGAAAGCTCCTCTGAGCAGTGCCCGTGCAGATATCTATAAAAGAGAGAGAGAGAGAGAGAGAGAGAGGTCACTAGCGGCACGTCGGTGGGTAAGGGATGACAGCTTTTGTGTGAGGGTAGGGTCACCGATGAGACGTATAGCTCTCTTCTAAATGGAGTCCAGGATAGCGAGTGTAGAAGCGGCAGCAGCACCCCAGATGTGGGAGCAGTATTCGAGGTTTGGTCTTATTTGTGAAGTATATAAGGTATCGAGATTAGCTGGTGAAAAGTATTTGCGAGCCCGGAAGAGGAAACCTAATTTCTTAGCAGCCGCTTCTGCAATTGATGTGACATGTTGGTGCCAATTGAGATTTCGATCCACAGAAATGCCAACAAGTGAAAAGGACTCATTACTTTGAATAACTTGGTTGTTTATTGTGATGGGTCTAGGGCTGGTGTATCTCTTATGATAAAGAAAGCAAGACTGTGATTTGGTGGGATTGAATTGTACAAGATTTCTACTTCCCCAGTCCAATATTTTTTGGAGATTCACGGAGATAGAACCCTCCATGAGTCTGCTATCCTTATCTAATTGGGCTAAAGAGACAGGCTTAGAATATTGTATATTTGAGTGGAGGGTGCTGTCGTCCGCATAACTGTGAACTGGGTTGAATGTGCTAGAGAGGAGGTCATTGATGTGGAGAATAAACAAAGTAGGGGATAAAGCTGAACCTTGAGGAACTCCTGCATTAATTGGATACAGTTTAGAGGAATGGCCATCCACGACAACAGAAATGATTCGGTTGGAGAGGAAATTTGCTGTCCACGTACAGAGTTTTGGTGTTAGGCCATAGGCCGGTAGTTTATTAAGCAGAGCTGTGTGCCAGACCTGGTCGAATGCTTTGGATATGTCTACAGCGACAATCTGGGATTCACCGTGTAGTTCCATAGACTTGTTCCAAGAATGGGTGACAAAGGAAAGGAGGTCGGCAGTTGATCTGCGCTGACGGAATCCATACTGCCTGTCATAGATTAGACTGTGTTTTCAAGAAATTTTAGTAATTCGGTGTTTATATACTTTTCCATCACTTTAGAGACGAAATGAGAGAAATAGGGCTGTAGCTGCTAGGAAGCGCTTTGGATCCTTTCTTGGGGACGGGTTGTACTCTAGCAGTTTTCCAGTTACTAGGGAATATGCCTTTTTTGTAAAATGTCTGAAACAGACGAGTCAGGACAGGAGCAAGTTCTGGTGCGCATTTTTTGAGAACAATTGCTGGGATCTCGTCAAGGCCAGAGGCTTTCCAGGTATTAAGAGAAGAGAGCATCTTTCGTACATTTTTAGTTTTGAAAATTATATCCGTCATTTTGTGCGCGACATTGGGGGCTGTTGGTGGTTGAACATTTGGAGGTGGGTTGATAGTAGAATTGCCGGCGAACAACGAGGAAAAAAGTTCAGCCTTGCCCAGGGCGGTAGAAACAATTTCATCCCCTGAGACAAGAGGTGGGAACTTGCTCTTGCAGAAATTATTCCCAATAGATTTAGCAAGAGTCCAGAAGGGTTTGCTGCCGCTGGGCTTAAGAGGACTTTGCTTTTGATGTGATTATTAAACGAGTTTTTTGCCTCAGAAAGAATGCGGACATAGCGGTTTCTTGCGTCGTTAAATGCTCGACGGTTTTCTTGACTGGGATTGTGTATAAGCTTTTTGTGAGCTTTGACCTTTTCAAGTCTGGCCTTGTCACAGGATTTAGAGAACCAGGGCTTTTTGTGGCTGCAGAGATTTTCTGTGTACGTGGAATAAATAATTCCATGCCAGCTTGAATAATTTCGGTGACGTTTTGTGAGATATCAGAGGGGTCAGGATGAGAGAAGCAGGCAGACTCCCATGGAAGTGAGGAAAAGTAATCTTGCATTTCGTCCCAGTTCGCGGAGATGTAGTGCTAAACGATACATGGGTGTGATGACTGTGTGACCTTGGAGTGCATTGCGCGGGAAGCAGTGACCATGCCGTGGTCTGAGCGACCCAGGGGGGCGGTGATTGATGTCTTAAAGCAGTCAGGATTTGTAGTAAGAAGTATATTCAAGGGATTTGAGCTGTGTGGTCGGATGCGAGGAAAGTAAGTAGGTTGCTGAACCATATTGGCTAATGAATTTGGCGGGGTTAAATTATAGATAAATAACCATATCTTGAGATGAGTTTTATTTGTTTTGTGCGATTGGTTGTTGTCGGATGCAGCCTTCTTGAATATTTTCAAATGGCAACCTAGGTTTAATTGGGTGTAATTTGGAAGGTACGGTAAAACGTTACCCTGGCAGGTTTGAACATATTTTGCTACTCTAAGTCATACACCGCTTGTAAAATTGAACTTTTTAAAAATGCATTGCGCCTTGTCCGTTTTCGTCAACGCTTATCTAAAGAAAATCTTATTGTGGAGTGCCAAAGTAGGCAGGGAATTGGGGGTTTCTTTGGCAGTATATTAAAATCACATTTCCGCTTATGTAGGCGCTGTATTAAGCCTTCTTTGGCACTAACAGGGTTCCCACTCGTCTGGAAAACCAGGAATAGTCAGTGAGGTTGTATAAGAAAAAAATTTGTCAGGGAGATCGGGGAAAAGAGTCAGGGAATGTTTGTCTCTGTCAGGGAAAAATGATTTGTTTCCTTTTTATGATAAATAATCGAAACAATGTGTTTCCTTTTTGTGCAATTCTGAACCATTCATTTAATGATGTATTTTTCCACAAAACCACAATAATTGTTTTTACTTTGCTTTCATTGGTCGTTTTGTATTTGAAATGGGGAAGTGTGTTTTCAGTCATGACGCGTAGACCTATTGTATTCTGTAGTAGTGTGTTACAAATGTAACCGGAAGTTGTAGAAGATCCAAGTCAGGGAAATAGATTTTGGCATGCCAGGGAAATCAGGGACAAATCAGGGAAATTTATATGCTGTTTTTAGTGGGAACCCTGACTAAGAATTAAAAATTATAAAGGCAGCTTTGAGCTTGGACCATTTTATTTATGAACTTATTAAATTCATAATGCAAATATCTTTATAAATCATTTAGTTATTAAATTACAATGAAAGTTGAACTAAAAATATATTCTCATTCAAAATAAACATATTAAACAAGTAAACTAACGGAAAAATTTAAAACTAATATTCAAAACAACATACTGCCCTTTTACAGGGAAAAATCCATATGCTGCACAGAATCATCGCTGTCAAATGTTTGTTTGTACAGCTGGAGCAAACATAATATGGGTCGTCACTAGCTTTGTGGGAAATCCCACAAATCCATTTTTTGCATTCACTGCAACGGATCCAATCAGGGCCCGTGTAGGTTTTCCATTTTCTAAAGCAATTTCCGCATAAGTCATCTGTAGTTTCAACATATCGTTTGGCTTGTTTCCTTATTGTTAATATTTTTGTAGATGCTGGCACTAAGCAAGTGGAGAGTCATCGCTGTCTTCGTCGCTGCTGCTAATGATTCATTTCTGGGGCATTGAAGTGCCAACAACTAGTTTTTTTGTAGGTGGCTGTTCGCTAGAAGGTTCCTAGAAATTTGGTTTAGAGGCAATTACCTTAAGTTGTTTAGCAGGTTATATTTTCTTGACACTATTCTTAGTGCTTTTTTCTTTATTTGAACCACGTAGATCTTGAAGCAATTCAATTAAGCTTTCACTCATGGTCTTCTGGGCATTTTAGTTTGTACTTTCTAATGCACCGCCTGGAATTCTTTTAAGAACTTTCTCAGGATCAAAAGGACAAAGTTCTGTGATTTTAAATCCAGATTTAATTATTTTTTTTTACACATTTTCACTTATTGCAATCCACAATCTATTTAAGAGGTGTCAAAGATATTCTTTTAGACTGCAGGCACTGGATTTTGTTTCACTGTGCCATTTGTCCAGAATCTCCCACCATTTTTTTTTCATTGGTGCAAACAATGCCACATCCAATGGTTGGCGTTTTAAATTACAAGCAGAAGTTCCGTTTGTTGTGTAGACATAAAAACAAAATATTGTTTACAATAGAAAATTTGTATGTTTTTTTTTCTTAGCACATCTGATAGACATCTAAAATTCATTTCACTTACTACAAAAATAACGACGCAAAAAATATTTGAAGATGCGAATTTCATAATTGATTTCAAACACCACTATTCTTCCGCCATGATCCGTGACGTCAGGGGACAGTACAATAGTGAACAATGAACTTTCTTCTTTGTGTTTACATCCTGTCTTGCAAGTCTTTGATTGAATCTTGGCTTCTTGTGATTTTATTTGATAATATGGAAAATAAAGCTTATATAAATACTGTATAGTACCAATATGTACAAATACGACTATAAAAACTTCAGAGAAACATTTTTTTATTGTTCCAAAGGTGGCTCAAATTAGAAAGCGATGGTGCAAAGTTATAAAGCGGGATAAAAGAAAAAATCTAGTTATCTGAGAAAACCGGCTTCTATTATTGTGAAGACCATTTTAATGTAAATACGTCCTCATTTTCACAATGAATATTAGTGATATAAGGTTAAAATTCTTTTCACACGTTAATAAGTTAGGTTGTAATTTCCATGTGGTCAAGGTATGTTTATCTGTACATATTAGGTATTGATTTTACATACTACTCTTAGTATTAACAACCGGAAAAATAATGGTTATTAATTAACGAAATTATTGGGTTTGCTTCCATCAATTATCTTTAATTAATTCAGACAACATTGTTCAATCAAAACATATGGTAGATTTGAGGTTATGTTGTTGCCATGTCATGTCAACTTCACTAAAAGCAAAATATAAAACAAATGACATGAATAAGTACATGATATACTTGGCTAAATATCTGCCCAACTAGCAGTGACTTATTTACACATACCTTCCAGATTTTGCTGATTTTATTTCAGCACTTATGAAGTCTGGATTTTCACCAAAGAATGATATCATCATAAATGAGTTAACTCTTGCAAATTATCTGGTTGCAATTGTTTAAAACCTTTGTCTTTGATTTTATTACGTACACTTTACACTACTCAACTAGAAGAAACACAATAAACGAATAAAATTCACCACGACGTTAAGAAATGAGCGATCATACTTATCAGACCATAAGCCAAATGTAAACATGATATTTACAGGGTACCCAGCGACCTGGAAAACCGGGAAAACCTGGAAAAATCAGGTAATCTGAAATACCCCCTTAAATGTCCGGGAAATGTCAGCGAAATGTGTGATTTTACTCAAATATCATGGAAATTATTCAGTAGACCTGGAAATTATACGTTTGTAAAATTTCCTCACTAGCAGATGCATTTTTATTGTTAGTTCATATATGTTATATGAATTTTCTCACTTAAATAGTTTTCTCATACCTAGGAAAATACATCTGATAACAATACGGCTTACCTTTGGTACCAATGTTAATTAAATCCGCCAATGAACGCAGCGTATGTCACATCATGCGCCGATATAAATAGCGCCTTCTTCTATCTCAAATATGTCTCATATGTACATCTCACTTGGAATGTTCTTCCTTGAATGCATAAAATACAAAATGCGTTTTAGTTATTGGCCGGGAGAGCTGTGTTGTGAATGTGTTTATTTTATTTTAACCTTTATGATCATGTTGAAAGTTGCAAAATATTTGGCATTTGTATATGGCCCGTGTAAACAGTATCTTTGTTTCATTTTTTTCAGAGAATTTTCATAAATAAAACTTCGCTTTTAGAGAGGTGGCGACTTTCGAATTTTCAAAAAAATTAAATGGGCGCGAATCTGAGCTTTGGAACCCATTTCCCGCTCAAGTCAAGACCCCCACCGACTGACACTTACGATAGTTGACAAGGCTAACTCGATCACGATGATAGGATCCCATAAACTTCAGCAAGTTCGATGAGAAACCCAGCTTATCCAGTTTCCTTAAAAGAATATCGCGATTCAGCTTATCAGAAGCCGTGGAGAGGTCCAGGTAAATGGCATCCGTCTGCGACGCGTTGTTCATGGCATCAGATATGTATTCTGTTCTGTAGATTATGTTGGTGGTTGTGGAGCGGCCCCTCACGAAGCCATGCTGAGCGCTGCTAGTCACAGTTTTTACCGCAAACGAAATGATTCTATGCAAGACAATGTTGAACGCTTTCGCAAAGTTGTCTATTATAGCAATCTGTCTATGGTTCTCAATTAACGTAGAATATATATATATATATATATATATATATATATATATATATATATATATATATATATATATATATATATATATATATATATATATATATATATATATATATATATATATATATATATATATATGTATATGTATGTATGTATATGTATGTATGTATGTATAACGCGCGCGCACACACACAGGTGACTCACGGTCGATGGTAGGTTAGACGTTTACGGAGAATGGGACGTAGGATTATTTTGAAAATTTGGTTTCTTGGGTAATTGGTCCTGCTCTATCTGTCTAAAATATTGCGTTGTCGCTTGTATCGAAAATAGCAACAACTTTGATATTTTAAATGAGTCATTTTGTATATTATTGCATTTTTTCCTTCACTATTGCTTTCAGATTATTTTTGTATGATACTTCCCTATACATATCTCCAGCTGTTTTCGAGAAAAATTGATTATTTTCCTTATTTTTTTTGGTGCAAAACATAACTTCAATTAAATGTTTATTACTGCCGTATTTGGATACGTAGGAAGTCGAAATTTTGGGTGTAGTTTACCAATGTCCTGATAGCCATGTCTAAGGGAATTCGTTCTCCGTTATATAGGGTCGTTCAAAATTTGTGATTAAACGATAGATGCAAAAACGGTAAAAAGTGCATTTTTTGAATGGAACCCCTGTATATTATCAACTGCCCTGAAAAAAAATTAAAGTTCTTTTCTAATGATGTATCATGTTCCTATACTTAATAGTGAAGTTTTTGAAATAGAAGCAAGTTTCATTGGTTGTAAATCGGGATACATTTCATTGAACCTTCTGCATGTTCTTGCTATAATTTGATCACATTTACCATGAAGGATAAACAATTTCATCAAAACTTCCTTTGAATGGTTATTGCCTTTCATTTTGATCCTTTTCAAAACAAAATTTCGTTAAATAACGCGCCAACGGTTTATTATTGAGGCAATAATTGTCAAATAAATGTTCATAATGATAATTGACATTTCATACTATAATACATACAAAATATGACAAAATAATTCAATGTTTATGGAAAACTGCTTTTATTTCGGAAACCCGACTATTTACGTATAGGACCATTATACATCATTTGAAAGATACTTTAATTGTCGTTCAGGATATTTGATAATACACCGGGTGTTCCATTTAAAAAATGCACTTTTTACTATTTTTATATCTGTTGGTAAACCCACAAATTTTGAACGACCCTGTATAATAGAGAATGAATTTTCTTAGACCTCAGTAATACACAGGACATTGGTAAACTACATCAAAAATTTCCGCTCTCTAAGATTCATATGAATAAGATTTTAGATAGATAGAGCAGATTTCCATAAACATCTGATTATTTTGTCATATTTTGTATGTATTATAGTATAAAAGTACATATATATATATATATATATATATATATATATATATATATATATATATATATATATATATATATATATTGTTGCGTTTTCGCCGGGGTCTGGATAAGTGACTCTTTAAATTTTAACAAAACAACTTTATATACACTCTAAATATGAATACAATAAAAGTTCTAGAATGTCTCTCTCACAAAACACTTAGTTTATCTGGCCTTACACTGGTTACTAATCTGCACACAAGTCACTATACTGGAACTACGGTCTCTACTTCACACTAGTTACTGCTTCTTCTAGTCACTTCATCATTATCTTACTGTACTGTCTCTGGCTGGCTTGCTTTTGCCTTTATATACTCGCCGTACCTTCCACCTCGTTCTGGAGCGTTCCATTCCAGAATGTTCCAGGAACTTCTTTTACTAGAAGGTTCTGTGAATACATATCGGTCCCGTGTGTATACAGGGGAATGTATATACAGGATGATCCAAATGTGGTCATCACTCCTATGTTACACAAGAGGTGTTTCTCGTACTATAAGATCTCTCTGCGTATACAGGGTGTAAGGGTTCTCTGCGTATACAGGGTGTATATACAGCGTGTTCGGAATGCGCAGACCTCAGTTATCCGTTCCGACGGGGTACAAGTTGGTAACTTCGTTATTTTTGGTCCTAGAGGGTTGAGACTTGGCCTGTGGGGGGTCACCCCAGGCACCCCCAGGGGTGGTGGGGAGGCGGTGTTGCTAGATTGTGCAAAAATTGCCAGATGTTGGGGAAGTTCTGGAGATGTGGCAACACCGCACATACATCTATTGAAGTGCTTTGTAACTATATATATATATATATATATATATATATATATATATATATATATATATATATATATATATATATATATATATATATATATATATATATATATATATATAGAGAGAGAGAGAGAGAGAGATAGGTAGATACATAGGAAGAGATTGGTGAACCCCAAATCACCACAATACCTGACCTGACCTGACGAACGTTTTACTAACAAAGTTAGCGTCATCAGAGGACAAGAAATTCTTTTTTTTTTTAATTGTGGTGTGGTGATTTGGGTTCTCCAAGTGTAATTAACAGTACAGGTACCAATATTTACTTTGTGAAGTTATAAGGAAATATAAGTAATCGCACAAATAGGATTTCTTCGAAATGTGTAAAATTAACCAGAAGTGCAACGTGCTTAAAAAACTGCATTTTTCTAACTCGAATAATAAAGGAGATAGCTGTAATGAGGCAGTGTAAATTGACTCTGTGTATTGATGTGATACCCTTTTTAAGTAGGCAAAAAGTAAGCAGATGCCATCCTTAGTAATAAATGAATTTTTTAACCTTTCATTCTCAGACATTTCTACCAATTTCAAACCCTTTATTACTTCTGTCCCATGCACAGCCACTTTGTATGTTGTCAATATGGGTGGTCGGTTTTTGTAAAGCGAGTTTTCGTGCATTGGCCCAGTCTGTAGTTGCCAGAGAATTGCTTGTTCACAAATACAGTTCTCGTCCTCACTTCTGAGCTTCATCACATTGCATTCCATCTTGCTCTGCCCTATATAAAAGACCTGTTGCCTGTTGCACAAGGACGTAGGATGAGACGGACAACGTGAAAATTATGACAGGTCATATTTCGGATGAAGTAATTGCGCGACGTGTATTTCTGCACTTCTTGTTTTTTTTTCTTTCTTGGGTACCTGATATGTTGCATGATGCTTTTATTACAGCTACCTAATGAAGCGTTTTCATTTTGCTAATGCCCACGAGGAGCTAATGATGAGGTTAGACAGGAAGATAAATTTAAGATAATTTAAGAAATCAGTTCGCGTGTATGAAAAGCTGTAATGCAGAATGAAAAAAACGGCAAAGATAATACACGAACTCTTAAGAAACTATTATAAAGCTTTAGTGATCAAAGTATGATTAGTTGCACCTTTCTCGTAGCTTCTAGACAGAAGTAAGTGCAAATTTTAAAAAATACGTTCAACTTTTAATTTAACAATCAAGTTTTTCCATGGAAGATACTGATGATATCAAATGGTAATATGTTGTCACGATAGCTCCAAATAACACAAAATGTTATAAAATAGAGGCTGTGTACAACCAACTAACAATTTTGTAAATTGTCAGCCTTTGCCCATTTCTTCCCTAATATAGGGACAGTGTATGTACGGTTAGATGTATTATTCTCACCATAATTAAAGCCGCAGACCGGTTTCGCTCTAATTATAGCTCGTCAGTACGGTATACTAATTACAGCGCGAACACACCTATAAAGTAAAACGGCTAGGGTAGCCAGCCTTCTATAAACATTGTGAGATGTACGACAGGGACGCCATCTCGGTGCGGAACCAGATAGTATGTGGTCACGACAGCTCCAGATAACATAAAATAGAGACTGTGTGCAATCAACTAACAATTTTTGTAAATTGTCAGCCCTGGCCCACTGTAATTAGTATATCGTACTGACGAGCTCTAATTAGAGCGAAACCTCTCTGCGTTTCTAATTATTGTGAGAATACATCTAGCCTTACAAAAAGTAGTCATAAGGGATTATTATTTCTAAACGTCATAACGTCTGGATTTGACATGGTTAAAAGAAATTAAACGCTTTTACTACCAGACAAACTGATTTATTCGCAAAACCCTACGCGTTTCAACACATTAACGTGCCATCTTCAGGGGTTTAGACCTAGAATATAAAAAGGTGAAAACCAGAGGAATAATGCAAAAGACGCTTGTTTTGTTAGTTTCATCCTCTGGTTTCTTCAAGTCTTGTGATGTTCCTGCCTTCCTGTTTTACGCAGTTTCTGTTTGGTATCCTGAGGACAATGGATGAACAGCCAAACTTTGACAACATTTCATACAATCTTGAATTGTACGTTTTTATAGAGATGTTTCATAACTCCTGGCACTAATGTCAGTTTAAATATTGCATGGCCGTGAGGGTTAATCTGTATTTGACATTTAGCTTTGCTGGACTTTGTATTCTTTCTGTAGTTGCGGTGTTAGTCACTCGCATGTTAGACCTACCAGAAACATAGTTTCTGACAGCCACCTTCTTACATTCTAGGTCTAAACCCCTGAAGATGACACGTTAATGTGTTGAAACGCGTGGGATTTTGTGAATAAATCAGTTTGTCTGGTAGTAAAAGCCTTTAATTTCCTTTAACCAAGTCATAAGGGACACTTGTGGACATTTATTACTAGAAAAGAAAGACATTGCTTAGCACTGGAAATCCTATCTAGAAAACTTATATCACAAATAGGAAATTAGTTTTGGTGAAGAGTATATGAAGGAAATCAAAAGATTAGCCCGATGATCTAGGTCCGCTTACTTCAAGAGAAGAATTTGAGAAAGCCCTTAAAGAACTTAGACATGGAAAAAGACCTGGTGTAGATTAATTAACAGGAAAATTTTCAAAGAATTCTAGTAAAAAATTGAAAGAAAAACTTTTTCAACTGATGAAGTAATGTTATACATAGGGAGAACTGCCCAGTTTATGTGTGTGCTGTCGTATTATACGACTGCGGTCGTCAGATCATTCGACATTTTTAACCCAGTGAGTTTATGAAGAACAAAAGTATTACTATTCCAGAAACGGTGAATGCGCTAAAGGGCAACAAGCACGGAACGATAAGTGTGCACAGTCACGTGGAAAAGATTTTGCTAATCAAAGTAAAAAGTCTTGACGCAGCAAGTGCGTTGGAAGTGAATTTTCATAAAAATGTTTTTAATAGCAAATATGCATCTCTAATGCAAGCAGGCATCAATCTGGTTACCGGTATACCCTATATAGTAGAAACCATGTACCAGAATTTATAAAAATAATTTATTGTTTGAAAATGTACAAAAAATTTCCGAAAACAAACTTAAAATGTTTCCGAGAAAACTGGTTTCCTAGTCAACAAACCTTGAGTTAATAGCAAACTGAGTTATAGAAAGTTGAAGCTTTTAATGAAAATTTGCCACCAAAACGCACTTACTGCATCTCGACTTTTTTCTTACAAACGTGCATCATATTTCGATTTTAAAAAATGTAAAAATGCAGTAATATAAGGGTGTTCGAGAGAAAATTGTAGGTATCACCAACGACTTATGGGCCAACCTGTGATTGTTAAATTAATTTTATAAGATGAAGCTGAAGACACGCCATAATTAACGTATACAACTTTTTCTCGTATCTTGTATAGTAACAATTATATGGAGCTTTACCGTAGAAATGCGTCACCGTGTATATATGTAAAAAGAAAACTGAAACTAAACTCGGATATGGATTCAAGGGGGCCCAATTTGCGCTCATGTGGAGAAATCTTTTTGAGATTCAAAAGTCACGGTCTCCCCATTCACGAATTTTTCCCACGAAAATTAGCTAAAAATTATAGACCGTTAAACCATACATTTAACTAAAACTACGCCAAAGCATCAGAGAAAGGGTCTATTTGAAATGAAATTTATGGAAATATTTTAGCAAAATGGAGGTCAATGACGGTTAAAACTGAACCCTAAGGGTTTGTAGAACACTCTTCTTGCGATATTTTCTTTACATAACCCGTATTTGTTTCAGGTTCTTTGCCCAAATGTTGTCAATTTTAACGTTTCAAATCGCGAAGTTTTGAGGAAAACCCAAACTTTTTTCAAATGCCTGTAACTGTTTTGGCTTTTAACTTACAGACCTAAATTTTCGAAGGTTCAGTTCTTATAATACTAACAGGCGTACGAAATTTGGTTGCCCTTATTGTTATTTCCAGAGATATTTTTCCGAAAAAAAAAAAATTCCGGGAAGACCTGAGCCGATTTTCCTGGTTAACGAACTTACCCAGGTCACTTGCAAAAGGAAGGTACTTACCAAATTTGATAAAAATCGGCGTATTATTTTTTGAGTTATCGGTGTGTATACGTATATATATATATATATATATATATATATATATATATATATATATATATATATATATATATATATATATATATATATATCAGATATACTTGGTTCTCGGGCTGAAGCGCGTCCAGAATTTATTAAAACTCGACGTTTCGGCTCCCGTTTTGGAGCCATTTTCAAGAGGTAAAGGAAATATGTAAGCGGGCTCTAAGGCCTCAATCCGCCTACTCCTTAGAGTGGTGGACAAAGGTGGGTTGGGTTGTTGTAGCTCGATTACGGGGCCTCAGTCTGTCTACTCCCCAAATCTCGCTGGAGATGAAAATGACTGGTCGCCTTTTGAAAAATAGTTAGAAAGGTACCACTTTCTGAAATATATCTGGTAAATTTAGATGTTAAATTGACTGATACTTCTAAATATAACAAAGTAATTAAAAAAAACAAACAAAATTGTGCCTGTGTCTACTCTTCAAAACAATCAAGGCAAATATGTTTTTCTGAAAACAGGTGCAGATAGTTTTATAGTTACTCCCTGAACTCGGTCATTGATACTTGGTAAATTAAGCTAATATTCTTTGTGTTTCTCAGGCTTAATATTATTTTAATTTTTATTTTAATTTGTTAACAAAACGATGCAAATGAAAAATTCAGGAAAGAAGTATTTACTTTAATATGCTATATGCCATTATTTAGACGTGTTCTCTTTGTTATAAAATTAAAAATCCGCTTTTGCCATGAGCTAGTTCATTGTTTTACGACCCACTTTTCTAGGAAAAGCCGGACTAAGGGTATACTTATCCTATTTGTAATTACATTTTTCACCTACATTATGCCATAATTATGACTAATCATGATTGTTGTTCAGATTTCTAGCTACTAGATTATGGTTTTGTTCTCATCGCACAGTACCCTCACTTTCTGGTAGTGTGAAGTATATAAAGAGTAATGAATACATTGCTTTTACTGGGAAGTGCCTGATTATAGAAATTTTCATAGAATTGATTACGCATTTTTTGTATGAAATTATATATATATATATATATATATATATATATATATATATATATATATATATATATATATATATATATATATATATATATATATATATATATATATATATATAGTATACTCTCGATTATTCGTGTGCGGACTATTTGGTGTGCGGATTATCTGTTATCCATCCGTGATGAGAAATTGATCAAAATTTCAAATCAGGAATAGTGGAAAATTCTTTTTCTTTTGTTTCCTCTCATACAAATATAATAAATATCACTAATAAAAACCAACGACCGTCTAAGTACGGATCTGCCTATTATAATTACTACGTTTAAAAAATCATGACGAAAAAAAAACTCTGGACGCAGCAAGTGCGTTATGGTAGTGAATTTTCATAAATGTTTTTATTGCAAATATGTGTTTTCTTTTTATTTCAGAAAGCAGGCATCAATTTTGGTTACCAGTATAACCTATATAGTAAAAACAATGTGCCATGTTTCATAAAAATAACTTTATTGTGTGAAAATGTACAAACATTTCCAAAAGTAAACTCTTTTCTTGGTCAACCTTAGAGGTTAATAGCAAATTGAACTATTCAAATATGAAGCATTTGATCAAAATTCGCTACCATAACGCACTTGCTGCGTCCATAATTCCTTTTCTTACAAAGATGCATTATATTTCGATGGAAAATGCAAAAATGCAATAACATAAGGCGTGTTTGATTTAAAAAAAAAGAAAATTTGTATCACCAACGACTTATGGACCACCCTGTGATTGTAGAAATATTTTTTTAAGATGTAGCTCAAGACACACTATAATTAATGTATAAAGATTTTTTTCATAGCTTGTAGAATAACGGATATATTGAGCTTTATTGATTTTTTTTACGAAAATTCGACAAAAATTATATACAATTAAACGATAAACTCTATAGCTAAGACTACTGCCAAGCATCAGAGAAAGGGTCTATTTGAAATGAATGTTCAGGAAACATTTTAGTAAAATGAAGGACAATGACGATTGAAACTAAGACTTCAGGGTTTGTAAAACATCCTTCTTGAGACCTTTGATTTCCATAGCACGTATTAGATTCAAGTTATTTGCCTAAATGTTGCCGATTTTGACGTTTTAAATCGCAAATTTGACATGTTGAGGAAAACCTCAATTTATTTTTCTTTAAATACCTATAACTTTTTTGTCTTTTGACCTACATAGCTAAATTTTGGTAGGTAGCTTACCTATAAGGATGTAAACCCGCGTTGGTTGCCCTTACTTTGTTAATTTCGGAGATATAATTTTTTTTCAAAAGAAAACACAAAATTTTCCGGGAAAACCAGGGCAGATTTTTCTGGCTAACGAAGTTATCCAAGCCACTTGCAAAAGGAATTTATTCACCAAATTTAATCAAAATCGGCCCATTATCGAGTTATCGGTGTGATATATATATATATATATATATATATATATATATATATATATATATATATATATATATATATATATATATATATATATATATATATATATATATATATATATATATATATATATAAACATATAAAAATTGAAACTGACCCCGGATATGTGTTCTGGGGGGCCTAATTAGCGCTCATTTGAAGAAATTTTTTCAAAATTCAAAAGTCTGGATCTCCTCATTAGTGAATTAGAAAATTCACTAATAAAACTGTGAACTTTATTAGAACCTATAGTCTAGTAGTGCGTGTGTCGGAGAACAATGAACGGTCACATATTGCTTATTCTGTTGGAATCTTATTTATCTCCGAACGTGCCACTACAATAGAAACGCTGAGAAGGATCCATATCCGGGAATGTTTATGTTAAGGTTACAAATTTTAAATTTTAATTGCCCCTATTTTTTCACACTTAATCTCATTCGAGATAGCCTAGGCACCACGGGAGAAAGGAACAAGATAAACATTTCCTGAGAAAGACACAGTTGTTAGACACTCTGCATATATATATATATATATATATATATATATATATATATATATATATATATATATATATAGGCTGTCGGGAAATGATGAGCAAAAAATTTAAAGGGTCAAAGGGTTATTTTACTCGAAAAATTAGTGCCACAAGTACCTACAGCATGTTTTTGAAAACTCAAAAATAACGGAGTTACAGGATCAATTACAAATTTGTTTCAATTTTTTTGTTGATAGCTTCTTTTGTAGTAAACCGATTCTCTTCAAATTTGGTGCACCTGTATATAATACAATTGTATTTATGTTGCAAATTTGATGTGGATCCCTTAGAATCTAAAGGCCGAAACTGCCCTTGACCAACTTATATTCACGTTTGCCATGATTTTTGCAACGTGGTAATTATGATTTTTATTAGGGATATTTATTATATTTGCGCAAGAGGAAAAAAAATAATTGAAATTTGTATCTATTCCCGATTCGAAATTTTGATCAATGTCTCAGCACGGATAATCAATATATATATATATATATATATATATATATATATATATATATATATATATATATATATATATATATATATATATATATATATATATATATATGTATATATGTATAATTTTCGTAAAAAATGCGTAGAGCATTTCTACGGAAATTCGCTACCATCATGCACTTGCTGCGTCCAGACATTTTTTTGTCTCCTTAAATGAGCAGTGTCTCTGAGACTATTTACGAAACAGGTAGGGTGCCGGAGCTGCTGAGGGTTAAACAGTCATCTCTTTTGAGAAGCATGGTTTGTAACACTTGAACAAATGAATAATGAAATTTTAATAACAACCTTTAAACCCCATTATTACATATAATTTTATATAATAGGGCAATTATTATAGTTTAACGGAAGTGGTTCCAAATTTTCTTAGCCTCCTCATTAAAGATGAACAATGAAAACAATTAGAAAAAATATATGAGTAAATTTTACACTAGACTGAATCTAATTAAAAGAAAATGAATATATAACAAGAGGTTTATGATAGTCATATTGGTCGGCTTTTGTGTGAAAACCTTTTGGTGCGATGTTGATCTTGATAGGTCAGACACTAACGTATACGTAACCGGTTTGCTTCAAAGCCAAATCGAACTCTGTTCTTGCGGCCAGGCCGGACAGGTCTTGTTATTTCTTGTAATCGGTTATTAGTTATTAATGATACCGGTCATGAGAAATTGTATCCGAACGCTGGTAAACACACCCATGCAAAAAATGTCATAGTGTATAGTATTTATAACGGATATTACTGATTGAACATTACAGGAACATGACTCCATAAATGAACAAAACATAAATCAAATATTCCAATTTTCTAGTTACGCAAGGCTTTATACTTCGACTCGAATCTTGCTCCTACATAAATGGTCTGATGCTTGCGATATAGAAAATCGTAAAATAGTGGGTGCTTATACACAATAAGCAATATAAGGTATGGCTCATATGCAATTAGTTCATATGAACATGAAACAAAAATGAGAATCACACCAAAAGCCACGAAAATAATAACGGAACGTTATCCGCCAGATACGTATTTCGACAACTAAGTTGTCCTCATCATTAGCTGCCGCCACACTCCAAAAATCGCATAATAACAGCGCGTGATGCGTTAATTACATATAGTTAATTGAAGAACAGTAGCTTCGAAGCCGAAATTTAAGACCTTGTTAAACACACCTAATGCAATATTGGTTTGCGATAACCCGCATTCATTTCGGAATGTTTCAAAATCACCAAACTTGACGTTTCAAATCTTCACTTCGACGCTTTTTAAAAAAAAACCTAAGATTTTCAAAGTATTTTTATACTTTATTTAAGTACAACGGTTGTTTCTTAGATGCGCTGTAGGAGACAATAAAGACATTGAAATTTAAGTAATAAGGAAATTGGGACAATTACAATTGTACAAGTAGGTAAAATTGATACTCCAGCCATTTGACACAGATTGAGCAATATCACATTTCAAATTAGCCAGTGTTTATGTAAACAACACATTTTTTTTCCTTTGCGCTCGTCCGCGGCCTTACCGCCCCGATAGCACTGCAACCTTTGGTTGATTGTGCATGCTCTTAGTCTTACTCCACCCATTGCAAAATCACTGTGCGTTGAACTAGTCTGCACAGCGATTGGTAGGGTGAAGTTTAATATTGCTCTGTCTCCGGTCTAGACTGACCGTAGATCAGTTTTCTTCTGCGGTCCAGAGCTTTACACTCGCACAAGATGTGCTGGGCTGATTCCTCCCCCTCGCCTCAAAGTCTGCATGCGAGGTCCCCCTCGAACCACCCCATTTTATGCAGGTGTTTCTTGACGGCCATGTGTCCCGTCAAGAGACCTGTTGTGTTTCTTAGCTGCCCTCTGCTAAGATTTAGCAGCTCCACAGCTCTCTTTGAACTGGGTTCGTCAATTATTGACTTCCCATGTGTGAGCCCTGGACAGTCTGCCCAGTACACCTTGTGTTGGTTTCTGACCCAGGACTTAATGGCTCCTCTGGCAGTGCTCTTTGTCACGCCCAGAGCCGGTTCTGGTCCCATAAATGGTTCTGCTGACCCTCTCTTAGCGAGACTGTCAGCTTCTTCATTGCCTTTGACCCCCGAGTGACCCGGCACCCAGATGAGGGTGACCTCATTCTGCGCAGCCAGGTCGCTCGTCTCGTCTCGGCACACACTCACCAGCCAGGAATTTACCCGTGGGCTACTTAGCGCCTCAAGGGCTGCTTGGCTGTCTGTGGCTATGAGGATCCGTTTGTTGGTGTAGCCCCTCCTCTTGTTCTCCCGCACACAGTGCAGGATGGCGTACATTTCGGCCTTAAAGACCGTTGCATGGGCTCCGAGGGAAATACTATGACTTACCCTCGGTCCTTCCGAATAAACACCTGCCCCCGTCCCACGCTCCCCGCCGTATCCGTCTGTGAACCAGTCGAGCGCGTCCCGTGGTATGCCCGGCGACTCCTCCCGCCAAGCCTCGCGGTCGGGGATTTCCACTGTAAAGTTGTTTACCCTGCAGATTCGCGAGCTCGCGAAGTCTGACCTCCTTTCAAGCATGGGCTCCTTCACGATCTCCTGAATTTTGCAGTGGCCCCTTAAGTTGGACCACTGGGTTGATCTTCAGTCTACCATTGCAGGCTAGTCTGTATAGTCCTAGCCTGGCCTCCCCCATAATAAGTTAGTGTATTGGGGGGGGGGGGGCAGATCCAGCAACCCCTCCATGGCGGCTGTTGGGGTTGAAGACATGGGCCCTGTGATGCCTATTCAAGCCATCCTTTGGATATTGCCTAGTTTTTGTTTGGCACTGGATTGTGTCACCTTAGGCCACCAGACCAATGCCGCGTATGTTAACGATGGTCTGACCACCCTTGTGTATAGCCAGTGCGCCATACTAGGTCTTAGTCCCCACGTTTTTTCATATAGCCGTCTAGTGATGGCTAAGGTCATGACTGCCTTACGCAGTATTTTTTCAAGGTGACCATTCCAGGTTAGCTTAGAGTCCAATACGACCCCAAGATATTGTACCTCCCTGGCCATTGGAATGTTTCTACCGTATAGAGTGAGAGTTCTGTGGCTCTTGCACTTCCTCCTTGTAAACGGCACGACGGTTGCTTTCTCGGGGCTCACCCCGAGCCCTTGACCAACCATCCACCCTTCCACCACTTTCAGTGCGCTCCCACACTGACTGTGTAACCTTTCCTCGGACTATGATGACAATGTCGTCCACATAGCCTTGTACCTCATACCCCCCCCCCCCCGACAGCCTCCCCAGCAGGCCGTCCACGACTAGGCACCAGAACAAGGGAGACAGAACGCTCCCCTGCGGACACCTCGCCGCGACCCCCGCCAACAGAGTCCCTTTTACGAGTGAGGTGAACACCGCCCTGTCGTTGAGCATGGCACCGATCCACCTGCAGCAGGTCTCCTCTATTCCACACTCACTGACAGCTGCCAGAACCGATCCGAATGAGGTCTTGCTGAAGGCCCCCTCTATGTCTAGGAAGGTCCCCAGCTCCACTTCCCTGTTCTCCAGCGTATTTTCCAGTTTCAGCACCAGTTGGTGCAGTGCTGTTTCTGTTGAGAATACTTATCTGTATGCATATTGTCCGCAGTGTAGGGGATACGCTTCCAGTACACCACCCCTAATGTGCCGCTCGAGCAGTTTTTCCACTATTTTTAGCAAGAAGGACATGAGACTTATTGGCCTCAGGGACGTCACCTGGTCTGTTGGGCGCCCAGGTTTAGGAATGAATACAACCCTGGCCAGTCTCCATGCCCTCGGAATGTACCGCAGAGCCAGGCTGGCCCTCATAATGAGGGTAAGCGCCGACGCCAGTATAGCTATCTCCTGTTGGAGCATGATGGACATTATTCCATCAAATCCCGGCGATTTGTATGGCTTAAAGTTGGACCATCTGATTTTGCTCCAAGTAACCACGTCTTTAGCGACTGTCCAGTCTACTCTAGATGCCCGCCTATAAGGCGCCTCTATTTCTGAGTGTTCCCAGTCCGGAGGTGATTGGTTTATTATGTTACAGCCGGGGAAGTGCGTCTGGAGTAAAATTTCCATAGTTTCCTCCCCTGAACTTGTATAGCCTCCAGTGGATGTTCTAAGGGAGCCTATGTTGGTCTGACGCCCTTGGACAGGATCTTGTGTAGTCGAGCACTTTCGGACGTGTTTTCCACTTCCTCGCAGTGCCTCCGCCACGGCTCCTTGGCGTCTTTTGTTATAGGTCGTTAGGGTCTGTCTATATTCATCCCATGCTTCCGACTTTTTAGCCGCGTTAAACAGCTTACGAACCTGCGCCATCCTTTGCCTGAGGTGCTCGTTCCACGACGGGACGTTCCTGGTGAACGGTCTGATTTTCAGGGGGGCAGTAGGCGTTATAGGCCGAGGTGATTGCGTCTCGCAATGAGGCTGCCGCAATCTCGAGGTCTATTGAATTGTCTATGGTACTCTTAACCCCCCGTAGTTCCACTGCTAGGTCTGACCTGCAGGCTTCCCAGTCCGCCTTGCGGGGTCCCGGTACCATACCGTTTGTCTTATGACTTTGGCGATTTCAAACCGGATGTATCTGTGGTCTGAGCTACTCACTTCTCCAAACACAGCCCAGTTCTTAACAAAGTCACCCAGAAACTGGGTGGAAACTGTTATATCTAAAACTTCCTCACGCCGTGTTGTGGCGAAGGTCGGTTTATTACCTCTATTCAATATGTCTAAATTAAATTTCATAAAGAATTGTAAAATTGCCTCACCCCCAGAGTTTGTGTTTGAGCTACCCCACAACTCATGGTACGCGTTCGCATCCATGCCGATGATGGTCTGCCATCCACCTGCTCTGCTCTGAGAAAATACTACAAAAGGTGTGGTTTACGGAGTCTCTCTCTCTTTTTTGTTCTAACAGCTATTGTTTTTCACTTGACTAAAATATTTGCAAAAAAATATTGGAAGCAGAGCCTTTTAGCTGTTTTGCTAGCAGGTTAAGTTACAGAGTTTGTAAACTAGAAATGTTATATTGTGTTAACAAACTTAACTTGAAAAAATTCCTAGGCAACAAATCGATAAACGGACAAACCATATATAACCAATAATAAAAGTTGGGAGCTAGCAAGTGCGCATTTTCATAAACTTTTTTTTCTTCAAATTTTATAACTGAATGCTGGTATGTTACAAAGCCTAACAATTGTACTAAATTTTATCGAAACAACTTCCTTATTTTCAGAAAATCATTTGTTTTCATTTAGATTACAGCAGCCTCAGTGGTCCAGTGGTAAGAACGTGTGCCCTTGAAGCTTACTATGTTGGGCACGTTGGAGATCCCCAACCTCTTTAGAAAAGGGCAGGGCTTCGTTGAAATTTTCAGGACAGTGAGGTGAAACTGCTACATGGGCCATGGTCGCGGAAATAGACAGACGTTAAAAGAAAAACAACTTAAATATTTGGTGATTTGAACGATTTTTCTGAAAATTCGTTCACAACGCACTTACCGCGCTCATGCTTCTTAGTGAATTTTCTTTTAAAACATTCACTAATTAGGAGATTGCTACTTTTGAATTTCGATTTTTTTTTCCAAATGAGCGCGAACTAGGCGCCCTAAAACACATATCCGGGCTCAGTTCCAATTTGCTCTAATTCAAAATAATGGACCGATTTTGATCAAATTTAGTGATGACCTTCCTTCTACAAGTTGCTTGGATAAGTTCGTCAGCCAGGAAAAGCGGCCCAGGTTTCCCGAATTTTTTTTGGTTTTCTTTCGGAAAATTTTTATATCTTCGGAAATAACAAAGTAATAGCATCCAAAATTGGTAAACGGGATTAGATCATAAATTTACACCTGTTGGTTAATATAATAACAGTTTAGAAATTTTTAAATAGAACAATTTTGGGTGCCACTGATAGCCAGAGAAACAACAACGTGTTACCCACAAAGTTTTTTGGCGCAAAAGATCAAGAAATACCAAAAAAGTGCCCTGAAAATTATATAGCTTTTGTTCTCAAAAAGTCAAAGTCGCGAGTTGAAACGTCAGAATTGGCAACTTTTAGGCTAATAACCTGAAACGAATACAGGTTATGTAGAGAACATGTGGCAAAATTCTACGCCAAAGCTCAATATAACCGTTATTATACAAGATACGAGAAAACATTGTATACGTTAATTGTAGGGTGTCTTGGGGTGCATCTTATAAAATTATCTTTACGATCACAGCGTGGCCCATAAGTCGTTGGTGATACAAATTTTTTTTTTTTTTTGAGTCGAACCCCTTCTTATGTTATTGTATTTTTAGATTTTCTATATAATTATAATGCACGTTTGTAGAGAAAAAAATGGGTAGCGTTCACCGTCTCTGAGTTATTTCAATTGTATTGCAACTTTTCACATTTTTGGCACATATCAAAAATATGACACGGCATTTTTACCAATGCATAGCGGAGCCCCATGAAAATTTTTGTAATTTTTCAAACAATAAAGTTATTTTGATGAAATATGGTACATTGTTTCCACTATATAGATTATACTACCAAGTCTGATGCTTGCTTTCATTAAAAAAGGACATATTTGCTATTAAAAACATTTTTATTAATATTGACTACCATAACGCACTTGCTGCGTCCAGACGTTTTTACTTATGACCCTAGCGGCATGATAAAGTAAGTAAGTTAAGTAAAATAATGTTTCAACTTTCTTTATAGTAGATTTATATGTTCCGTAATTAATAGAATGTTTGGTATCTGAAGAAGCCCGTTGGATAAAAATAAATTTGTTAGATGTTGATGCCAGCCGTAAAATAATCTGAAATTTCCTTTTTAAGAAGGACGTTAAGCCACGCCAGCCATCGCAATATCAAATAATTAATTGACGAAAGCGACATGACGAATTAATAAATTCCAGAACTGGATCGTTAGTTTCGACTAACAACACGTTAAATTAAATTAAACGGCCGTAACCTATTAGAAAATGCTACTTTCCTAAATAGTTATGTCTTAAAACACACGGATTAATTGAATTCAGATGACCCGAGAACGCCATAGCGTTGTTCCAGAGTTACTAATTTGAAATTATAACCTGCGTATCAACATAATTCATACTTATACCACTACCACTCAAAACTTAAAATGGTTTCAGGTTATACCTCATGAGACTGTAGTAAATTAATGCGTACGCACACGGCAGTTCTTCATATCGGTTTCAACATCTTTAATTATATGAAACTTCGGCTTTATTCATTGTCTGTTATACATCTTGGCTGTCAGTTAATAGCTGATTTAATCTTTACTTTTTACTTTAGGTTAGATGCGTTTTTCCCAACTGAAATGCCACATTTCAATGCACTTAAAGTCTTCCATGAATTATCTAACCTTATTCTTTCTTCTAAATTTTAAACGAACATAGTAAGTAGCAAATTTACATATTTAAAGTCCCTTCACATACGTTGCGATGCAGAAGTATGGAATAAATTACTCGGAAGTAAAAACAATTCTTTTTTTTTTGTGGAAAAATAATGTATTAATAATTAATAGATCCATCTTTGTTTATTGTATCTAACTTTATACGGCATTGTAATGTCCTTTTCTTACAACAAATATCGTTCGCGACATTTTCCAAATTCTGTTACATTTTATTTCAGAAAAACTTGAATTACAATTATTCAACAGAACTGAATTTTGGCACATTGCATCTGTAGTTTAACGGCAATATTTGAGTTAAATTTCGTTAAAATAAATCAACGAAAAAGAAACTTGCCCAGTTTCACAAAGCTCGATTAAATATTTAACGGCTGGTTAGTTAATCAAGGCTAAATACAACAACATTATTTTTTCGGACGAAGCATAATTTTGGCTAAATGAAACAGTAATAAACAAAATTACAGGTATTGGAGTGGAGATAATCGTGACTGGATGACTAAAGCACATGCACCGCATCCTCGTAAAGTTAACGTGTGGGCAGGAATAGTCCACGATAGAATCATAGGTGTGGCTAATGAAAGGAAACTTTCGATGCTAACTTACGACCACCACCACCAGAATCATAGGTCCTTTCTTCTTCGACGAAACTCTCACTGGACACCTATATCATAGTTTTCTAAGGAATGAGCTTATTTATGCCCCTGTTGCTAGTTTTCCAAATGAACATGATCCTGATTTACCAAGTGGTGATATTTGGTTTCAGCAAGACAGTGCATCTCCGCACTTTGCTGGTCCTGTTCGCGAGTTTTTAAATGACTGCTTTTCTGGCAAGTGGATCGGTAGCCGAAGACCAATAGATTGAACCCACCACCAAGGTCCCCAGATCTTACGCCTCTAGATTTTTCATCGGGGTATTTAAAATCAAGAATCTATGCTAACAAACCAAATAACCTAGAAGATTTGAAAAATCGAATTAGGTATAAAATGAGTCGAATAAACCTGACGTTCTTAAACAATACTTTAATTTGTTGAATAAGAGCTCTTATTTTTTGATTGTTATGTGTAGGGTTTATGTTTTCCTTTCTTTAAATGACTTTCATTCGAAAATTTAACAATGTGAGGTATCAAAATTTTGATGGTACCGTGTAGACAATTCAGTTATCTATCAAAATAAAAATAAAAAAGGCGGTTATCATTTAAGAGAATGTCGATGACATCATATTTGAAAATTTGGAGTGGGAGAAACGTAAATTTTATGCAAAAATGTGTATTTTTGAAAACTACAGCTAACGTGCCCGAGCATTTTATCAAAACACAAATCGCTCGAACTTTAATCAATTTATACAATAATTTTACCACTCACTATATATATATATATATATATATATATATATATATATATATATATATATATATATATATATATATATATATATATATATATATATATATATGATATACAGGGTGTTTAAAAAATTATGGTCTATGTTACAGGTGCACATTCAGCACAAAAAAGACTATTTTTTCATATAAACATGGGTCCGCAAATGCTTAGTTTTTTAAATACAGCGTGTTAAAGTTAGTTGTTTTTGTCAGTTTTTCACGAATAAGTCTGAGTTAAATTATAATTTTGGCGTGAAAGTTCGCGGGCGGGGGTTTTTGAGGGCAAGAAATTTAAATATGTTATTGTTAATAACACTGCTGATAGAGGGCGCCACCTGTAAGACTATGCTTGCATTCAATTGGCTATAATTTTTTGACACCCGGTAATATCGACCTACCGTATAGCTACATTGCAGCCCTTATCGACTGTAAGCAAAAAATGCGTATTTGATCCAAATCTCTCAGGCACACCATTTTCGAGATATTTTAATTTTTGTATGTCGATGTCGCTCAAAAATTAATTTTTCTCAAGTCATTAATCATATTGCCTGCTAATTTTAACAACGAATAAAAAAAGTTTATAACAGTTTATGATACCTGACTACAATAAATCTTCAAAATGGCCACCTTCCACTTCAATACACTTTCGTATTCTGCGGAGCATACAACGTCGTACTCTGAAATATTTCTGGTGTATTTCTAATTTGTTCGCATCCAAGTACAATTCTTTGCTGCAGATCCACAAGATTTTCAACATTTGCTTCATAAACAATATTTTTAAGATGCCCCCATGAATAAAAGTCCATAGGATTTAAATCAGGGGATCGAGCCGTCCATGGCTGAGGTCCACCGCGTCCGATCCATCTGCGTCCAAAAGTATTGCTTCGGTAATTTCTGACATGTAGGGCAAAATGGGGGGTGGGGGGCTTCGTCATGCATAAACCACAGGTTATGTCTTATGTCAAGAGGTACATTTTCTAAAAACCCATTGAGTTGGTTTTGCAGGAATTCAGGATAAGTTGTAGCATTAAGTCTCTAGGGTAAAAAAATTGGTCATATCAAATTATACCCTACAATTCCAGCCCATACATTTCAGGAAAATTGCTGTTGATGATGCCTTTCAAAAACTGTTTGGGGATTTTCGTCAGTCCAAATATGGCTGTTACGAAAATCGACGATCCCGTCGCGCCTAAATCCAGACTCGTCAGTGAACAATACACAATTCAAGAAGTTCTCTACATTATTATGTTGAAGAAACCATTGGCAAAATTGTAGGCGAAGTATAAAATCTCTTTCAGACGAGAGTGAAGAACTCGCCATATCGTTGCATTGGATGCTCCCAGATGATTGGCCATTTCCCTAGTACTTATTTTTGGATTTTGTTCAATTTCATCCAGAACAGCCTCTTCAAAATCAGGATTTTGTGCAATTCGTGGTCTGCCTTGATCAGCAGTAACTTTATTAAGGGTACCTGGAAAAATATATATATATATTCGAAAGAGACAGATCGATGTATTAGATAATGTAAGTATGTACCTGTTTCTCGCAGGCGGATGTCAATCCGTTGAAACATCCTTCTATCTGGAATTCTCCGATTTGGAAAGGCTTCTTCATACAGTCGTTTCGCCTCATAACAGTTACCAAAAGCCCGTGAATACATAACATGCATGTCTGTTAGTTCATTGTTGGTAAAGACTTTCATATTTAATTAGAAAAATTACGGACAATACAATTAATTACTTAAAAATAGTGAGTAGTCTCAAACTCAAAAGTCAAATGTAGTATAGGTCACGACGAAAACGCAAAGGTCAAGTCCCGTAACGATTGAAACCACTTTGGTAAATGCTTTGTTCAAAGTTTGTTATCATGGCTTTTTATTTTATCTTCATGGTTGTGTCTTGTCAGTTCTTTTTTCTGGTAAGATTTTAATTTTCAACTAGAGAATAAGAAAATTAAGTTTATACATACTGATAGCAATTAAAAGGTGAAAAATGTATTCCTATGATTTGTCGCAGAATTAATTTTTAAGCGACATCGACATACAAAAATTGAAATATCTCGAAAATGTTGTCGGAGAGATTTAAATTAAGTATACATTTTTTGCTTACAATTGATAAGGGCTTCAATAGCTATATGGTAGGTCGATATTACTGGGTGTCAAAAAATTATAGCCAATTGAATGCAAGCCATGTCTTACAGGTGGCGCCCTGTGCCAGCAGTGTTATTAACAATAACATATTTAAATTTCTTGCCCTCGAAAACCCCCACATGCCAATTTTCACGTCAACATTTTAATTTGACTTGGACTTATTCGTGAAAAACTGGAAAAAAACGAATAACTTTAGCACACTGTATTTAAAAAACTAAGCATTTGCGGACCCATGTTAATATGAAAAATAGTCTAATTTTTTTGTGCTGAATGTGCACCTGTAACATAGACCATAATTTCTGAAACACCCTATATATATATATATATATATATATATATATATATATATATATATATATATATATATATATATATATATATATATATATATATATATATATATATATATATATATATATATATATATATATATATATATATATATATATGGACATTTCTACAATACCACGCAATAAAAATGCAAGATATTTGCTACTACATGCTCAATATTTCGCGTCAATATGAGTCAATTCTTAAGGAGCCGACAGCGGAACTAATCCAAATCTGCTAGGTTAAGAAGGAAAATATAAATGGAAAACTATTGCATCTTATCCAAGCTTTGAGACACTATACACTACAAAAAAAACACACACAAGCAAGAACAGACACCTTAAAAAACGCGATTACATCGTCAAAAACGTAGAAAGCAAAGTTAGAATTTCAAATTTTCACGTGTTTATTTTCATATCTTATATCGTACCATATTGGACGGTGACTGGCAGTTCCTGCCGTAAAGCTGACTTCTTGGAGCATACGTATGGCATACTGGTCCAAAATAGGACGAAACCGGTCTATGTCTCCTACTATACAGCTTACCCCAAGTCCCGGCAGGACTGAAGTGATGGTGGCTGGCGAGGTATGTGATTCAACGCACCTCGTGGTATTATCCAGGGAAGTCGTTGTTTAGGCTCGCTAGTTTTCTTCTCACAGCTTTCTTGTTACTGTACTGTGTGTACGTGGAAGCTTCTGGGAAGGCCTAGATTGATCAAAAAACCAGAGGTGCCGCTTCGTTCTATTCTTCCCTGCATTATACGGCAGTGCCTGCCTTAAAGTCGACTTGTTGGAGCACATGTATGACTTTTTCTTCCCATTAGGGCTGGTCCGCGGCTTTGCCGCCCCGATAGCACTGCAACCTTTGGCTTATTGTGCATCAGGTATGACATACTGAATGGTCTAAAATAGGACGAAACCGGTCTATGTCTCCTAATATACTTTTTGGGGCATAGGTATATGTATACAAATGTTAGTATACAAATGTTAGTGGATTTTTATAGCTTCTTGGTACTTTAATTCGGCTCATTTGGAAAAAATCCTTGGAAAGTTCGAATGTGGTGACTTCTCCAATAACTACTTTTTTTAAGAAAATTTGCTAGCAGTAAAATAGTTCGGACTACAAAACAACAGTTAAAGCATATATAATACTGATTAACTTGTTTGCCTTACTGAATTTAATCTACTTTCGACAATTTAAATATACAGTGAAACCTCGTTTATCCGGCCTTCGGTCAACCGAGTCTCCACGTTATCCGAGGCAACGGACTTATCCGAGAACTCCACATGAATCGAGGTGTATGCTTGGAGAAAACAAGCTATATGGTAACAATGTCTTATACCCCAAAGATTAATCTATGTACGTTCGTTAGACTAGTACTTTTCTGTTTAAATTTCATTCTACTATTTCAATAACAAATAAAAATCATTAGAATTTTCGAATTTCTTAAATTTCTTCCGTGTTATCCGAGTTTTCGCTACTTCCTCACCATATTACCCCGGATAAACGAGTTTTTACTGTATTTCAAAGAGAAGATGGGGTTTTAAATTTTCGACCCAGTTTTTTTTTAGTGGATTTTCATTAAGAAAATTCACTAATAGAGAGGTATTGATGGTGAGACTTTCGGAAAATTTCTTCAGATGAGCGCCTCTGGAACCCATTTCCATGTATATATATATATTATATATATATATATATATATATATATATATATATATATATATATATATAACCGATAACTCGAAAAATACTTTACTGATTTGGACCAAATTTGGCAATTACCCTTATTTTACTAATGGCTTGGATGAGTTCGTTCATCGAATCTTAACGGCCAGTTTTTCTTGATAAGAATTAAAAAATATTGTTTAAAACGCAATATCTCTCAAATTTTGTGATTGAAACAAAAATTTACAACTTAAAAGAAAATAGACAGACGTGGTTGTGTACCAATTTTCCAGTCGTTTGATGACAGGAAAATAATAAAATAATCCTCGACATCACTTCAGATTCTGTAATGCAATATCTACAATGTTGGACACAGACAGATGACGTTATCTGTACTGCTATGCTATTTAAATAAATCGTAGATAAAAATCTAAACAATAAAAGTTATTGCAAAAGGTCAGACATTGTCAGAGATACGACAGGGACACCATATCGCCTCTATATTCACCGCAGGTTTTCTAAATTTTTTAAGAGTTGCTCCAAAGGAATTTTTATTGTTTACCTTGTTCTTGTTTATGCATTGGGGGTGATTGTATGCACCCAGAAGGGGTAGGAGAACCCCGCGACGAAGCTGCGAACCAAGATTTTCAATTTATGTTTAAATTGTTATCTCATTTCATTTTTTTTTTAATTTCCAATAATGATTTTGAGGTTGCCTTATTTGTCAGTGTTACACAGTAAGCTTCAATCATTTCAAAAGGTATGGATACAGCAACCGTAAATAAGTGTTGGAAAGGGTCTGGATGCAGCAAGTATGTTATGGTAGAAAATTTTCGTAAAAATATTTTAAATCCGATAGTTCAATAAATTTCCCATTAAGCTAGAATCTTCGATCTTGAACCATAGTAACACCTATGTAAACGCACCGTGTGTATTAAATTAAAGAAAAATAACATAATGAGCTTCGCGGATAACTACAAATTTGTTTTAGACAACCTTTTTGTTGTTTATTGTTTGCAAAAACTGGATGTGTTGACCAAAACAAAACCATCCAAGCAATTAATAAGGAAAAATAGCTGCCATAATTATAATTTGACAGGTAAATTCCCTTTGTAAATAATTATTTTTTTTTCTGAAAAACTTTTGTAACTTTAATGAAATTTGTAACACCATTTTTTTAAAGACACGTGCAGTATTTACATATTATATCTAAGATCAAATTTTAATTTTTTAGCTCCATATAAAATATAATTTTTTTCAAATAATCGCTAACTGGGACTTTAAAACCGATCTTCAAGGTCCATTTAAATTTAAAGAATTAGTTTTAATAGTATATCTTACTAATAGTGTTCAATTATTATGAAAATTTTCTACTATAACGCACTTGCTGCGTCCCGAAATGTTTTTGTCTATTCACCGATCATTTGGGAGCGTCTCCAACTTGTTCATAAATACTTTTAACACGGTTGCGTTAAAAAATATGATTTGATATAATTTCCAAGTTCTTAGACGTGTTTAAATTTGTACGTAAGTGAATATTATTCCAAGAGACCAAAAATAACTATTTCAGTTTTCGTCTCAGGTTTTACAACCCTGGGAATAAAAATCGAAATTTGGGCTCCTGAAAAAGATACCACTATGTTTTGTGGTAGGTAAAGACAACATGTATTACAAAAACGGCTAAAATTCAGTCATTTTCGTCTAGCAAAACTGAGTTTGTATAATCCGAAATACTGGAGCCGTTTTCTTGTTCGTTTGGTTCTAACCTACTATAAACCACATAATTTTACTTATGCTGTGCTACAGACCGAATAAAAAAGCGCCCGGTCCTGCGTTTCTCGAACGTTGACATACTTTAAATTATTCCGCATTTTATAGCGATGAAAACATACAAAATCAATTAATGGCGTGGTTCCAGAATATAACTACACAAGGACGTGTTATTTCATTTCCTTATTATGTTATTTGCATTATGGATTTTTCTCCACCGTTTTGTAATCTGAAAGCGAGACTTATAGATCTTAAATGCGAGCAGTTATGCTTTTTTAGCCATGTAAAATTGTAACCAGGAAGTCTATCGTTTAGTCACATCTAAGATTTTCTACAAGAAACTTATATATTTATTTTATACTGTCTACTTATTAGTGCTCGGTACAAGCTCCAAACTTTTCGCTGTTAGATACTTACTTAGCTCATTTATTATATATGCTTTTTTAGCCATGTAAAATTGTAACCAGGAAGTCTATCGTATAGTCACATCTAAGATTTTCTACAAGAAACTTATATATTTATTTTATACTGTCTACTTATTAGTGCTCGGTACAAGCTCCAAACTTTTCGCTGTTAGATACTTACTTAGCTCATTTATTATATATGCTTTTTTAGCCATGTAAAATTGTAACCAGGAAGTCTATCGTATAGTCACATCTAAGATTTTCTACAAGAAACTTATATATTTATTTTATACTGTTTACTTATTAGTGCTCGGTACAAGCTCCAAACTTTTCGCTGTTAGATACTTACTTAGCTCATTTATTATATATGCTTTTTTAGCCATGTAAAATTGTAACCAGGAAGTCTATCGTATAGTCACATCTAAGATTTTCTCCAAGAAACTTATATATTTATTTTATACTGTCTACTTATTAGTGCTCGGTACAAGCTCCAAACTTTTCGCTGTTAGATACTTACTTAGCTCATTTATTATATATGCTTTTTTAGCCATGTAAAATTGTAACCAGGAAGTCTATCGTATAGTCACATCTAAGATTTTCTACAAGAAACTTATATATTTATTTTATACTGTCTACTTATTAGTGCTCGGTACAAGCTCCAAACTTTTCGCTGTTAGATACTTACTTAGCTCATTTATTATATATGCTTTTTTAGCCATGTAAAATTGTAACCAGGAAGTCTATCGTATAGTCACATCTAAGATTTTCTACAAGAAACTTATATATTTATTTTATACTGTCTACTTATTAGTGCTCGGTACAAGCTCCAAACTTTTCGCTGTTAGATACTTACTTAGCTCATTTATTATATATGCTTTTTTAGCCATGTAAAATTGTAACCAGGAAGTCTATCGTATAGTCACATCTAAGATTTTCTACAAGAAACTTATATATTTATTTTATACTGTCTACTTATTAGTGCTCGGTACAAGCTCCAAACTTTTCGCTGTTAGATACTTACTTAGCTCATTTATTATATATGCTTTTTTAGCCATGTAAAATTGTAACCAGGAAGTCTATCGTATAGTCACATCTAAGATTTTCTACAAGAAACTTATATATTTATTTTATACTGTCTACTTATTAGTGCTCGGTACAAGCTCCAAACTTTTCGCTGTTAGATACTTACTTAGCTCATTTATTATATATGCTTTTTTAGCCATGTAAAATTGTAACCAGGAAGTCTATCGTATAGTCACATCTAAGATTTTCTACAAGAAACTTATATATTTATTTTATACTGTTTACTTATTAGTGCTCGGTACAAGCTCCAAACTTTTCGCTGTTAGATACTTACTTAGCTCATTTATTATATATGCTTTTTTAGCCATGTAAAATTGTAACCAGGAAGTCTATCGTATAGTCACATCTAAGATTTTCTCCAAGAAACTTATATATTTATTTTATACTGTCTACTTATTAGTGCTCGGTACAAGCTCCAAACTTTTCGCTGTTAGATACTTACTTAGCTCATTTATTATATATGCTTTTTTAGCCATGTAAAATTGTAACCAGGAAGTCTATCGTATAGTCACATCTAAGATTTTCTACAAGAAACTTATATATTTATTTTATACTGTCTACTTATTAGTGCTCGGTACAAGCTCCAAACTTTTCGCTGTTAGATACTTACTTAGCTCATTTATTATATATGCTTTTTTAGCCATGTAAAATTGTAACCAGGAAGTCTATCGTATAGTCACATCTAAGATTTTCTACAAGAAACTTATATATTTATTTTATACTGTTTACTTATTAGTGCTCGGTACAAGCTCCAAACTTTTCGCTGTTAGATACTTACTTAGCTCATTTATTATATATGCTTTTTTAGCCATGTAAAATTGTAACCAGGAAGTCTATCGTATAGTCACATCTAAGATTTTCTACAAGAAACTTATATATTTATTTTATACTGTTTACTTATTAGTGCTCGGTACAAGCTCCAAACTTTTCGCTGTTAGATACTTACTTAGCTCATTTATTATATATGCTTTTTTAGCCATGTAAAATTGTAACCAGGAAGTCTATCGTATAGTCACATCTAAGATTTTCTACAAGAAACTTATATATTTATTTTATACTGTCTACTTATTAGTGCTCGGTACAAGCTCCAAACTTTTCGCTGTTAAATAGTTACTTAGCTCATTTATTATTCTGGTGCTCATATCTTTCGGATGGTCGCATCCAACGTAGCAATTTGCACCTTATTTGGCTTGGCTGAAAATATTTTTTATTGTCGTAGAAATCAAAGACCTTAAGCCAGGAGATGCGTCTACGACGAATTTCCCCTTTACGCAGGATGTTGAAGTATCCTGTAATATGGTCCTTCTTGATTATGTGACCCTACTGTTTCAGCTTTCTGATTTTGATGGAATCGACTGTTTTATTATCTTATCGTATTATAATAGAGAAAATAAATGCCATGGAAAAGTCTTCGTTGACAAAAATGCTTTCACAACAAGGCTATTGAAGTTATTAGGTTCAAAAGCTCAAACTTAAAAAAAAATTCGGGACGCAGCAAGTGCGTTATGGTAGCTAATTTTAATTCAATGATTCAAATTTTAATAACCCAATTTGCTATTAACCTAAAAAGTTAAATTTTGGTATGTAGTAAAGTCTTTACTAGGGCAACCGGTCTACCACATTTGATCAAATAACTTTGATATTTTCTGATATATTTTTGGTGGTCTGATCGGGCTGGCTAACGAACCCATCCAAGCTATTAATAAAAGAAAGACACGTGCCGAGTTTCATCATCACATAAATATATATATATATATATATATATATATATATATATATATATATATATATATATAACATATAAAAATCCAAACGGCCTTGGTTTTGGGTTCTAGCTCCAATTCGGGCTCATTTGAAGAACTTTTTGCAGTCCCACCATCGGTACCTGTTTAGTAATAATTTTGTTTGATAAAATATCGCTAAAAAATCATAGCTGTACAAATGAAGTATTTGTTCTGGCCTTCCCAAAAATAGGTTTCCCTATTAGCGAATTTTCATTAAGAAAAATCGCTAATAGAGAGGTCATGATGAAAATCTTTTGGAAAAGTTTCTTCAGATGAGCGCCAATTTGGGTCCTTATAACCCAAAACCAAGGTCCGTTTAAATTTTTAGTATATTATACGACAGCATAATATACTAGACATGTAATCAAGCCAATATAAGTCTCTGTAAAAATTATTCTAAAATAGTTTCTTTTATCTTTAAACAGAAGACGTCATATAAGACCGAAACCGTCGTGGGATGTGTTTCAATGGTAATTCGACTAATTTTGTAATTAATTACGTATACTTTGAATATAATATCCCGGGCATGAAGCCGATCTAAAGTATCCGGTAAATAAAAGGTTAGCTGTAGTATACTTAGACGGCGCTGGGGACAGCGTCGTTGTCTCCTAAGTAGAAGGTTACGCGATCCAATCCAGCTTGATAAATGTATGTTTTTTTTAAATGTTTTATTTTGACATTTGGAGTAACAATAGTGCACAGATTTTATACGTTTTGAACAAGATCTTAATTTTGTTTGAATCGCCTGAATAAGTGTGTCACCTTTGAGTCTGAAATTATAATTTTGTTGATCTTGAAAAAACCGGTTTGATTAGGTTGACTAAAACGAAATTATACTGGCGATTAATAGGGAAAAATAATTGCTACGTTTATAATTTGCCAGATACTTTACTTTTCTAAATATGAATTAAGTTCCCTTCTGGAAATCTTTTGTATAACTGTAATGAAATTTGCAAGATTTTTTTTATAATAGAGAGATATCGATGGTATTATTATTATTATTAATATTATTATTATTATTATTATTAATAATAATAATAATAAATTCGCTACTATAACGCACTTGCTGCGTCCCGAAATTTATTTTTAATCTTTTCGCTGCCTTTTGTCATTGGATTACGATGATGTGTCACAAGAAGATACATTATTAAGCTTATGCTCCTCGATAAGTTTATTGTGTTGCCAAAAGAAGTTTCTATTTGCATTTGTAAGGTTTTTGGAAGGATCCTATCGCGGGTGTTTTTTTAGCCGGTCAGATCTCCCAATGGGGATAATTTTTATGAGACGTTTGTCAAAGTGACATTTGAGTTTAGCAAGGTTTAATAAATCATTGAGCTGCATTGCACTTGAGTAGTGCTTCCAAATTGTAGAAGGGTATTTTAAAAATCAACGTTCTGTTCAGCACGCTTATAAAACACTTTGTGTATTTTATGGTTGAAAAATCGTCCTTCTGAAGATGCTATTTCGGTACGATCTTTTCTGTGCGTGGTATGAATGAAGATCCAGATTTGTAAATTCGTCACCTTTTGCAAGAACATTTGTGTTTTGCCCATCCACCACATGGCTACGTAGATCTTGGTTTACACCCATATAATGTTCAGCTGGTTTAAGAACTGAAGCAAAATGACCATCGTTTGCTAATTGGGCTCATGCCACTAATCCTTTTTTTGCCGAAAAATTGCGTTAGCAATGAAGTTTATTTCTGTTGAACTGGTGCGTCAACAATCCAAAATGCCTTATATGGATAAAAAATAATCCAAAACAATTTAACGATGCTTCTTTGCATCCAGAAAAATTAACTGTTTGGTGTGGGTTATCAGCGAGGGGCATTTGAAATGAGCTGTCATTTCGGTGAATAATGTACGTGATCGAAACATGCTTAATGCATTCTTATTTAGACGAATATTTAGAACTTGATTTCAACAAGATGGTGCCACCTTTTGACACAGCCATCGAAACAATTGCTTTGTTTGAACGACTTTTTGGTGACAACAACGTAATTTCAAGAACTGGTCCTGGTAATTGGACTTCAAAATCATACAATTTGACATGTCTCGGCTTATTTTAGTGGGGGTATGTTAAGACCATGGTTTATGCCAGCAAACCAACCAGTCTTAAAGCATTGGAGGTCAATATGACACCATGGCAACACTATGGCACACATTTTAGGATACAACTCTTGAAGCATTGGAGGTCAATATGACACCATGGCAACACTATGGCACAAATTTTAGGATACCACTCTTGAAGTATTTGAGGTCAATGGCACAACTATGACACAAATTTTAGGATTCTTCACCACTGGCTCTTTTCCTGACTTCAAATATATTTCGACAAAAGAGCTATTTTCCCGTTGATTTGCTCAAAGAGCCCACCAATTATTCCAGCTGTAATGTCAACAATGAAAGAAATATTTTTAGACATCGTACTGATAAGCACATATTAGAAAATTCAGACATTAAAAAGAAATCAGAATCCGATGTACTGCCAGCCACAGCTCTTAAAATAAGTGCTTCTGGACTCCAATTTTATGTCGCCTCTTTTCGATGTCCTATAAGATGGAAGTATTTTCATCATCCTGGAAAACAAGCTCGAGTTCAGCTGCTCCAAAAAAAGACACATGTACGATATCCAATCGCATTTTTTTCCCTCAGGGCTCGTCCGCGGCCTTGCCGCCCCGATAGCACTGCAACCTTTGGTTGATTGTGCATACCCTTAGTCTTACTCCACCCATTCCAAAATCACTGTACCTTGAACTAGTCTGCACAGCGATTTGTAGGGTGAAGTTTTATATTGCTCTGTCTCCGGTCTAGACTGACCGTAGATCAGTTGTCTTTTGCGGTCCAGAGCTTTACACTCGCACAAGATGTGCTGGGATGATTCCTGTCCCTCGCCACAGAGTCTGCATGCGAGGTCCCCTTCGAACCGCCCCCATTTTATGCAGGTGTTTCTTGACGGCCATGTGTCCCGTCAAGAGACCTGTTGTGTTTCTGAGCTGTCCTCTGCTAAGATTTAGCAGCTCTACAGCTCTCTTTGAACTGGGTCCGTCAATTATTGACTTCCCATGTCTGCGCCCTGGACAGTCCGCCCAGTACACCTTGTGTGGGTTTCTGACCCAGGACTTAATGGCTCCCCTGGCAGTGCTCTTTGTCACGCCCAGAGCCGGTTCTGGTCCCATAAATGGTTCTGCTGACCCTCTCTTCGCGAGACTGTTAGCTTCTTCATTGCCTTTGACCCCCGAGTGACCCGGCACACAGACGAGGGTCACCTATCCAATCGCCATTCTCTCAGTTTTGTCTAAAGTTATGGAAAAAGTTTTCAATAAGAATTTACAAAATACCTCGAAAAGTTAAACATCCTAAGTAACCACCAATACGGATCTGGTCAAAACCCACATACAGTGGCGGTATTCAGACATACGTCACTTAATTTTAGAGCTCAGCTCTAAAAAATGTATTCGATCGGGCCTTGTATGCGACACACTTTAATTAACTTTCATCACACGGATTGCCTTCAAAACTATCTCTATGGATATATAGATTTCTGAGGGATCGCACGCTGCATGATGTTGTTGATGGTGTGCCATGAAATAAATTAGAAATTAATGTGGGTGTTTCACATGGTTCCGTTTTGGCTCCTACACTTTGTATTTTGCATATAAATGGCCTTCTACAACAACCATGATAGCATTCTGGACGATACGCTCTCATCGATTCGACCAATAACAGGGACTAGACTGCTAATAAAGCCTCATTCCCCGCCTGTAGTGCACTAGAAGCCATTTAAATTGATGAAAGATGAGTTAAAGGAAAACTTCGTTTCGGAAGCTTCACAGTTGGTGAGAAGTTAGTTTGGAGGAAAAAAAAACACAAAAGCCAAAGCTCAACAAGATTTATCCGATAAAGATTATGATGACGCAGAATAAACATATGGTCATCACTTATATTTTATATCTACGGAAGGTATTGTACTCAGCGTTTTAAACTACTCAACACTCAAGTCTCGCTCGCAAAAATTTTACCCTTTTTAAATTTAATGTAAGAGTCGATTGCCGCGATCAAATTGAACTCTGTTAAAAGCGTTTGCAAGCACAATCCTTTCACTATTAGCCCGTCGTTTTCTACAATATAAGTTAATTCACATAAATTTTATACAGGGTGTTGAATAAAACACTGAAAATGTTTTGTACCGTCAAGAAGCTTCCGCTTGAAGGAAATTTTATTTGATAAATTTCAACTAAGATCATGTTTAAATAGTAAGCACACTTGGAGAACCCAAATCTCCACAACACATAAAAAAAACCTGACGATCGTTTTACTAACCAAGTTAGCGCTATCAGAGGATGAATAATTCTATATTTCTTTAGAATTATTCATCTTCTGATGACAACTTGGTCAGTGAAACGATAGCCAGGTTTTTAAAAATATGTTGTAGTGATTTGGATTCTCCAGGTGTGCCTATCAGTGATCATCACAGGTTCCACTCCTCACTTTGTGTTGAAATATTACCCAAGCTACAAGATGGTGTTTGAAGTTGTTAAACATTTTTCTTGACATAATCCGTATTTGTTTAGGGTTCTTTGCCTAAATGTTGCAAATTTGGACGTTTCAGATCGCGACTTTGTTGTTTTGAGGAAAACTCCATTCTTTTTTTAACTGCCCTAACTTTTTTGTCTTTAGACTTACAAACTTAAATTTTGGCACATGGTTCACCCTTTATAATGGAAACACGCGTACCAAATTTGGTTGCCCTTACTTTGTGATTTTCCGGAGATATACCTGGGCCGATTTTCCTGGCTAACGAACCTATCCAAGCCAGGTACTCACTAAATTCGATCAAAATTTGCCCATTCTTTTTTGAGTTATCGGTGTGATACATACATACATACATACATACATATAATATATATATATATATATATATATATATATATATATATATATATATATATATATATATATATATATATATATATACAGTGTGGAACAGCCAAATGGAATAATTTCGATAACGGATAAATGAGGACGTGTTGGGAAAAACGCTTGGACACGTCGATTTGTATTTTTAACTGCGCATCTTTTTCAAGAAAAAAAAATTATATAGGGTGCGTCATGTGACAGTGGCCAATACCAACTTTCTTATTTTAAATACAAGCCCCTGTATATTATTAATTTTTTGGATTCTTCAGAAAATTCTAGACATAATTCATGTACAATGTCCTATACCTATCTTCAACTGTTTCGGAAATATTAAGTATTTTCAGATTTATTACAAAAATTAACATTAAAAATAGAAAATTATTTTATTTCACAAATTCTAATAAGAAATACTGATTATTTCTTAATAATTTAAAAAAACAAAAAAAAATTAATGTCAATGTAGTAAATGTTCAAAATGCTCGCCACGAACATCTTGGCAACATGCTAATCTGGTATAGAAATGTCTTCTAACATTACTCAACATCTCAGGCGTGACTGATCTAATCGCAAGCGTGATTCGTCTTTTTAAGTCATCTAAGTTGAGGGGCTTAGTTTTGTATACAATACTTTTGACATATCCCCACAAAAAGTAGTCTAATAGCGACAGATCAGGAGATCGTGCTGGCCATTCTATCGATCCGCGCCTCCCTATCCACCGATTTGGAAAAATTTGGTTCAGGTACTGCCGGGCATTGATTTGGTAATGGGGCGGTGCTCCATCTTGCTGAAACCATATTTTATTGGCAGGAACTTGTGGGTTTGCTGGATCTGGATATAAGTTTGTCAAAGTTGGCACGACATTATTTTGGAGCAGTTCTAAATATTTATCCCCATTCAAGTTGCCATCAATGAAAAAGGGACCTACGATATGATTTCCAACAATTCCTGCCCAAACATTAACTTTTTCAGGATATTGCGTATGTTCCTCTCTCATCCAATGAGGATTCTCATTAGACCAATAGCGGCAATTTTGACGATTAACATGACCGTGAAGTGCAAATGTGCTCTCATCAGAAAACAAAACATCTTCTAATTGGATCACATTGTTATCTAACATTGCCATCATTTGTTCACAAAAATACGTTCTCCTATCGAAATCGTCCTCCATGAGCTCCTGAGTTGGTATCATTTTATAGGGATGCATTTTACTTTCCTTTAATGTTCGAAAAATTGCTGTGTGGCTAACGTTGAATAGTTGGGCTGCTTGTCGACCAGAAGTATGTGGGTTTTCTTGAAACTCAAGCGTAATATCCAATTTCGTATCATCACTTACTGCATTGGCAGCTACTTTTTTTATCTTTCTCACATGACCAAGCTCGCGAAACTGCTTTTCTATTTTGCTAATTGTTCCTTGGGATACAGGCGGCAAAATTGGAAATTTTTCGTGAAATAAGCGAGACACTTCCATCTGTGTCCGTGTGTTATCTCCATAACCAATCATTTGTAGAATGGTTATTTTGTGCATTTCTGTTAAATGAACCATTTTTCTGATATTATTACGTACAGTTAACGAAATTCAAACGACAATAGCACTGACACTAATCACTACTGTCATGCAGGCAGACAACAAGTTGCTAAGGCTACGAGTTTTATACGAACAGAAAGAAAACTGTTTTTGTTTTTGTTTCATTTCATATCAGTAAAAAGAAACGCAGGAATGGTTTTTGTTTACTTTCTCATTATCAAGAGCTGAATGGGAAATAAGTATTGAATGCAATGTAGCGAATTTGTGAAATAAAATAATTTTCTATTTTTAATGTTAATTTTTGTAATAAATCTGAAAATACTTAATATTTCCGAAACAGTTGAAGATAGGTATAGAACATTGTACATGAATTATGTCTAGAATTTTCTGAAGAATCCAAAAAATTAATAATATACAGGGGCTTGTATTTAAAATAAGAAAGTTGGTATTGGCCACTGTCACATGACGCACCCTATATAATTTTTTTTTCTTGAAAAAGATGCGCAGTTAAAAATACAAATCGACGTGTCCAAGCGTTTTTCCCAACACGCCCTCATTTATCCGTTATCGAATTTATTCCATTTGGCTGTTCCACACTGTATATATATATATATATATATATATATATATATATATATATATATATATATATATATATATATATATATATATATATATAGATATAGATAGATAGATATAAACATAAAAAAATTGTAACCGACCCTTGATATGGATTCTAGGGGGCCTAGTTTACGCTCGCTTGAAGACATTTTTTTCAAAATCCCCTCATTGAATTTTTTTAAGAAAATTCCCTAATAAAGAAATTCTGATCAAGGATTATTCCATTGTTTTAAAATATTAGGCTCTTTAATTAGATTATATTGGCTAAAGCAGATGTTATTTAAGTTTCATAGAAAATAAAGCGCGGTCATCAATGACAAGGTGCTTAATGTAATCTTATTTATATAATTATTCAGGTATGTAAACGTCACGGAATTACCTCTTCCCACTTATCTGGCTAGATAATCATCCGAAGAAGTTTTAAAAAATTTCGCTAATTTATATAAGATATAAAATATTCACAGTAGATAAATAATCCCACACAAATTCTCTTCTGGCATGGATAGATCTTATCAGAGAATATTATTAACCAGGAATTGTGTTAATTATCTGGTCAGATATGAAGAAGTCAACTGTGGAATGGCAGGACTTGTTTTATTAATTAATATGTGATTTTTCAAAATGTCGTAAACAAGAAAATTAATATCAATCGAATGTATTTTATCTCGTCTAAGGTGTTAGTAGCAATTTGTTTTAGAATATTGTTAACGATAGGTACGGCGTTGTTTTGACTAAACGTCTATAATAAAATCTGATATATAGGCGTATGGGATTTTTCCGTTAGTGAGATGGCTACTACTTTAGAATATATATATATATATATATATATATATATATATATATATATATATATATATATATATATATATATATATATATATATAGATATATATGAACGGTGCATTTCGAAAGTAAGGAGCTTTAAAAAAACTGCTGAAAAGGGTCAACTTAGGTTTTAGTTAATTTTTATTAAGAAAATTCACTAATAGAAATGTATCGATGGTGAGACTTTCGGAAAATTTCTTCAAATAAGCGCGGACCCATTTCCAAGGTCAGTTAAACAGTTTACACACACATATATATATATATATATATATATATATATATATATATATATTCAACCGATAACTCAAAAAATACTTCACTCATTGGACCAAATTTCGGAATTACCTTTATTTTGTTAATGGATTGGATGAGTTCGTTCATCAGATCTTGATGCCCAATTTTTCCTAACAAAAAATGGAGAAATATTTTTTTAAACGCCATATCTCTCAAATTGTGTAAGTGATTGAAACGTAAATTTACAACTTAAAAGAACATAGACAGACGTGGCTGTGTACCAATTTTCAAGTCTTTTGATCAAAGAAAAGTAAATTTATTCTAAATTAATATTAAAATAATCCTCGAGATCACTTCAGATTCTGTAATGCAATATCCACAATGTTGGACAAAGACAGATGACGTTAGCTGTACTGCTATGCTATTTAAATAAATCGTAGATAAAAAACAATGGAAGTTACATTATTGCAACATGTCTGAATGTAGAATATTGAGAGATGTACGACAGGGATGCCATCTCGGTGCGGAACCACGTAGTATGTCGTCACGACAGCTCTAGTAAACACAAAATGGTGTAGATAGAGACTGTGATATTTGACAACTGACTTTTAACTAACCTCACATACTTAAAACATGGATATAAATGTTGAAAATAAATATTGGACAATGGTTATAAATCATTTTTGTGAGTTAATCACTTAAAACAATACAATTTTGCGTAGAATAGAAAATCAGTAAATCATATCATAAGAGCAGTGTTAACACTCGGTTTTTAAGGTTTCTTAATTGTGCCACGACAGGCCCCTTAGACATTATTATTATTGTTCAACCGGGGGAAAAAACTAATGCATTATGTAGTAATAGTAACAGTATCGGTATTTTTATAGTTTGTCTCCGTGCGGAAGACAATATTTGTTAGGTTCGTTGTGTTAAATTTTGTACCATGGGCGTCAATGTTCTTTGCAAGTATCAAGACCTGCTTACAAAATGAGAACGGTACCTACTAATAGGTAAGTTACTAGATCCATCATTTTTATTATCCATGATTTCGCAGGTTAGTTGGTATTTTTTTTAAATAAATATAACTTTAAAGCGTATTTCTCCATTTCTCATATTGTATGTTTCAAACAGTACAGTCTGCCGCTTAAAATTAGACATATGTACGTTTGTTAACCATCCAAGCCTATCGAGCTTAATCTAGGTACAAGCTGAAATAGTGCAAATAAAGCAATGTTGTGAATTTTAAGTAATTTGGTACACAATATTTAGAGTTTTTGCAAATAAAAAATAAAAAGATGTGTTGAGACGACTTAGTGGTTAAACTCCAATGCCTGACAGACAGAGTAGGTAACTACCACGCGTAGATTGATTTATACAACAGGTATAACCCATACATCTACGGTATCCGAACTAAATATATACCAGGCATAAAACATACTACCCGAACCAACAATCGTGAAATCTCGGCGGCATTTATGGAAAATGACAGACGACATGAAATTAAAATTTGCCAAGTGATTGTTATGTTAACTGGGGGATTCAATAAATTATTAGAAGGCACTATATTTGTAGCTTCATGAACGGCTTCAAATCAGTTTTAGAGCAGCATAGATATATTATGTTGTCATATAATATAGTAGAAATGTAAACACAATCAAGCCAAGTTGCGACGCACTTCCTTTTATACCAGATGACAAATGCTCAAATAATTCCCAATCTATTCACAAACCTAATTTGTCATTGGCATAAGCTAAGTTACCGGGAAGTTAGAGGGCCGCCAGCTTTTATACAGTGGAGATGGGCGTGGGTCAAGATAAGATGTTAACTAGGGGCGCCACTTGATTGTTTAACCTCCACTCCCGGATATTCTAATAAGATGTTCACTAATATACTTCCTTGCCCAGATCCAACACAACCAAGAATTCTTGGATCACACTGGCAACTATAGCCAACCACAATCGAGCACAGGAAGCTACAAGGGAGGTATAATTATGGTAACACAAACTAAATTTCAGAACGGTATCGTCTCATAGACCCACAAGTAAAGGTAACGGTAATGATCTAATTATCAACAGCCCTGAAAACAAAACACAAACACAAAACCAAAACACACCTATAATATGATAAAATAAGGGCTTTTATTAAGCTTCTTTGGCATACAAGAAATTATTAAAAGCTGTTCTAAAATTCTGATCTAAAATAAAAAGTCTATTATATAACTGAAATGGCTTACTACAAAATAATCAAGATCTTTAATTCATCCAACTTTAATTGTTTTATGGAAATATAATTGTTCTATGGAAAAATTCCACTTTTCGTGCACGCAAAGCTTACAACTTATTTCCCAAATAGTAATTAATTACACATTAATTAAAGTAAGTGGCCTGATCGAATATCAAGTCCCAAGAATAATCAATAAGCTTAACTAATGCTAACAATATATAATAACCTGTGGTAACTATCAAAAGTGAAGCAATTATATTAACAAGGGTCTCATAAAAATCTGTACCACATTTATTGATGTTTAAATAAAATAAATTCAGTTTGATTTCAGCAAATTTAACAGATGTGAATATTTAAAGTTTTAGCTTATCAAGATCGTCTCTCTTAGCACTCTATTCTTTATCACAAAACGGAAAATTCTTACTTGAAATTCCTGGACCTCTAGGCCATAAGATTACCAACAATATCGTTGCTCTTGACTAGCACATAAAAACTCCATTCAACTCAATAGCCATACTTCTTCCGGTACATGAAAATTCGCTATTCCATGCGAGACTTATTCCACTCAAAACTCTACTACGATACGTGAATTTGCCAAAGGTACTGCCCAACACAAATACACGGATTTCTGCACAATACAAAGATTTCTCTCCCAGTACTAGGACTTCTGCCTAACGCAAGAATGGCCCAACACAAAAATTTCTGCACAACGCAAGAACTGCCCGATACCAGAATTCTTCCAGCCGGTACAAGGACCCTAAAAATAATGAGTAACGGAATGCTAGAGGTGTTATAGTTACGAGAGATGATGATTTCTTACCTCCAAAGAGGGAAACGAAACTCCAACAACGTGACAAGATCAAAGTGGTCCTTATATCCCCTCAAACGGGTATCTCTACAGTCTTCAGCACCAAATCCGTACATTACGACATCACCAAAAAGACTGCAGATATGTTCTGAGTGCAATTAAATCCACTAAGGGGGATAATTAATATCCAACTTGCTTCTCAGAATGAACCACGTGTTAACTCCAACAACTGCCAACGAAATCTCTCTCTCGAACCTTCCGGAACATTCGCATTTCCTACCTGACAGCTGGTAGCGCCACTCGTTCGCTCTCACTTCATCCCATACGTCCCCAGCCATCTATCCTTCTCAACATGCGGACCATTCTCGAACCACCGACATTCTTAACTGCAACGCAAGCGTGGCAGCCGACAAGATATACCAGGGGTAGTACAAATAAAAATGATTTAACGAAAGATCTCAATTTTATTCCGTATACGAGGGATAGCCAGAAGAAATAACCACGATTGTCGCCAATAATTCTCTGTTCAGAGCAGAGGAGGAACCACAAATACGTCCAAACTAGCTTAGTTGTTTAGCTACTCAATTTATACTGTTACAAAGTCTCTATAAAAATGATTCTAAAATAGTTTCTTTTATCTTTAAACTTAAACATAAGACGTCATATAAGACTGAAATAGTCGTAAATTATTAATAAAAACTCTGGACGCAGCAAGTGCGTTATGGTAGTGAATTTTCATAAAAATGTTTTTATTGCAAATATGTGTGTTTTCTTTTTAAGAAAGCAGGCATCAATTTTGGTTACCAGTATAACCTATATAGTAAAAGCAATGTGCCATGTTTCATAAAAATAACTTTATTGTGTGAAAATGTACCAAGATTTCCAAAAGTAGACTTAAAGTGTTCCCGGAAAAACTCGTTTCTTGGTCAACCTTATAGGTTAATAGCAAATTGGGCTATTCAAATATGAAACATTTGATCAAAGTTCGCTACCATAACGCACTTGCTGCATCCAGAATTTCTTTTCTTACAAACATGCATTATATTTCGATGGAAAATGCAATAACATAAGGCGTGTTTGATTAAAACAAAAGAAAATTTGTATCACCAATGACTTATGGGCCATCCCTGTGATTGTAGAAATATTTTTTTAAGATGTAGCTCAAGACACCCTATAATTAATATATACAAATTTTTTTCAAATCTTGTATAATAACGGATATATTGAGCTTTATTGATTTTTTACGAAAATTCGACAAAAATTATATACCATTAAACGATAAACTCTATAGCTAAGGCTACTGCCAAGTATCAGGGAAAGCGTCTATTTCAAATGAATTTTCTGGAAACATTTTAGTAAAATGAAGGACAATGACGGTTGAAACTAAGACTTCAGGGTTTGTAAAACATCTTTCTTGAGACATTTGATTTCCATAGCCCGTATTAGTTTTAAGTTATTTGCCAAAATGTTGCCGATTTTGACGTTTTAAGTCGCAACTTTGACGTTTTGAGGAAAACCCCAATTTATTTTTCTTTAAATGCCTATAACTTTTTTGTCTTTTGACATACAGAGCTAAATTTTGGTAGGTAACTTACATATAAGGACATAAACCCGCGTACCAAATTTGGTTGCCCTTACTTTGTTAATTCGGGAGATATAATTTTTTTTCGAAAGAAAACACAAAATTTTCCGGGAAAACCTGGGCAGATTTTCCTGGCTAACGAACTTATCCAAGCCATTTGCAAAAGGAATTTATTCACCAAATTTAATCAAAATCGGCCCATTATTTTTTGAGTTATCGGTGTGATACATACATATATATATATATATATATATATATATATATATATATATATATATATATATATATATATATATATATATATATATATATATATATATATATATATATATATATATATATATATATATATATATATATATATATATATAAACATATAAAAATTCAAACTGACCCCGGATATGTGTTCTGGGAGGCCTAATTAGCGCTCATTTGAAGAAATTTTTTCAAAATTCAAAAGTCGAGATCTCCTCATTAGTGAATTTTTTTGAGAAAATTCACTAAAAAGGTAAACGATAATAAAATTGGTATAAATAAATACGCTTACTTTAACGTTAAAGGCTTTTAGTTATTTGTATTACTTCCACATCGTCACAACGCGTGGAAGTATCGCATCGGCGACAAAAATTTCAAAATTTGGGAACGAATTTTTTTTGTCTGTCGGTCTAAATATCCGTCTGCTTGTCGCCACGATAACTTTGGAACGAATTGAGATATCGTTTTGAAATTTGGTATACAGTGATCACTCGACAAACGAACGGTTCGGATTGTTTTTGGGTAAAATCGCTGTGGGAGGTAGGGGATGAATGGGGGATTATCTGGTGAAAATTGACATTTTATTTATTCGTTAACACTCAAGTAATATAACGTTTTGGAGTTTATTTATTAGAAAACTTCTAATTTCTATAATCTGGTATTCTGTGCTGAAATTAAATTAGTGGTTGAATGTGTGGGGGTGGAATATTGTTGACAAAAATTCGAAACTTTTGTCAACAATATTCCATTCTGTCGGCTTGTACGTCTGTATTATATATATATATATATATATATATATATATATATATATATATATATATATATATATATATATATATATATATATATATATATAAATTAATTATACATTGTGCGATATAGAGAAGCGAAGCGAAGCTTGTACTTGCATAAAACACAATTTATAGCATCGATGTAAAATCCAAACAGTTAAATGTCAGATAATAGTCACTTGCATTCTGTCTGTTAATAGGCCTAATAACTTTCGAACGAATTGATACATCATCCTCAAATTTGGTATTCAGTTAGCAACCGACAAAGGAACGTTTCTAATTGTTTTTGGGTAAGATCGCTTCAAGGGGTAGGGGATAAATAAGTGGTGATTTGGTGAAACTTTACATTTTTTCAATAAAACTCTAGCAATATAACGTTTCAAAAGTTTATGGGTACAGGAATACATTTTTCTTTGTGGTCAAGTCACGAGCCCTAAATTTATTTCATGAGAATGTCTTTCTGAGGAAAATAAATTATCACAGCTTTGTGGAAGTTATGATTCATTTTGCAGCACTATTAGTGAATTTTTATTTTAAAAAATTCACTAATAGAGAGGTATCGATGGTGAGACTTTGCAAAAAAAAATTTCAAATGAGCGCGAACTAGGACCCCTAGAACCTATATCCGGGGTCAGTTTTAATTTTTATATGTTTATCTCTCTCTCTCTCTCTCTCTCTATATATATATATATATATATATATATATATATATAGATATATATATATATATATATATATATATATATATATATATATATATATATATATATATATATATATATATATATATATATATATATATATATATATATATATATATATATGGCTTGGATGAGTTCGTTATCCAGGAAAATCGGACGGGGTTTTCTGGGAAATTTTTGAGTTTTCTTTCGAAAAAAATTTTTTTCTCCGAAAATTACAAAACTGTTTTAATGAAATTCAATGTATATATTGCCTTAGGAGAGACCTTACTACGTACCAAAATTAAACTTTCGAGTTTATAGAAACTTGAGTTATTCAAATTTTAAATTTTCTTTGGAAAAAATTTTTTCTCCGAAAATTACAAAGTTATTTTATTGAAATTTGGTGGATATCTTGCCTTAGGAAAGACCTTACTACGTACTAAAATTAAACCTTGTAATTTTATGTAAAATGGAGTTATTCAAAGTTGAAACATTTCATAAAAATTCACTACCATAACGCACTTGCTGCGTCCCGAGCTTTTCTTATATCTAATAGAAGTTTAATTAATATTATTATTATTAAATTATAATACAAATATAACCAACTAGGCCTGGCTTACGGGTGAAAAATAAAATATTCATGATTCTGAACCTGCAACATGTCATTTGAGTTGGATAATTTAATGGTTTATATGGTTGTCTACTTCGAAGGAATAAGTTTGTTTCTAAACATAAACAAATATTATGACATTTTAACAAGAAATGTAGAGTAATTTCATTGTTATATACCACAATTTACATCCGTCACAGTTATTCCCGTCTAACATATTATAATGACAATACCGTCTGCAAAAACTGTCCCAGTTAACGTCAGACCAGACAGGTGAAATTAACTGGTGAGACGAAAATTACAGCGTCTGAATGAATATTAACTGCGACTTGCGATGAAATTTAATATTCATCAGATCGTAATCATAGAAACTAAAGCAGCAGTCCCTGATGAAGGTGAAAGGATCTTATTCAAATGAGCTGCTTAAGTGAAATATGGGTTCTTGGAACTTTGCAGTCTGTATTGTTTTGTTTTACGTCTCATTAGCAGATTCTTTTTGAAATGATCATAAAAGATGTACCACCAAGTTGTCTATAAATTGGCTTAATTATACCCAAATTACTTCAAAATAGGTACAGTCCCTGGCCAGTTTATTAGAGTCACTGAAATTTTATTCAATTCTGAGAAATTTTGATCTAAAAGACATATCCCTTAAATGATTATCCCAATTTTACATGTTAAACATATTCAAAGACAGATCTGCCGTGCAAAAGTAAAACCAAATACTATATAATGACAATACAGGACACTCCGGCTGATTTCGTGTTACAGAAATATCAGCGCCCCTAGCGGATAGTACTGATGTTACGTCGTTCGAGAACGTCTAACACTAGCAATTGCTGGTGTTTAACTGTATATAATTAAGTTTGAGCTGTGTTTTTTACAATGAATATTAGTGGTTGGGTGTGTGCAATCTATAATTGTTTGAATTAAAACGTGTTAAATCTATCAAAGACATTTCATAGGTTTCCAAAGGATGGCGAAACGTGAATATGATTTGAAGCAGAAGACAAATTCAGAATCACTTTTATGCCAATATGTACAGTTTGTAGAAGATAATGTATTGTGTAATAATCACCATCATGTACCTATTTATCGATAAACTTCGTAAACGGATGGTTGAAATGCTTCAATCATAACTTGTCTTCCAGCGCATAAAAAAATATGAAGGCATAAAAAGTTTTGCATTAATAATAAATGGTATAACAAAACTGTTTTTCTATTTTCTTCTGTGTCCTTTTTTATTTCAGTATGGCATAAATTGTCACATTTTTTCACATTTACAATTATTTTACTTGGTAAAGGCTTTTAATTATCTTCCCAAGACAAGTTTTCAAAGAGAAGTACAAATAGCAGATTCAGCCCTATAATAGATTTATTCACGGAAGTAAGAGTTAGTCTCACCTTTCATCTGCACAATTTCTTAATTATGTACTAAGTATATCAGTTACATATTTTAAAATATTAGATTAATAAGACAGTTTTCATGTAGAGATATAGCAAATTGAGTACTGTGCTACCATTTATACCTAGAATAATTATTTATAGGTAAGTACAGATTGTAACTTAATATCCTCAGAAACAGCTTTCAGTATATTCCTATACCTATCCTTGAAATAGTAGTTTAACGACGGTTTTAATGTATTACTTTAAATTATGATTATGGGTAAGAGAAATTTGCAGAATTATTCATGCTGAATTCATTTAGGTTTCAAGCTGATTGTTGATACAAATTCTATTTATAACTATATAATCAGAAAATGTTCACTGTTTTGTCATGTACAAGTTTTTGTATTCATCTATAATAAACCAATTCTCTAAATTAAGAATATGCAGGTAAATATACAATTCAAATTACTCGCACAGTTGTCAGTACTTCACGCGAGGTGGTGCTAGTGTACTTGTCACAAATTTCACAAATGCTAAAGCATAGGAGTGTCCCGTATTATCATTATATAGTATTTGGTAAAACCTAGTAACTCGAGTTTCTTGGTTTTACTTCTCTTTCAATATTCCGATTGCTTATAACGACCTCTATCTGTAGCTATGTTACGTTTGTAAATAGGCCTTTTCTTTACGAAGATATTTAGTGTTGCTTTATTGTAACCATACTTATATTAACATTTCTGCTGCACTAAGGCGACTTGCTTTGTAATTTTTGTTTCTTGCTTGGGTCGCAGTAAATATTTGCATAGTATAAAAAAGTAAGTCGAGTGTTAGTAGGTGGTTCAATAATTCGCTTAGGTGAAATGGGCAAGTATTGTAATATTTTTTTTATTAAATCACCAAAATAAAACCAAGTAACTCGTGTTTTCGTATAATATAAGGACAGAAATGCACTATTAGTATGAAGTAAGTATATTTCGCAGTCACGTTTTGGTGGGGTTAAACTATTTCAAATCTTTTTTGCAATACCTGTTAAGTAAGTTCACTTTTAATGACAGTTTTTTGACAATGTAAGTTGAACTTTTAAAGCATTTGTCAGTTTCCATGAGAACAGGACATTTTTCATACCTAGGTACGGTAAGACTTACCTTACCTAGGTACGGTAAGTACTGCAAACCTATAAATAGCAAATCTGAATAATGAACAAATTGTTTGAGAAGATTTATTAATTATTATAATTCATCGAAATATTGATAGTACAATTAGTCATATGATTAACAGTAAGGATTGACGCCATGCTCTTCTTTATATTATTATCTTCAGTTTCTAGCAATGTTAAATTATCAAGACTATCTTGCGGAGTATTCGAAGAATCACCGACCTCAATAATAGGGATTTGGCGAGAGGAGCTGGCTTCTTGGTTGCTAATATGTAATATCTTCTTAGCGACTTGTACTTTATTATTCAAGGAATCCGCCACATAGCTTTCAGCTACTGCCGAGGATTTCCACCCGCCATGCCTCTTCAGTGCTAAAATGTCAACTCCGCTATTAGCCAAAAAAGTAGCGGAAGTTCGGCGAAAGGAATGCCCAGTATATTTTTCCGCATTCTCCAAATGTAGAAATTTCGCAACTTCATAAGGAATTTTGGCAAAAATATTTCTTCCAACTGGTTGGTTAGAGCATTTCCCATTTTGATACCTCAAGAAGAATCTCTGTATTGAATTTTTTGGTCGCAGGTTCATATACTTCCTCACTAATGCCACAAAGTGAAACTTCTCATTCTCATTGTCGACAATGGTAAAACTTCTGGATTGATGATTCTTAGCGTCAAGTATTCTGACCAAAATAATGTCTCCTTTATCAATAACATTATTGATTGTTAGCTTACATAATTCATCTTTACGGCAGGCACCTGCAATTCCCATAACTACAACCACCTTCTTCATCAGGTATATTTGGTCATGTGCTTCACTTAAAAAGGTCTGAATTTCCTCGATCGTAAACACTTCACTTTTCTTTGAAACATATCCAATATTTTTCTTCTTTAAAAATGCCTTTAACTTTGCATATTTGGAAATATCAACATTGTCATTCAAAGAGATTGTCGATCGTAACATAGAGTATTCGGACCATAAGCTTGATGGAGCAGAATATTTACCTGATTTTTCCAAGAAATATGCTAGTAAAACTGTCTCACTGGTATGTATTACAACCTTTTTAGTGTGGCACCACTTTTTGAAACCCTCATAGCAACTTTCATACCTTTGCTTAGACTTTTCTGGTAAAAGTGACAAACAAGCAATACATGCCGCTTCTTCGATGTCAGATTCTTCCATATTCAAAGTCACTTCAACACTAATTTTAATTCAAAAATCACAATTAAAATACAAATTAATGTTTAACCTGGACCTGTGCTGAACTGCAGCCAGCGTTTAGTTTTGTTTGTTTACCCGTAGCGTCCTTAGTAACCCAACACAACAACCAAGTCACATGCTACTTGTTGTTAAGTAGTATGTTAGAATCCATCTAATTAATTCGACTGTCAGTGCTGTCAGTCTGACATCTTTTCACGCAGTAATTATTAAAAAAGAATGCAAATTCAAAAAAAAAACCATTAAAGCAGGTATTGCAAAAAATTATTACTAAACCGTAAACTGTAAGTGACTCTTCATGCCTCGAATGCTTAGAAAACCTCGGCCCTACGGGCCTCGATTTTCCAAACTGCATTCTCTGCATGAAAAGTGTCACTTACAGTTTATGGTACGTAATATACTATTTACATGCCTGCCGGCGGCTCTGGGGTCTTGACAGCAATTACTATTAAATACTTTTAACCCGGTCATAGTTTCATGAAAACGGATTCCATGCACGACCAAATAGGATTTTTTTTTAAAAGTAAAGAAGAAGAAGATTTGAAGACTTTGAATAAGACGTCAAATAAAAATACCTTGTTATAAATTTAAGACCTGAAGATTTCGATGAGTTTGTAAATGAATGTGTTTCAAAGAAAACAAGGGAAAGCTTCTCCTAAACTCAGTGAGATGAAATGCGTTCAATTTAAAAGAGGTGGAAAAAGATACATTATAGGCGTGATTTTGAAAATAAATGTTATGATATATCCGCCTTGAAGTAAAAATTTGGTAAGACACTTCCTGAAAACATACAGCGCAATAGGGGGATAAAGTCTGAAAAAAATTTTGGGACGCAGAAAGTGCATTATAGTAGCGAATTTTCATAAGAATTGTACACTATGATTATACGGCATATTAGTAAAGTTAAGATTTTAAACTTACACAGGCCTTGAAGATCGATTTTAGACACACATTTGAGGAATTCCTTCGAAAGTGTTACCATCGATATCTCTCTATTATCAAAAAAATCTTGCGTTCCAACTCATTTTGAGAAAAATGCCCAAAACTCAATTTTCTATCAAGCTAAAGGGGTTCAATCAATATACAAAATACGCTATATTTCTAGCTTGACGAACGACCCCAATTACAGTTTTAGACTGAAAGTGCAGAATCATATAGTGGAAATGTAAACAAAATCAAGTCACGTCTGTATAAAAATGATTTTAAAACACGTTGTTCTTTTATCTTTAAACTTAAACATAAGACGTCACCTAAGATCGAAACAGCCGTTGAATGTGTTTCAAGTGACAATTTTATGAATTCCGTAACTAATTATTACGTTTACTTTTAATATAATATAAAATATGTCGGGGCATGAAGTCAGCGTCAAGTATCAGGTAAACAAAGCTTTAGCTAACGTATCTCATCTGGTTCAGTGGTAGCGCGCTAGTCTCTTACGTAGATGGTTCCGAGATCGATTTCCGGTCGATGAAAGTATCGTTTTTTTTTCTTCACTTTGACATTTGGAGAAACAATAGTGTACAGATTTTATGCGTTTTGAACAGGATCTTATTTTTGTTTAAAACGCCTGAAGAGGTGTAAAAATATACATTATAGGCGCGATTTTGAAAACAAATGTTGTGATATATCCGCCTTGAAGTCAAAATTTGATAAGAAACTTCCTGAAAACATACAGTGCAATAGGGGGATAAAGTTTTAAAAATCTTGGGACGCAGCAAGTGCGTTATGGTAGCGAATTTTCTATAAATATTTTTAATAGCAAATGTCTTTCTTTGATGAAAGCAGGCATCAAACTTGGTTGCCTATATAGTAGAAACAATGTATCATATTTCATCGAAATAAATTTATTGTTTGAAAATATATAAACATTTTTCCAAACCTGGATGCAGCAAATGTGTTATGGAAGTGATTTTCCATAAAAATGTTTTTAATAGCAAATGCGAGCAGGCATCAATCTGATTACCGGTATAGCCTATGTAGTAGAAACGATGTACTATATTTTATCAAAATTACTTATGGTTTGAAAATATACAAAAATTTTCCGAAAATAAACTTAAATGTTGGTTTTCTATCCAACAAAGCTTACGTTAATAGCAAATTGAGTTATTGAAATTTGAGGGATTTAATGAAACTTTGGTAAATTTGCAGATTAGCACCCGAACGCTTTTCAACAAATTGTTTTCAGAGACATTACTAGGACCTGACCTGCAGGTTTCTGAACAGTTTTTTGAAAAACGTTCGGGAGCTAAACTGCAAATTTACCGAAAATTTGCTACCAAAACGCACTTACTGCGTCCAGATTTTTTTCTTACAAACGCATCATATTTCGATAAAAAATGCAAAAATGCATTAACGAATTTGTTCTACGAAAATTAGTTTAAAAAAATTATACACCCCTACTCACTCCTGGTCCCGTAACTTCCTTGGGAAGTGTGAACAAGAAATTTTTCTTGGGGTTTGTGGATCCAGAGGGGTGGGGGCCTAGACAGGTTTCTGAAAACAGTTTTTTGAAAAGCGTTCGGGAGCTAAACTGCAAATTTATCGAAAATTCGCTACCAAAACGCACTTACTGCGTCCAGATTTTTTTCTTATAAACGCATCATACTTCGATAAAAAATGGTAAATTACATTAACGAATTTGTTCTAAAAAAATTAGCTAAAAAAATTATGCACCCCTACTCACTCCTGGTCCCGTAACTTCCTTGGGGAGTGTAAACAAGAAATTTTTCTTGGGGTTTGTGGATCCGGGGGGGGCCTAGGCAGGTTTCTGAAAACAGTGTTTTGAAAAGCGTTCGGGAGCTTAACTGCAAATTTACCGAAAATTCGCAACCAAAACGCACTTACTGCGTCCAGATTTTTTTTAAGATAAACGCATCATATTTCGATAAAAAATGCAAAAATGCATTAACAAATTTGTTCCACGATAATTAGCTAAAAAAAATTATAGGCCGTTAAACCATAAATTTCACTAAACCTACAAATAAATATCCAGACAGCTACCAAACTTAACTAAACTGACAGCCAAAGCACCAGAGAAAGGGTCTATTTGAAATGGATTTTCTGTAAACATTTTAGTAAAATGAAGGGCAATGACGGTTGAATCTGAAACTTAAGGGTTTGCAGAACAGTCTTCTTGCAACATTTTCTTTTCACAAATGGTATTTGTTTTACATTCTTTGCCTAAACATTGCCAATTTTGACGTTTAATATTGCGAGTTTGACGTTTTGAGGAAAACTCCAACATTTATTGCTTTAACTGCCCATAACTTCTTTCTCTTTAAAGCTATGAACCTAAATTTTGGTATTCTTTATAATACAAACACGCGTACCAAATTTGGTTGCCCTTACTTTGTTATTTCCGGAGATATGATTTTTTTTATAAAGAAAACACAAAATTTTCCGGGAAAACCTAGTCCGATTTTCCTGGCTAACGAACTTACCCAAGCTACTTGCAAAAGGAAGGTACTCTGCAAATTTTATCAAGATCGGTCCATTATTTTTTGAGTTATCGGTCGGATATATATATATATATATATATATATATATATATATATATATATATATATATATATATATATATATATATATATATATATATATATATATATATATATATATATATATATATAAACACAGATCTCCCCATAAGCGAATTTTTTTTTTTTTAAATTCGCTAAAAAAAATTCGGGACGCACCAAGTGCATTATAGTAGCGAATTTTCATAAGAATTGTACACTATTATTATACGGCATATTAGTAAAGTTAAGACTTTAAACTTACACAGGCCTTGAAGATCGATTTTAGAGGTCCTAGTACGCACACATTTGAGGAATTCCTTCGAAAGTGTTACCATCGATATCTCTCTATTATCAAAAAAATCTTGCGTTCCAACTCATTGTGAGAAAAATGCCCAAAACTCAATTTTCTATCAAGCTAAAGGGGTTCAATCAATATACAAAATACGCTATATTTCTAGCTTGACGAACGACCCCAATTACAGTTTTAGACTGAAAGTTCAGCATCATATAGTGGAAATGTAAACAAAATCAAGTCACGTCTGTATAAAAATGATTTTAAAACATGTTGTTCTTTTATCTTTAAACTTAAACATAAGACGTCACCTAAGATCGAAACAGCCGTTGAATGTGTTTCAAGAGACAATTCTATGAAAGCTGTAACTAATTATTACGTTTACTTTTAATATAATATAAAATATCTCTGGACATGAAGTCTGCGTCAAGTATCAGGTAAACAAAGCTAACGTATCTCAACTGGTTCACTGGTAGCGTGCTAGTAGAAGGTTCCGAGATCGATTTCCGATCGATAAAAGTATTGTTTTTGTTTTGTTTCGCTTTGACATTTGGAGAAACAATAGTGTACAGATTTTATGCGTTTTGAACATGATCTCATATTTGTTTAAAACGCCTGAATAACTTTCTCACATTTGAATATAAAATTCTAATTTTCAGCAAACATTTTGTTACTGTTAATACTGAATTTTTATGAATAATATTCACTAATAGATATATTGTTTTTAAAAAGCTTTTTTAGCTGTTGGAAAAACCGGTTTCATTTGGCTGACTGAAACGAAACCATTCAGATGATTAATAAGGAAAAGTCTGGACGCAGCAAGTGCGTTATGGAAGTAAATTTTCATAAAAATGCTTTGAATAGCAAATATGTCTTTTTAATGCAAGCAGTCATCAATTTGGTTACCGGTATAACCTATATAGTAGAAGCAATGTGCCATATTTTAGCAAAATAACTTATTGTTTGAAAATGTACAAAAAAATTATTATATATATATATATATATATATATATATATATATATATATATATATATATATATATATATATTATTATTATTATTGAAATTTGAAGCATTTAATGAAAATTTGCTACCAAAAGGCACTTATTGCGTCTCGATTTTTTTTTCTTACAAACATATTTCGATAAAAAAGCAATAAAATAAGGGTGTTCGAAAAAAATTGTAGGGATCACCAGCGACTAATGGGCCAGCCTGTGATTGTGAAAATAATTTTATAAGATGCAGTTCAAGACACCCTATAATTAACTTATACAATTTTTTCTCGTCTCTTGTATAATAATAATTATATTGAGCTTTACCGTAGAAATGCGTCACCCTGTATATATGTAAACAGATAAAAACTGAACGTAAACCCGGATATGGATTCTAGAGGGCCTAGTTTGCGCTCATTTGAAGAAATCTTTTTAAAATTCTAAAGTCGCGGTCTCCTCATTGACGAATTTTTTATATGAAAATTAGCTAAAAATTATGGACTGTTAAACCATAAACTTTACTAAAACTACCGCCAAAGCATCAGAGAGACAATAACTAACCTGTTGCATATCAGCCCTTTTGTAAAACTTCGATCCTCTATATGTGTTGACAAAACATAACAAACACTGTTTAGTCCACCCCCTAACATTAATAAAATCGTAAAGGAATAATTTGCACTTGTATATAAAAATTCCCAAATAACACAAATAATTTGTGATAAACAATATAATAGCATACGATAAACATCAGTTACAGCGTGTAACAGACCTGCGAAATAATATCAAATGATCCGTTACCAGGCAACGACTCAGACATACTAGATCTCATATACCAAGCCAGGTTTGCCATTGTCAATGAAACGCGGTGATATTAAAAATAAATGCTTCAAATTTTAATAGCTCAATTTTCTCTAAACCTAGAAAGCTGAATTTTGGTACATAGTTAGGTATTTCCCAAAGCAACATGCACACCAAATTTCATTGAAATAGCTTTGTAATTTTCGGAGAAAATTTTTTTTTTCGAAAAAAACTTTAAAATTTTCCCGGAAAACCTTGTCCGATTTTCTTGGCTAACGAACTCATCCAAACTATTAAGAAAACAAAGACACTTGCCGAGTTTTATCAAAATCTGTTAATTATTTTTTGAGTTATCCGTTGGATACATACATACATACATATATATATATATATATATATATATATATATATATATATATATATATATATATATATACAAACATATAAAAATCGAAACTGACCCCGGATATGGGTTGTAGAGGCCCAAATTCGCACTCATTTGAAATTTTTTTTGCAAAGTCTCACCATCGATATCTCTATATTAGTATTTTTTTTCATAAAAAATCACTAATAACTGATACGTTTATAATTTGGCAGATACTTAACATTTCTAAATAGGAATTAAGTTTCCGTCTGGAAAGCTTTTGTAACTTTAATGAAGTTTGTCATACAAGTTTCTTTTAAAGAGACTTGCACTATCTATAGATTTAATTTTCAATTTAATTTAATTTTCTGGCTTCATAGAAAATTGAGTTTTGGGAATTTTTCTCAAAAGGAGTTAGAACACGAGATTTTTTTTTGATAATAGAGATAACATGCGCGTATTAGGACGTCTTAAATCGATCTTCAAAGTCTGTGTTTGTTTAAAGTAATAATTTTAAAAATATGCCGTATAATAATAGTGTACAATTCTTATGAAAATTCACTACTATACCGCACTTGCTGCGTCCCGAAATTTTTCTTTTATGTCCGCATTCTTTCCGAGGCAAAAAACTCGTTTAATAACCACATCAAAAACAAAGTCCTCTTAAGCTCCAACGGCAGCAAACTCTTCTGGACTCTTGCTAAATCTATTGGGAATAATTTCTGCAAGAGCACGTTCCCACCTCTTGTCTCAGGGGACGAAATTGTTTCTACCGCCCTGGGAAAGGCTGAACTTTTTGCCTCGTTATTTGCCGCCAATTCTACCCTCAACCCACCTCCAAATGTTCAACCACCAACAGTCCCCAATGTCGCGCATAAAATGACTGATATCATTTTCAAAACTAAAAAGGTACGAAAGATGCTCTCTTCTCTTAATACCTGGAAAGCCTCTGGCCTTGACGAAATCCCAGCAATTGTTTTCAAAAAATGCGCACCACAACTTTCTCCTGTCCTGACTGGTCTGTTTCAGACATCTTACAATAGAGGCATATTCCCTAGTAACTGAAAAACTGCTCGAGTACAACCCGTCCCCAAGAAGGGTTCCAAAGCGCTTCCTAGCAACTACAGGCCTATTTCTCTCCTTTCAGTCGTGTCTAAAGTGATGGAAAAGTATATAAACACCGAATTACTAAAATTTCTCAAAAAACACAGTCTAATTCACGATAGACAGTATGGATTCCGTCAGCGCAGATCAACTGCCGACCTCCTTTCCTCTGTCGCCGATTCTTGGTACAAGTCAATGGAACTACACGGTGAATCCCAGATTGTCGCTCTAGATATATCCAAAGCATTCGACCAGGTCTGGCACGCAGCGCTGCTTAATAAACTCCCGGCCTATGGCCTACCACCAAAACTCTGTGCCTGGACAGCAAATTTCCTCTCCAACCGGAGCATTTCTGTTGTCGTGGATGGCCATTCCTCTAAACTATACCCAATTAATGCAGGAGTTCCTCAAGGTTCAGCTTTAGCCCCTACTTTGTTTCTTCTCCACATCAATGACCTCCTCTCTAGCACATCCAACCCAATTCACAGTTACGCGGACGACAGCACCCTCCACTCAAATATACAATATCCTAAGCCTGTTTCTTTAGCCCAACTAGATGAGGATCGCAGACTCATGGAGGATTCTGTCTCCGTGGATCTCCAAAGAATATTAGACTGGGGAAGTAGAAATCTTGTACAATTCAACCCCACCAAAACTCAGTCTTGCTGTCTTACTCATAAGAGATACACCAGCCCTAGACCCATCACAATGAACAACCAAGTTATCCAAAGTAATGAGTCCTTTTCACTTGTTGGCATTTCTGTGGATCGAGGTCTCAATTGGCACCAACATGTCACTTCAATTGCAGAATCGGCTGCTAAGAAATTAGGCTTACTCTTCCGGGCTCGCAAATACTTTTCACCAGCTAATCTTTATACCTTGTATACTTCACAAATAAGGCCAAACCTCGAATACTGCTCCCACATCTGGGGTGCCGCTGCCGCTTCTACACTCGCTATCCTGGACTCCATTCAGAAAAGAGCTATACGTCTCATCGGTGACCCTACACTCACCCAAAGGCTGCAATCCCTTGCCCACCGACGTGCCGACCTCTCTCTCTTTTATAGATATCTGCACGGGCAGTGCTCAGAGGAGCTTTCTTCCATAGTTCCTCCACCTGCTGCCCCCAACAGATCTACCAGGGGAATAGAGCAAATGCATCCTTTTACTGTCCAGGTCTCCAGACATAGAACATCTTGTTATGCCCGCTCTTTTGTCCCGAGGACTTCCAAGTTATGGAATTCTTTGCCGGCACATGTTTTTCCTTCTCCTCCGAACCTCCAAACCTTCAAGTCCAGAATTAACAAGTTGCCCCTTTCCTCCTTGTCGATACGATAGTATTTAGGCAGTAAGCCCTCGTGGTGTGTTGTCGAAATAAAAAAATAAAAACTGTAATGAGCATAAATTTTCTAATAGGGTGGCCATATTTTCTTCATATTATTTGTAAGCCTATTTATATTTAAAGATTATTATTCAGCAAATTAACACCTTCACACCCGTAGACATTTCACGTGTACAACTTCCTGTCGCCCGATAAAACACTGAATACTGCCCATTGTATTATGATATATGTATTGTGGCCACTTGCCAAAGTACTGCGGGGAGAATGTGATAATTATATGGGTGTCTTATATCAGTCGCCAGTTGAGACAAATGCCGGAAAATAATATCTCTATGTACTGTAGATTGTAGCGGATGTGAAGAGTGTTATTTGCAGCGTTTCTTAAAACCTTATCTCCTCCTCAGATAAATGGTACTGTTTACAAGACTTGGTAATCAAAGAGAATCGAATATACTCGTATAAGTTTCATTGCTGCTTCTTGTTCTCGCTTTATGACTAATAAAAGTGTAGATATGTTTAATGCAACAAGGCAGAAAATTAGTCACAGCTGCATTATTAACTCGTAAAGACTTTATTATACGTTTATACTAACAATAATATTTCAATCAACATGCCGAACCAAGCATCTGGTAATGTGACCTTAGACCGTTAAACAAAATGTTAACGCTCGTCAGGAATTATTTTTGGATTTAAATAAAATTGATTGCAAATGAACTACATATCTTGCAGTGACCGAAGATTGGAACCTGTGATGAGCACTGATAAGTACAATTTGGAGAACCTAATTCATCAGAATACAGTTTTAGACCCGACGATCGTTTCGCTAACAAAGTTAGCGTCATCAAGGGGATGAATTAACTAAGTGGATAAAGACTTATGTCTGTAACAACTGATATTTATTGTGAGATGACAGATAAGCGTCACTAAAATTTCGAATAGTTCTAATGCATCGTCTTTTTTAAATTATTTTTCATGATAATGACTATAGTTTATTATCATTATTATTATTATTGTTGTTGGTTGTTGGTTGTTGGTTGTTGGTTGTTGGTTGTTGGTTGTTGGTTGTTGGTTGTTGGTTGTTGGTTGTTGGTTGTTGGTTGTTGGTTGTTGGTTGTTGGTTGTTGGTTGTTGGTTGTTGGTTGTTGGTTGTTGGTTGTTGGTTGTTGGTTGTTGGTTGTTGGTTGTTGTTGTTGTTGTTGTTGTTGTTGTTGTTGTTGTTGTTGTTGTTGTTGTTTATTACATAACTATAATAATAATAAACCACAGTCATTAGCATAAAAAAATAATCTAAAAAAGACGTCACATTAGAAATATTCGAAATTTTAGTGACGTTTATCTGTCATCTCACAATAAATATCAGTTGTTGCGTTCTCTGTGCCTCCTGTATCTGACAGAATACAGTTTTTACAAGCGAAAGTAAAACAAACCACTATAACTCGAAAAATATCAACTATAGATATAGAAAAACCTATACTAGATCGATGCAGAATTGAATGACCTACCTGATCAATCCATAAAATATAGGGTGTTCCATTTAAAATAACAAGTTATGCCACTTTAAAGTTAGGTATGTTGTAACCCAAAAGAAATACACCCTGTACAATGATAATAAATTATTCTCTAACTATTTCAAAGAATTGAATGTCGTCTATTGATATTTCGAATTTAAGGGAGGGAAATTTAAAGCTCAGCCCACAGCATACGTTTGAGGTAACATATATATATATATATATATATATATATATATATATATATATATATATATATATATATATATATATATATATATATATATATATATATCGGAGCTAAAAAAAAGAAAGTCGTAATATTTTCACAAATATCAAAGATAGCTATAGGGAATGCTACACAAAGTCACACTTATTTTTTAATCTCTATCCAAAAATGCAATAAAAAGTATAGCATTCCATTTAAAATAACGAAGTTGATAGCTACTTCCGGTTCAACTGGAAGTTCCACAAAGATGAATACATTTTCTCGATATAGTTTAGATAATCACAAGAAAATTTTGTTGAAAGTTTTTTTGGCTAGCTTTTAGGGTAAGGGATATATAGAGGAATTACACAATATTGGGACAGCCTGTATATATACTTTCGTAAGCATCCAGCTGACGCGATTGCCTGACATTTTTGATTAACTTAAGATTTTCTTTATCTACATGATGATTATTATCCAAAATATGCTGAGCAATACATTATTTATCAACAGTGCCACATCTCAGTTGCGCTAAATGTTCTTTAAATCTAGTTTCAATGGTTCTTTTAGTTTGCCCAACATATTTAAGTTCTAAATCCTTACAACCTATTTCATAGATTCCCGACACTTCTGTGGTTTTATCTTTATCCTTTGGGTTACCTAGCAAATTTTTTAATGTTTTTTTTTTTTTTTGTAGAAATGGTTAACAGCAAATTGGCTTTCTTAAAATTGCTATTAAAACCTCTTGCAATTAGCGGTTCAAATGGTAAACAGACAACGATGCTGTCTGGTTTATCTTTTCTGGATGTCGTAGGTTCCGCTAACATTTTCTTTGTTTTATGTTTATTGGCTACTTTCTCCACTAAGCAGACAGAGTAATCATTACACTAAGCTACATTTTTTAATATGTTCAAGTTCTCTGTTGTATCTTTTTTTATATAAGGGAAACTGTATTAATCTATGAACTAGAAAATTCAAACTGGCTGGTTTTTTTGTGGAAAACTAGGGTGTAAGTCAATCGAAATGTAATTTACAGTAGCGGCTTCCTTTCTGTGGATGTTAAATTCTAAAGTGTCTTTATTTTTAATGATATAATATATCAAGGAAAGGGAATTTCTTATTAATTTCTATTTCATGCGTGAATTTAATGGAGTCAAATTTACTGTTTAGTTTGGCAATAACATACATTGGTATTCAATACTGCAAAAAGATCGTCCACATAACTAAATTATACTCTAGGAAAATAGTCATTTTCGTTTTGTTAGTATCAAATTGAAAAATCTTCTGATTCATGCAAAGATTTATTAAATTTGTATATTCTTTGCAGACCTCTTCGTATATGCTGTTCATTTTTAAGCTATGGTCTAAAAACGTTCGTTTCTTTTATGGGAACACTGGGAAACAGGGAGGTCACATCAGACGATATTACAACCTCGCCTTCAACCAACTTAATATTTTAAAATTTATTAATAAATTCAAGTGAATCTAAGACTGAAAAACCTTTTTTGTTTAATAGGCAAGCCTTTTATCAAACAATTTTAAAGGCTTGCATTTCTTTTTAAATTTCAACAACACACCACGAGGGCTTACAGCCTAAATACTATCGTACCGTGGGTGTTGACAATAAGGAAAGAGGCAGCTTGTTAATTCTGGACTTGAAGGTTTGGAGGTTCGGAGGAGAAGAAATTCCACAACTTGGAAGTCCTCGGGACAAAAGAGCGGCCATAACAAGATGTTCTATGTCTGGTGACCTGGACAGTAAAAGGGTGCATTCCCTCTGTTTCCCTGGTAGATCTGCTGGGGCAAGCAGGTGGGGGAACTATGGAGGAAAGCTTCTCTGAGCAGTGTCCGTGCAGATAGCTATAAAAGAGAGAGAGGTCACCAACGGCACGTCGGTGGGCAAGGGATGGCAGCCTTTGGTTGAGGGTAGGGTCACCGATGAGACGTATAGCTCTCTTTTGAATGGAGTCCAGGATAGCGAGTGTAGAAGCAGCAGCGGCACCCCAGATGTGGGAGCAGTATTCGAGGTTTGGCCTTATTTGTGAAGTATATAAGGTATAGAGATTAGCTGGTGAAAAGTATTTGCGAGCCCGGAAGAGGAAACTTAATTTCTTAGCAGCCGCTTCTAGAATTGATGTGACATGTTGGTGCCAATTAAGATTTCGATCCACAGAAATGCCAACAAGAGAAAAGGACTGATTACTTTGAATAACTTGGTTGTTCATTGTGATGGGTCTAGGGCTGGTGTATCTCTTGTGAGAAAGAAAGCAAGACTTAGTTTTGGTGGGGTTGAATTGTACAAGATTTCTACTTCCCCAGTCTAATATTTTTTGGAGATCCACGGAGACAGAAGCCTTCATGAGTCTGCGATCCTCATCTAATTGGGCTAAAGAGACAGGTTTAGAATATTGTATATTTGAATGGAGGGTGCTGTCGTCCGCGTAGCTGTGAACTGGGTTGGATGTGCTCGAGAGGAGGTCATTGATGTGGAGAAGAAACAAAGTAGGGGCTAAAGCTGAACCTTGAGGAACTCCTGCATTAATTGGATACAGTTTAGAGGAATGGCCATCCACAACAACAGATATGCTCCTGTTGGAGAGGAAATTTGCTGTCCACATACAGAGTTTTGGTGGTAGGCCATAGGCCGGAAGTTTATTAAGCAGCGCTGCGTGCCAGACTTGGTCGAATGCTTTGGATATATCTAGAGCAACAATCTGGGATTCACCGTGTTGTTCCATAGACTTGTTCCAAGAATGGGTGACAAAGGAAAGGAGGTCGGCAGTCGATCTGCGCTGGCGGAATCCATACTGCCTGTCGTGGATTAGACTGTGTTTTTCAAGAAATTTTAGTAATTCGGGGTTTATATATTTTTCCAGGATGGGTTGTACTCGAGCAGTTTTCCAGTTACTAGGGAATATGCCTCTATTGTAAGATGTCTGAAACAGACGAGTCAGGACAGGAGCAAGCTCTGGTGTGCATTTTTTGAGAACAATTGCTGGGATCTCGTCAAGGCCAGAGGCTTTCCTGGTATTAAGAGAAGAGAGCATCTTTCGTAGATTTTTAGTTTTGAAAATGATATCCGTCATTTTATGCGCAACATTGGGGACTGTTGGTGGTTGAACATTTTGAGGTGGGTTGAGAGTAGAATTGCCGGCGAACAACGAAGCAAAAAGTTCAGCCTTGCCCAGGGCGGTAGAAACAATTTCATCCCCTGAGACAAGAGGTGGGAACGTGCTTTTGCAGAAATTATTCCCAATATTGCATATAAAATAAAAAAGTTTTTCAGTCTCCAATTCACTTGAATTTACTAATAAAGTTAGAAATATTAAGTTGGTTGAAGGCGAGGTTTTGATATCGTTTGATGTGACCTCCCTGTTTCCTAGTGTTTCCATAAAAGAAACGCTAACGTATTTATACCATTTGTTAAAAATGAATAACATAGATGAAGAGGTCTGCAAAGAATATATAAATTTAACAAATCTTTGCATTAATCAGAATATTTTTCAATTTATTAATGAATTTTTTGAACGAACCCATGGCAGACCAATGGGCAACCTCCTTTCCCCATTCATTGCAGACCTTTTCATGAGTAGATTTGAAACAGACCTAGCCAACGAACAAAGCAGATGATTTTATTGCCAAATTAAACAGTAAATTTCACTCCATTCAAATCACGCATAAATCGGAATTAATAACAAATTACCTTTTCTTGGTGTATTAGTCATTAAAAATAGAGACACTTTATAATTTGACATCCACAGAAAGGAAACCACTACTGTGAATTACATTTCGATTGACTCACACCATAGTTTTCCACCAAAAACGGCTAGTTTGAATTTTCTAGTTCATATATTAATACAGTTTCCTTTAAATAAAGAAAGATACAACAGAGAACTTGAATATATATATATATATATATATATATATATATATATATATATATATATATATATATATATATATATATATATATATATATATATATATATTAAAACTGACACCGGATATGGGTTCTAGGGGTCCTAGTTCGCGCTCATTTGCAAAATTTTTTTCAAAATTCAAAAGTCGGGATCTCCTCATTAGTGAATTTTTTCTACGAAAATACACTAAAATGTAGCTAAGTATAATGGTTACTCTGTCTGCTTAGTGGAGAAAGTTGCCAATAAACATAAAACAAAGAAAAAGTTTGCGGAATCTATGACTTTCAGAAAAGATAAACCAGTCAAAACCGTTGTTTGCTTACGATTTGAACCACGAATTGCTACAGGTTTTAATAACATTTTTAAGGAAGCCAATTTGGTGCTAACATTTTCTACAAAGAATACATTAAATAATTTGCTAGGTAACCCAAATGATAAAGATAAAACCACAGAAGTGTCGGGAATCTATGAAATAGATTGTAAGGATTGTGAAATTAAATATGTTGGGAAAACCAAAAGAATCATTAAAACCAGATTTAAAGAACATTTAGCGCAACTGATATATGGCATTGTTGACAAATCATGTATTGCTCGGCATATTTGGGACAATAATCATCATGTCATGAAAATCTCAAGTTAATAAAAAAATGTCAGGCAGTCGCGTCGGCTTGATGCTTACGAAAGTATATAGAACTTTAGAAATTTGAACAAAAATGTTTCGATGAACAGAGTAGGCCAAGTTCTATGCAGTCCAGTGTTCGAACTATTATCTTAATAACCACGTTCTTTTTTTGATCTATAAATTCACTATGTGAATATTGGAGCCCGCGATGAGCGCCGACAAGCACATCTGGCGAACAGACCAATAAATACCGCACATCTTTTTTAAAAACAAAAACCACTGTTTCGTAGACAATGTCAACTTTAACAGAGGATGAATATTCCAACTAAAATTCTACACAAAAACAAGTATTTATATTGGTTTCTTAGGTACAAAGAAAACGAAAGGGGATTTCTAAGTCGAGAACTCAACGTAGAGCCGAGTATCTGTATAGACCGGCCGAGTTATTGACAATAATTTATTATTCCAGATTAGGAGTGTTTAGATGGTCAAATGCAAAGTGAGAGTAGACGGCTTGAAATTAAAGGTGCCGCACGATCAATGACGTTTTGTTCTTAATCGATCACGGGATCCAATATTCACATGTGAATTTATAGACGAAAAAAGAACGTGAGCTTCCTTAAATATCGCGGCACTTTTCATTTTAAGTCCATTATCCTTTAAACTAGATAAAAGCTAATAAATTTCTCCACAAGAAGATTAAGGTAGTTCGTCGACCTCGTCCGTGCAATATTGACACAATAGACAAGCGATGGGTCTCCGACTACAATTTTTACCTCGGCTTAGTTCGTCTACCTAGGTATGATATAAATACATTGTAGCTGTCAATTTAATTTAGAATTTTTCATCCTCTGATGATGCTGACGTGGTCAGTGAAACGATCGTAAGGTCTTTAAAAATTTTTGTATTGTGGTGATTTGGGTTCTCCAAGTGTACTTATCAGTGCTCATCACAGGTTCCAGTTGTGACATAGTGAATTAAAACCAGTATCGTTTTCCAAGCATACCTTAAGAGATTTTGTCGCCCACACAGTAGTAGCAGGAAAATGAATTTTCCTTAAAAGTAAACATTGCATTGCAAATAACATGAGATATATTTTGAATAGGTAATTACCATGGAAAGCTTGACCTGGTGTAGTTTTAAATTGAATGTACAAAACGTACAGTGCTACTGGGAGTAGAGATGGTGTATTACCATTTGGAATTCATATTGTCATTCCAAATGCTCATCGAATGCTAATTACATATGGAATTTTAGATGACATGTATTGTGAGTTATTAGGCCTTTGTCGTTTTGACGTTAACTGCAGCTACATTTCAATTTTACATATTATTATTTATATATTACCTCTTCAATAACGGATGTCATTTATAATTTATCAAAATTATATTTTTAACATGTATCGATTCATTTTCATAGTACACGTATACCAATAGAACAAACTTTTGTCTTGTTTTGGCTTGTAAAATATCTGTAAAACGCTGTTTGTAGTTTTTTGTACAGTCTAGCAGAAAGAATCTAACGGTAAAACATGTAGGAGAAAGTATTGAAAAGTGATTCGCCTACAATACAAAACGCATTAGCCCGTTAATGCCCAGAACTATTTTATTTGAAAAATAAATTTTCTCCATAGTAACTGTTTAATATAGTGTTGTTATCTTTAAAATAAATCATGAAAAAAATATACATGTCAAAGTATTTGACATTTGTTGTGGGTTGTTAACGACCCGTTGGGCTCTATAAGATACGATTGTGGACATTAAAATTCAGTTAATTTTTATCAAATATATTGAAAAAGTTACGTTTTTTTATATTTATTTTATTTCAACAACACACCATGAGGGCTCACAGCCTAAATACTATCGTACCGTTGGTGTCGACAATGAGGAAAGAGGCAACTTGTTAATTCTGTACTTGGAGGTTCGGAGGAGAAGGAAAAACATGTGCAGGCAAAGAATTCCACAACTTGGAAGTCCTCGGGACAAAAGAGCGGGCATAACAAGATGTTCTATGTCTGGTAACCTTGACAGTGAAAGGGTGCATTCTCTCTGTTCTTCTGGTAGATCCGTTGGGGGCAGGTGGAGGAACTATGGAAGAAAGCTCTTCTGAGCAGTGCCGGTGCAGATATCTATAAAAGAGAGAGAGAGAGGTCACCAACGGCACGTCGGTGGACAAGGGATGGCAGTCTTTGGGTGAGGGTAGGGTGACCGATGAGGCGCATAGCTCTCTTCTGAATAGATTCCAGGATAGCGAGTGTAGAAGCGGCAGCGGCACCCCAGATGTGGGAGCAGTATTCGAGGTTTGGCCTTATTTGTGAAGTATACAAGGTATAAAGATTAGCTGGTGAAAAGTATTTGCGAGCCCGGAAGAGGAAACCTAATTTCTTAGCAGCCGCTTCTGCAATTGATGTGACATGTTGGTGCCAATTGAGATTTCGATCCACAGACATGCCAACAAGTGAAAATGACTCATTACTTTGAATAACTTGGTTGTTCATTGTGATGGGTCTAGGGCTGGTGTATCTCTTATTAGATAGAAAGCAAGATTGAGATTTGGTGGAGTTGAATTGTACAAGATTTCTATGTAAATACTTTTTATAGGTATTTCATGATATCAACGACAAACTTATTTGTGATATTCTAAAAAACACGTATCATGCAACAGTACATTACAGGAATTACAGAACATCGTGGTTTTATTTTTACATACTTCACATGTTCTTCTGGTTTGTTGTGTAAGAATAATATGTCTATTATTAAAATAGTATGGAAAATGTAATAATGCTACAATGAATAAGTTGTTCCATTTAAAAAGAAACTTGTATCACCAACGACTTATGGGCCACCTGTGATTGTCAACATAATTTTAGACGATGCAGCTCAAAACACCCTATAAATTTATAATATTTGCTTGTATCTTGTATAATATAACCACTATATTGAGCTTTATAGTAAAAATGCACCACCATGTATATATCCAAAGAAGTAAAAACTTCAATTGATTCCGAAGGCACCTAGTTCGCACTCCTTTGAAGAATTATTTTAAAAATTTTAAAGTCGCGGTCTTTTCAATAACGAGTTTTTTCTACGAAAATCCGCGAAAAAGTATAGATTATTAAACCACAAACTCTCTAACTGAAACTACTGTCAAATCACCAGAGAAGGGGTCTATTTGAAATGAATTTTCTGCAAATATTTTAGTAAAATGAAGGACAATGATGGTTGAAGCTGTGACTTAAGGCTTTGTAAAACACATTTATTATGACATTTGCTTTACATAGCCCGTATTTGTTTCAGGTTCTTCGTCTAAAAATTGCAAATTTTGACGTTTCAAATCGCGACTTTGACATTTTAAGAAGAAAAAAACTATAAAATTTTCAAAATAATTTTTGTGTTATTTCTTGACTTTTTTGCGTGAAGGAAACCTAATCTTTGTCTGTAATATACAATAGATCTTGTTATCCACATATATATCATGGGTGAATTTTTTTTAAAGAAAATCCACTAAAAATGTCAGAAAATAGAAACGTAAAATAGAAAGGAACGAATGTTTTTCTGGAAAAAAATTTCATTGACCATATTTTTTAGTAGAATATTTGCTAATAAAGGTACGCATTCCCTCAAAACATTTATTTATTAATTTTGCTAAAGTAACAGTAACCTACTACGAAGGAAATGATAAATGCACTCAAAAATATTAATAATTCGAAACATGGCAACATTTTTTGCATAGAATGGCTGTTCCCAACAGGACGCTTGTTAAAATATTTTCAGCTCACGAACAGTATACCTTTAGCCGTCTCTGAAAGAGAGATGGAGGATTTGGCTTGAGTTCACTCGAAGGAATTCAACCTCATCTCAGAATTAGTCTCGCCTGACATGGTGTCCAGAGTGTTGTTGCTGCTATTCTGTTTCCTGTACACTTCGGTTTCCGTTTCTAATTTTAATTTCCGATCCGCACTGTCCTTTTCCCCAGTTTTACCTTGCTTTTGCTTGGTGTATTTTTTTAGTCTTTGCTCCTGTGACAGAAAACAGTATTTCATTATTGGAATTCCACTTACGCTTTTCTAACGATTGCAATTTTAATCGGTCTTTCTGTTTTCATGCCAGATGATGTTTTTATTTTATTGATTGCCCTATCTTATTGTTTTTTTAGTGAATTTTCTTTAAAAAAAAAATCACTAATGAGGAGATCCCGACTCTTGAATTTTGAAAAAAAATTCTTCAAATGAGCGCTATTTAGGACCCCTGGAACCGAAATCCGGGGTCGGTTTCAGACTTTATATGTGTATATATATATATATATATATATATATATATATATATATATATATATATATATATATATGTATATATATATATATATATATATATATATATATATATATATATATATATATATATATGTCACACCTATAACTAAAAAAATAATGGACCGATTTTGATAAAACTTGGTGAGCACCTTCCTTTCGCAAGTGGCATGGATAAGTTCGTTAGCCAGGAAAATCCGAAATAATGTTTTCTCGGAAAATGTTGTGTGTTTTTTCGAAAAAAATAGAAAAAAATTATATCTCCGGAATTAACAAAGTAATGGCACCCGAATTTCATACGCCCGTTTACATCATTATAGGTAAGTTACCTACCAAAATTTAGCTCTGTAGGTTAAAGGACAAAAAAGTTACAGGCATTTAAAAAAAAATTGGGGTTTCCTCAAAACTCCAAGTCGCGATTTTAAACGTCAAAATAGATAATATTTAGGCAATGAACCTGAAACTAATGTGAGCTATGGAAGGAAAATGTCCCAAGAAGAATGTTTTACGCCCGAAGTCTTAGTTTCAATCGTCATTGTCCTTCATTTTACTAAAATATTCCCAGAAAATTCATTTCAAATAGACCCTTTCTCTGATGATTTGGCAGTAGTAAAAAATCTTTAAATATATCCATTATGCACGATACGAAAAAAAAATGTATACATTAATTATAGGGTGTCTTAAGCTACATCTTAAAAAAATATTTCTACAATTACAGGCTGGCCCATAAGTCGTTGGTGATTTAAGTTTTCTTTTTTAGTGAACTTTCTTAAAAAAATTCTATAATCGTGTGATCCGTGTTTATATATATATATATATATATATATATATATATATATATATATATATATATATATATATATATATATATATATATATATATATATATATATATATATATATATATATATATCGTACCGATAACTCAAAAAATAATGGGCCGATCTTGATCAAATTTGGTGAGTACCTTCCTTTTGCAAGTGGCTTGAATAAGTTCGTTGACCAGGAAAATCAGACTAGGTTTTCGTGGAAAATTTTGTTTTCTTTCTAAAAAAAAATGTATATCTCCGGAAATAACAAAGTGAGGATAACCAAATTTGGTACGCGTATTTGTATTATAAAGAGTAAACCATGTACCAAAATTTAGGTCTAAGTTTAAGGACAAAAAGTTACGTGCAGCCAAAGAAACAAATTTTGGAGTTTTCCTCGAAACGTCAAACTCGCAATTTAAAACGACAAAATTGGCAATGTTCAGGCAAAGAACGTGAAACAAATACGGATTGTGAAAAGAAAATGTTGCAAGAAGAGTGTTCTGCGAACCCTTAAGTTTCAGATTCAACCGTCATTGACGTTCATTTTACTAATATATTTACAGAAAATTCATTTCAAATAGACCCTTTCTCTGATGCTTTGACTGTCGGTTTAGTTAAGTTGATGCTTTCGCTGTAGGTTTAATGAAGTTTATGGTTTAACTGTCTATAATTTGTAGCTAATTTTCGTAGAACAAATTCGTTACTGCATTTTAGCATTTTTTATCGAAATATGATGCATGTTTGTAAAAAATAAATCTGGACGCAGTGCGTTTTGGTAGCGAATTTTCATTAATACCTTCAAATTTCAATAACTCAATTTGCTATTAACGTAAGTTTTGTTGTTTAGGAAACCAACATTGAACTTTATTTTCAGAAAATTTTTGTATAAACGCGGCAAGGGCGTTTTGGTAGCGAATTTTCATTAAATGTTTCAAATTTCAATAACTCAATTTGCTAGTAACCTAAGGTTTATTGGCTAGGAGACTAGTTTTCTCAGAAACATATAAAGTTTCTTTTCAGGACATTTTTGTACATTTTCAAATAATTATTTCGATAAAATATCGTACATTGTTCCTACTATATAGGTTATATTGGTAACCAAATTGATGCCTGCACGCATTACAGCGATATTTTTGTAATTAAAAACATTTTTATGAAAATTCACTTCCATAACGCACTTGCTGCGTCTAGAGTTTTTGTATATATTTATATTAGCGAATTTTCCTTAAAAATCGATGAGGAGATTGAGACTTAAATTTTGAGAAACATTCTTCAAATGAGTGCAAAGGAAGCCTGCTAGAGCTCATTATCCAGGGTCAGTTGCAGACTATGATGGTCACAGTACATCTAATATTATATTTATGTACAGTGTGTTTCCTAATCACATGCACAAAATTTGTTTTTTCTTACAAAATCGTCAAAATGACGATTTTAAATGTCGAAATTGGTGATTTTTAGAGAAATATTCTACAACGAACGCGGGTAATGGACAACAAATATTGCCAGAAGCATAGGGTTTTAAATTTCCGTTTTAGCAGCTACAGTTCTTCGTTTAATTAAAATATGTATTTGCAGAAAATCTATTTGAAATAGCCCCTTTCTGAAATGGTCTCCAATTTTAGTTGCATCGCTGGCAGCTTGTGTAATGCAACTATTCGGCTGCTCGGCGGCGCAGTGCTGATACGTATTGACGTTACTTAATGGGAATTAAGCAATATCGGACACGGCCAGTTTCTGGATGGGTGACCGATTGGTGATCTCGGCTGGGTCTGATGTTTTTTGAAAACTTTTTTAGCGACTTTTGTACAAAATATTTTCAGGCGAACTTTTGTTAAAAGTTTCTAGTAATTGTTGTACAAATATTTTTTGCGAATTTTCGTAAAAAAAATTCTCAATATTTTTCGAGACAATAATTTTTTAGTGAATTTAATTAAACTCTTATTGTGGCTGTAGTATATTGTTAGGATTTTATACGATTTTCGTAAACAAATGTTTTTACGAAATTTCCAGAAAAAAATATTTCGCAAATTTTTGTAAAGAATTCTTTTTGATGAGTTTCCATTGACTTTTTTAGTTCACTGAGGTTGAATAAACTGTTCTTATTATACAAAAACTTTTAATCTTGTGCTCCTTTTTGGTCCCCTAAAGGGAAACAATAGATACCTATAACTCAATCGTATAATACAGCTAGAAATTTAAAATATGGTTTGTACTTACCTCCATAAAGGTAACGTGTATGTTCTTAATTTTTTTTGTATGTTTTGGCCTCAAGGTGAACTTCAGCCACGGTCATTTTTATTTTCATTGGCTTCTTTTTAGTGAATGTACATTAAAAAAAAATCACTAATGAGGAGATCCTGACTTTTAAATTTTGAAAAAATTTCTTCAAATGAGCGCGAACTAGGCCCCCTAGAACCCATATCCATATATATATATATATATATATATATATATATATATATATATATATATATATATTATATATATATATATATATATATATATATATATATATATATATATATATATATATATATATATATATATATATACATATATATATAGGGTGAACCATTTACTAAAATTTAGTTAGAGGCATTTAAAGAAAAAAAATTGGGGTTTTCCTCAAAATGTAAAAAGTCGCGATTTGAAACGCCAACATTGGCAACTTTTAGGGAAAGAGCCTGAAAGAAACATGAATTATGTAAAGAGTGTTCTGCAAACCCTTAAGTTTCAGCTTCAACCATCATTGACCTTCATTTTAATAAAATATTTCCAGAAAATTCATATCAAATAGACACTTTCTCTGATGCTTTGGCAGTAGTTTTAGTTAAGTTTATGGTTTAACGGTCTATAATTTTTAGCTAATTTTCTTAGAAAAAAATCGTTAATGAGGAGACCGAGGCTTTTGATTTCTAAAAAGATTTCTTTAAATGAGGGCAAACTAGGTTCCCTAGAATCCATATCCGGTTTACTTTCTGTTTACATATATACAGGGTGACGCATTTCTACGGAAAAGCTCAGTATAATTGTTATTATGCAAGATACGAGAAAAAATTGTATGCGTTACTTATACGGTGTCTTGCGCTGCATCTTATAAAATTATTTTGACACTCACAGGGTGGCCCATAAGTTGTTGGTGATACATACAATTTTTTTTTGAACATTCCTTATTGCATTTTTGCATTTTTCATCGAAACATGTTTGTAAAAAAAATAATCGAGACGCAGTAAGTGCGTTTTGGTAGCGAATTTTCATTAAATGCTTCAAAATTCAATAACACAATTTGCTATTAACCTAAGGTTCGTCGACTAGGAAACGAGTTTTCTCGGATACATTTTAAGTTTATTTTCGGAACATTTCTGTACATTTTCAAGCAAGTTATTTTGATAAAATATGGTACATTGTTTCTACTATATAGGTTATACCGGTGACCAAATTGATGCCTGCTTGCATTAAAGAGACATATTTGCTATTAAAAACATTTTTATGAAAATTCACTTCCATAATGCACTTGCTGCGTCCAGACTTTTCTTAATTCCCCTCAGTTAACTATGTTATTTTCGAAGAAAAAAAAATTGTGCAGAAAAACATACAACTTATCTAAGCTATTTACATAATAAAAAATCCTTGCGCTCGCAAAAACATCAGTTACCTAAAGTCTAGTGAAAAGTCTTTAAAAAAGTGTTCTATTGGGACCCTTCGGTTAGGAAATCGCCGTCGATATTCGTTGACTGAACTGAGTTTCCATTACAAAACCCATAAACAAAAACCACCAGTTGTGGATTTATAAAAATAACAGCTTACAAAATAACGCTTTTTAGACTAAACTAGAATCCCGAGTCGTATCTGTTTCAGTTCCACTGCAACTAGGTTCGATGAATAAACATCGCTTTTCATCGGCAACTTTTTAATTTAACTATTTAACGAGATGAATGGACATGCGACTGGGAATGAAATAAATATGTATGGGTATGCTATGCGGTATAGAGCAGACTTTACTTCATAACATATTACTTAACAGGAAACACGTTATTTATACTCTAGTGTGCTCACTCTCGCTCACAGCTTTGGGAATGTAGGATACTATCGATCGACTATCCAGTTCAAAATATTAAATGCTTCAAATTTCAATAGCTCAATTTTCTGTAAACTTAGAAAGTTTAAATTTGGTGTGTAGTAAGGTCTTTCCTACAAAGAGAGCTGTGGAGCTGCTAAACCTTAGCAGAGGACAGCTCAGAAACACAACAGGTCTCTTGACGGGACACATGGCCGTCAAGAAACACCTACATAAAATGGGGCGGTTCGAAGGGGACCTCGCATGCAGACTCTGCGGCGAGGGGGAGGAATCAGCCCAGCACATCTTGTGCGAGTGTATAGCTCTGGACCGGAAAAGACAACTGATCTACGGTCACTCTAGACCGGAGACAGAGCAATATAAAACTTCACCCTACCAATCGCTGTGCAGACTAGTTCAAGGCACAGTGATTTTGGAATGGGTGGAGTAAGACTAGGGGTATGCACAATCAACCAAGGGTTGCGGTGCTATCGGGGCGGCAAGGCCGCGGACGAGCCCTGAGGGAACCAAAAAAAAAAAAAGTCTTTCCTAAGGCAAGATATCCACCAAATTTCATTAAAATAACTTTGTAATTTTCGGAGAAAAAATTTTTTTTCGATAGAAAATTCAAAATTTGAATAACTCAATTTTCTATAAACTTAGAAAGTTGAATTTTGGTACGTAGTAAGGTCTCTCCAATATATACGTTCAATTTCATTAGAACAGCCTTGTAATTTTCGGAGAAAAAATTTTTTTTGAAAGAAAACTAAAAACTTTCCCGGAAAACCCCGTCCGATTTTCCTGACTAACGAACTCATCCAAGCCATTAATAAAAGAAAGGCACTTGCCGAGTTTCATCGAAATCGCTTAATTATTTTTTGAGTTATCAGACGGATACATACATATATATATATATATATATATATATATATATATATATATATATATATATAAACATATATATATATATATATATATATATATATATATATATATATATATATATATATATATATATATATATATATATAAACATATAAAAATTCGAACTGACCTCGGATATGGGTTCTAGGGGTCCTTATTCGCGCTCATTTAAAAAAATTTTTGCAAAGTCTCACCATCGATTAGTGAATTTTTTTAAATAAAAATTCACTAAAAGAGGTTCCTGTCCAATTCATAAATTTTCCTTGGTTAATCGCTTGGATGAGACCCAATCACCCCGTTTTTTTTTAAATTATCAGCAAAATTTTCATTTTCGAAATTAATTATTTTTTTATTTTGTATACGTTGAAATATTTTTATGAAAATTCGCTTTCATTACATACCTGCTGCGTCCTCACTCTTTTCACTGGCCTTTGTTGACTTGAATTAATAATGTTTTAATATTTATTTTTCTGATGCCGAAACAATAAATAAAGATCAGAGTATAATTGTATATTATGTTATGTGTACTAAAATCTCGACTGAAACATACATTAATTAAAATTTTAACATCTGCATAACCTAATTTCAGAGAATCAGCATCAATTTATGTTTCTGTAAACATGAAGGGTGGAGATAAACATTCGTACACTGAGTTATTACAGTGGCAAATTGAAATGCCAGAAACATTACCTTTATATATAAACATTCTATATGAAAATTTTTTACGTAAAGTATCGTTTTTGCAGGTTAAATCCATATTTTAACACATAGTTACATATGAAATGTCCAAAACTAAATATCGCTACAATTGCCTGCAACGTGTAGTTAGTAAGGCTTAAAAATTTGTGCCCAAACTCAACAATTTAGAACTGTAGCACCACTAGAGTACAACACATTTTCATCATTCTCTATTCTTCGCACTACATGAGAATAAAACGCCTAAATTCCCAGACAGAACTTTCTTATATTAGTGTGTCGCCTTTCTGCTAATGACAATTGTCCCTGGGGTAATCTAGAATGTATAAAAATATTTTTCAGAAAGTATGTTTCTGGTAACCAGCATTCAAGAATACAAGCTGAGACGTAAAAAATCAAATAATTCACAAAAAGAACCAAAGTTAGCACAAATTTCGGGACTCAGCAAGTCCGTTATAGAAGCGAATTTTCATAAGAATTCTACACTGATATTATACGGCATATTCGTAAAGTTAATATTTTAAACTTACGCAGACCTTGAAGATCGATTTTAGAGGTCCTAGTACGCGCACATTTGAAGAATTCTTTCGAAAGTGTTACCATCGATATCTCTCTATTATCAAAAAAATCTTGCCTTATAACTCCTTTTGAGAAAAATGTCCAAAACTCAATTTTCTTTGAAGCTAAAGAATTAAATTTTGCAATATCTGTAGATAGTGTGAGTCACTTTAAAATAAACTTGTATTACAAATGTCATTAAAGTTATACAGAAGTTTTCCAGAAGGAAACTTAATTCATATTTAGAAAAGTAAAGTATCTGCCAAATTATAAACGTAGCAGTTATTTTTCCTTATTAATCGTCAGTATGATTTCGTTGCTGGTGGCAAGGAGGTGTGCCTCTCAACCGAAGGGTACTGGGTTCGATTCCAGGGTTCTCCTTTCACTTTTTCAGTATATACTGTAACGTTAAATCAACCGAGGTTGCGGCACTGTACTTGAGCAAGTTGAAAGTCTGCTCGTTTCACCCTTCGGAGAGGGCGTAAAGCCGTTGGTCTCGTGTCCATGCGATGTTGGACACATTAAAGATCCCTACCATCCTTACAGAAAGGCAGGGGTTTGGAAAAATTCCCAGGATAGTGAGCGAAAAATGCTTCCTGGCGGCGGTGATGGGCCATAGTCGCGTAAATAGACCTACGTTAAAGAAACAAAAAAACACACAGAACACGGAGATGTCACTAAGCTTATCTTTATCAATTATATTTATTTCCCGTTTACTTCTAACTTTTTCTCTTAAAAAAGAAATTCCGAATGGTTGTAAATTACCTACAGCAGGAAGCTGGATTTCAGACAAGATTTAACCATTTTAGTGGGATTAAATAATTTACCCCATAGCAATTTATTGCATACATTAAAACCCCTGGATATATATATGTGGGGTAAGTTTGATTTATCTACTAGTTCTTCTAATAATCTGAATTTATTCATGCAGTTGCGAATGGTGATTTTTACTTGTAGACGCAGGTTTTCTTTTAAATTCTGGTTATTTTATTTAATTCTATGTGTATTTTTCTATTTTCTCCACACATTTGTAAAATGTTTGAGAACCATTTGGCTCATCCAATTCATTATTAAGGACCCAGAAGACACGCCAGGTGAATATATTCCCAATCAGAGACTCGGGAGAATTCAAAGTTTTTCCATTATTAAATCTAAAATATAACGTTCATTGCAGAAAAATATCTATCTTCTTACAGTATTGCTTGTTGATTTACTTATTTTCCCTTTTAATTTGATTTCAAAGTACTATCAAAAACAAATATGTAGCTAATAATTGACAACTATATTTGGTGGTGGTGGTGGTTTTAAGCTAGCGTCGAAAGTCTCCTTTCATTAGCCAGATATTTTTGTTAAAAAAAGTCCCTAAACAGTCACAATACTTACCTCGTCCCCCATTACAATATATATATATATATATATATATATATATATATATATATATATATATATATATATATATATATATATATATAACTTTGTTACATACTTATAGTTCGCCACGCATAGCAATAGAACCCATTCATTGCAGATGTATATGTTTTTACAGTTTGTTTGTATCTAAAACTATCTACACAAAAATGATATAATTAGACATAAATAAACATTTTTTTTTTCGATTTGGAATACACATATATTTTGTAATATATATATATATATATATATATATATATATATATATATATATATATATATATATATATATATATATATATATATATATATATACTCTTTTTTATATAGCCATATCCCGTTTTTTTCTTCTTCAAATTTTGTATTTAGGACAAACAGTGCGTCCAGGGGCCCTTCAGGACGACTTAACACAGACGAGACTGGACCACGGTTTAGATAGGTTATTGAACATTATGGAGGGAGACAGTAGATTACATATCAGCTGTATACAATTTTTTTAACTACAGTGATTTGTACATTATATTATTTAAAACATCCTCTTTTATTAATTGTTGTTATGTGTTACATTTATCACGTGTATATTTTATTTGTAAACTTGGAGGTCGGCACTTTGAAATGAAATAACTTGTCGATATTAAACAGATTTTAATTATTTTGTTACCATTAAAATTTAACAGCTTATTAATTTTAAAGCCCATGAATTATTTATAGCGTAATATACCTAGTATATTTAATAATAGTACCTAATTCTGGTGATTTATTTAATAACATCTTACAATAATCTATCCAATACACATTAATTTGTTTTGCTTTGACGTTTGTCACCTGACACTGTGATCAGTCAAGCCAAGAGTGACAACCTAAGGGCAAACCACAACAATAGAGTTCAGTGTATGTGATGTTTCCTAAATTATTTATTTTATATTATAGTTTCCTTTTTTTACGTGCAAGAAACAGGACAGGGTTGGGATTTAATCCCGAGAAAACCGCAATGTCACTAGTTTTGCTTCATTTACTCATCAAGTTTTCTCTGTCTAATTTCGCCAATAACCTATTGCTAATAACCCACTGTTATCGGCTAGCACTTTCAAATTAAACTACTTCCAATAAATATTTATCGCAGAGCTTTTATAGCCCACGGATGTTAATACTATAAAACTACCTTCCCTCTATTAAATAATTGACTACAGAACCGCATGGTGGAACAAGTGGATAACTATATATAATAAAATCTACCCTCGAGCTGAGATTATGGAAATTTTCTACCACTTAAATCACCCCGATTCATTCGAACAATCGTTAACAAAGGACCGGCAGGGGTGGGTTTTATTTGGAGTTCGATGGTCATCCAGATTTTCCACACAATATGTGTTTTTAGCGGGCTGTCTTGCATTACCAATAATGACCACTAATGGGGGCGAAACCATTCTCTTCACCGTAGCAGTCGTAAACTTTTTATATTGAATAATGGAAACGTGACCTCAAATGGAAGTGTAATTCATTACACAGAACAGCTTAAAACATTACATTCCCTTTAAATGGATTCCACTATTTGTCTCGACTCCACGGTACAAACTGCCGCTTTTCAGTCGTTTGATGTCAGCAAGGCTAATTTATTCTATTAGAGATTTTGTTACTCATTTTTAAACTTATATGTGTGTATACAAAGGCAGCAAATCGAAATATTGAGAAGGTTCCTCTCTCTCTAGTTTTTGTATAAATACTGTAAGCATTAATATATTATGTTCTTTTAAACTTTCATCTTGTTTCTTCACATTGGCTTGAGCAAGTATTTACAGGCCATCAGACTCTAGTTTCCTAGCCGATCAAGATCTATTTGAAGTTAACTCAAACAAATCCTCACTTATAGAATCTTGTTATCGTGGGTGACTTTAATCTCCAGAATATTTCTTGGTCATCGAACGTAATTTTCCTCGCGTTGAGCCGTAAGAAACTGTTCCTGGATGTGCTTTGAGAGAATAATATACAAAGGGAATAATATACTGACTTCACACGGTTTTGTATCAACCAGAATCGTTCTATTGTAGATCTTATCTTGACCACTGATGATGATTTCTTCTCCTCTATTGAACTTTTACCACCAATTGGATCATCTGATTATGTTGTCACTTTGAGCAACGTACAAGTAATAAATCATAATTTACCCAACAATGTCACCTCTCTTTATAACAGAACTACGATAGCGTGGGGCTAGCATTGTCTATGGTCAACTGGACTCCACTTTGAGACCCTGAATGCTGTGAATGACCATTGGCATTTCTTCCAGGCAAAGCCGTGGTCTGTGATGGCTGCTAACATACGAGTATTCACTCGTCGCAGCAGTCCTATTAAACCTTGGCTGTCTGACAGGCTTCTGGATCAGATGAAATTTGAGACATAACTTTGAAATAGGTTTCAACGTAGCCGTCATGCGCAGGATTTTCGGCGGCATCGCAGTTTCTCTAATCTGATGAGTGCCAATATTAGTAAGGCCAGAATCTCATATGAATTTGGTTTCATTGGCAATCCCAAATGATTTTATTCATATGTTTGCAAACACGTTTCTTCCAAAGATTCGGTACCCCCTGTTGTTCAAACCAGATGGTACTCTCAACCGGAGCGACACAGACACCGCTGATATTCTGGCTGGCCACTTTTCCACCGTCTTTACGACCAAGATTTCCGATACCCTGCCAGTGTGTCACATTTCTGAGCTTGCTGCTCATATCTCGGAAATTGATATAACCCCATCTCTTGTCTAACAGGAACTGCGATGCGTTTCAACTAGTTCAGCACCTGGATCCGACAATATCTCATCTAGAATATTGAAGCACGGTTATCTTCAGCTTTGCTACCCCATTCATCTGATCCAGAAAAAGTAATTCACTAGTAGTTCTATTCCCGAGGTTTGGTCTACGACGAATGTTATAGCCATTTACAAAAAGGAAAGACACTTTCTCACCCCTATGATTTGCAAGATTATGGAAAGGATTATTGTTAAGGAATTGATGCCTTTCCTTAAAGTGATATTATAGACCATTCGCAGTATGGTTGCGGTAGATCAGACGTAGCCAACCTCATATGTCCCATTAATGACTGGTCTAGGTTACTGGACTATGGACAGTCTGTGGATGTAATCTATCTCGACTTTAGCAAAGTTTTTGGTAAAGTTCCTCACGATCTGCTCCTCCATAAATTGAAAATGTTGGAATACGTGGCTATTTGCTGGTGAGTCAGGGTGTTTTAATCCAGTAGATCCTTTTCTGCCAAGATGGGTTCCTTGCTATGGGTATCAAATGGAACGGATTAACGAATGACGGCTTTCATAATTTTGATATGGCGGTCGGCACAAGATGGCGGAATATATATTTTACACAACCCCCTTGACATGAGTGTCAAAAGGAAGGACTTTACGATTCAAATAAAGTGGGCTATGTGGAGCTTTCATAAACTAAAAATGGCTCCCGACGCTAGATGACTGAATATTTCTTTCTCAACAACGTCCTTGATATGGATATGAAATGAAATATCTTCACGAGTGAAATACAGCTGGCTGTCTGACCCTTCCATCAATTTAATGTGGCTATTTTTGTTTGTTTTGGAACACCTAAGTAATAAAACCTTGTTTTAACATATGTAACTTATAAATTATAGCTTCTACAGAGAGTAGGGGCACGTTTCTAGAATTCATTGTATAATTTATATAGAAAATATATATTTGTATATTTTAGAAAATTTGTGCAGAGACTTGCCATTTATACGAATCATAGCCGAACATTGAATGAGAACTGTGCCTTGCTTTCTGTTAACTACCCTTAGTACAAATTTGTGTTTGGATAGCCACAGCTTGATATTAATCCCTCTCTATTTGCAAAGGTTTATGCCACAAATGCGTACAGCTGGCAACAAGGAAGTGGTTCTGATCTTTGGTACCACCAAGTACCGATTAAACAACCTAGAAGAGAAATTCAGTATATGTAATTTGAATAAAAATTAAGATTTAAAACGTATAATTTTTTATTGCCCCATGTATCGGCCATTTAGAAAATACCTTAAACGTGACCTCCAGGATAAATATATACAGTTAGCATTAAGTGAGTTGGATGTGCAGCATGTTAAAAGTTCTGTATTACTTTAAAAGAAATGCAATGTCAATTACATCATTTATATTGATCTGTTTTTAAGTTTTTAATGGCCATTTAGTTTACCAGATTTATCTGTATTGTGATTGTGTCAATATTTAGTTAAATTTAGTATTTTATTTCATATTTCAGTTAAGATTGTGGTTAGAGAACACCACATTCTTATTCACGATTCTATATCGTTTTCGCAATACATTTATATTATTTCGATTTTAGCCTGAGGGGCTTTCACACTCCCTCACTGAGCAACATTCACTCATCCCAGGTATCTCAGATGCCAAAGAGATTGAGCTTAGATGGAGCTCTTTCCAAGTTATCGGCCCTGAACGACAACGCGACGCATACTCATTTCCCAGAAATCTCCGCACGGTGTGAGCAGTGGCAAGTATTACCGGTTACTGCATAACCTCATAAAGGTGCTCTCCAAGGCCCAGTCTCTTAACGTTCTCTTAAAGATTCTTAGGAACCATGCCAGTTGTTACGACATGATTATCGAGATCACGCGGTCACTATCTACCCTCCACTGTCTTTTTGCTTGTATATCGAGGTCTCAGTGCTTGGTGATTTTCTCGCTGTACTTTATCTCGTGATTATTGGTATTCGTTATGGCCACATCAATCAGCATCACTTGTTTGCAGGACTTATCCACCATTATTATATCTGACCCGTTGTGGGCAAGTCGTTGGTCTGTTAGTACGTCCCATCCCAGTACAACCTGTACCTTGAGTTGTCTAGAACAGGCTCAGGAGTCTATCTACGGTAGGGCACCTGACTAAGATTTACAAGACCTGTTTTCAGAGCCAGTTCTTGATGAAGCATTCTCGCAACTGCGTCGTGCCTCTCTTCGTACTCTGTTGTAGTAAATGCTTGGGTGGCGCGCTGGATACTCTCTGATGACTGATACCCAAATCTGCATTTGCCATCTTGGACCGAATTATGTCCAACTGTATACTTCAAGTAGTTTCTTGTTGGAATGACTTGGTCTTGTATGGCCAGCAAAGACCCCTTTGGCTCTGGAAACATGTGTCCGGACACCACCCACTTATTCGACGCCGATTTGTCAACATGATCCTGAGAGGTCTCATTTAGATGTCGCCCATGGAGAGGCTTCTGCATCCAAGATTGCAGCTTGTCCTGAGCAGTCCGTTGGTAACTTCACTTTCGCTTAGTTGTAGCGTTGTTGAATCATCTGCCTCGCATATGGCACGGTGTAGTTCAGAAGTAAGCGCCTGCTGATGGAAATATGTACCGAGGTTCAATATCTGCTGCTCTAGCTGTTTACCAATATTCAACACTCCTCTTCCACCTTGGTGTCTATGTAGGTTTTCTCGTTTGATGGTACTACGGGAGTGTGAGGCCTTTTTATTATGTTATACTGCTTGCATCTTGCGTTGTAAATTTTCGGTGTCTGTTAGTATTAATATTAATTTTATTGCTAACCTATAAAAACGATTTTAATAATCTGTTTTCTTTTTTGCAGGTAGGAACTTCAGTCTTCAAAACCGATTGTTAAATTTGTCTCGTGTCTCTATAAACAATACAAAAGAGAGTGAGTATTTGCAGTTAAACCTAGATCTGGAGTTCATTGTTATCTTATATACCGATGTAGGTGCTTTTAACTCCAAGAAACTGTTAGAACTACGATAATACTACTAATTAACAGCCTTTATTTATATGAAATAACCGGAAACCACCCATACGAGACTTAATCTAGAAATATCGATTTCTTTTCTATTACGTGACAAAATACCAAGGAAACAATGAATAAAGAAAAACAAAAAGAAAGCTAATATAAAATTAAAATGGGTCGAACATTAGCAATGTGCACTTTACAAATTTTAGGAAAATTGAATTACGAACGGGTTCAAAACACAAGTGATTGACATTATTAATTTAGACTGGTCTTAATTAATTTTAATACAAAAAATAACCTTTTTGACGTTTTTACAATTACCAACCTTTTTATTTTATTTTAACAACACACCACGAGGGCTCACAGCCTAAATACTATCGTACCGTGGGTGTCTACAAGGAGGAAAGAGGCAACTTGTTAATTCTGGACTTGAAGGTTTGGTGGTTCGGAGGAGAAGGAAAAACGTGTGCCGGCAAGGAATTCCATAACTTGGAAGTCCTCGGGACAAAAGAGCGGGCATAACAATATGTTCTATGTCTGGTGACCTGGTCAGTAAAAGGGTGCATTCGCTCTGTTCCCCTGTTGGGGGCAGCATCTGGAGGAACTATGGAAGAAAGCTCCTCTGAGCAGTGCCCGTGCAGATATCTATAAAAGAGGGAGAGGTCACCAACGGCACGTCGGTGGGCAAGGGATTGCAGCCTTTGGGGGAGGGTAGGGTCACCATTGAGACGTATAGCTTTCTTTTGAATGGAGTCCAGGATAGCGAGTGTAGAAGCGGCAGCGGCACCCCAGATGTGGGAGCAGTATTCCAGGTTTGGCCTTATTTATGAAGTATATAAGGTATAGAGCTTAGCTGGTGAACAGTATTTGCGAGCCCGGAAGAGGAAACCTAATTTCTTAGCAGCCGCTTCTGCAATTGATGTGACATGTTGGTGCCAATTGAGATTTCGATCCACAGAAATTCCAACAAGTAAAAAGGACTCATAACTTTGAATAACTTGGTTGTTCATTGTGATGGGTTTTGGCTGGTGTATCTCTTACGAGATAGAAAGCAAGACTAAGATTTGGTGGCGTTGATTTCTACTTCCCCAGTCTAGTATTTTTTGGAGATCCACGGAGACAGAACCCTCCATGAGTCTGCGATCCTCATCTAATTGGGTTCAAGAGTCTTAAAATATTGTATATTTTAGTGGAGGGTAACTGTGAACTGGTTGGATATGCAAGAGAGGAGGTCATTGATGTCGAGAAGAAATAAAATAGGGGCTAAAGCTGAACCTTGAGGAACTCCAGCATTAATTGGATACAGTGTAGAGGAATGGCCATCTACGACAACAGAAATGCTCCGGTTGGAGAGGAAATTTGCTGTCCAGGTACAGAGTTTTGGTGGTGAGCCATAGGCAGGAAGTTTATTAAGCAGCGCTGCGTGCTAGACTTCGTCGAATGCTTTGGATATGTCTAGAGCGACAATCTGGGATTCACCGTGTAGTTCCATAGACTTGTTCCAAGAATGGGTGACAAAGGAAGGAGGTCGGCAGTTGATCCGCGCTGACGGAATCCATACTGCCTGTCGTGGATTAGACTGTGTTTTTCAAGAAATTTTAGTAATTCGGTGCTTATATACTTTTACATCACTTTAGAGACGACTGAAAGGAGAGAAATAGGCCTGTAGTTGCTAGGAAGCGCTTTGGATCCTTTCTTGGGGACGGGTGGTACTCTAGTAGTTTTCCAGTTACTAGGGAATATGCCTCTATTGTAAGATGTCTGAATCTGAAACAGACGAGTCAGGACAAGAGTAAGTTCTGGTGCGCATTTTTTGAGAACAATTGCTGGGATCTTGTCAAGGCCAGAGACTTTCCTGGTATTAAGAGACGAGAACATCGTTCGTACCTTTTTAGTTTTGAAAATGATATCCGTCATTTTATGCGCGACATTGGGGACTGTTGGTGGTTGAACATTTGGAGGTGGGTTGAGAGTAGAATTGCCGGCGAACAACAAGGCAAAAAGTTCAGCCTTGCCCAGGGCGGTAGAAAAAAATCCATCCCCTTAAACAAGAGGTGGGAACGTGCTATTGCAGAAATTATTCCCAATAGATTTAGTAAGAGTCCAGAAGGGTTTGCTGCCATTGGAGCTTGAGAGGATTTTGTTTTTGATGTGGTTATAAAACGAGTTTTTTGCCTCGGAAAGAATACAGACATAGCGGTTTCTTGCGTCATTAAATGATTGACGGTTTTCTTGACCGGGATTGTGTAGAAGAGTTTTGTGAGCTTTGACCCTTTTCAAGTCTGGCCTTGTCACAGGATTTAGAGAACCAGGGCTTTTGAGTGGCTGAAGAGGTTTTCTGTGTACGTGGAATAAATAATTCCATGCCAGCTTAGATGATTTCGGTGACGTTTTGTGAGATATCAGAGGGGTCACGATGAGAGACGCAGACAGACGCCCATGGAAATGAGAAAAAGTAATCCCGCATTTCGTCACAGTTCGCGGAGTTGTAGTGCCAAACGATACGTGGGTGTGATGATTGTGTGACCTCGGGTTGCATTACGCAGGAAGCAGCGACCATGCCATGAGCGACCAAGGGGGGCGGTGACTGATGTCTTATATCATTCAGGTTTTGTAGTAAGAAGGAGATCCAAGGAATTTGGGCTGTGGGTTGGGATGCGAGGAAAGTAAGTAGGTTGCTGAACCATATTGGCTAAAGAATTGCTGACTGCAAAGGCATCCGCTGTTCTCCCTTGTGGATCGGTTTTTGGAGATCCCAGCCATTCCTTATTATGGACTTTGCAAGAATAGTGACCTCAGATGGTCGGTTTTTTCAGAAAGGTATTCAAAGAGCTGGACAAAGTTGTTGTCAGAAGGTGACCGGTAAATGCAACAGATGAATTTAGTTGCAGCCCTGAGAGAGAGTATTTTCCAAAGCTTCTAAATTGGGAAGTCTGGTGCTGGATAGATTGCTACGGACATATGCGCACACGCCTCCATGCAATCTAAAGGAAGTAAGGAGCTCATACCCCGGAAAACTAAGGTGATTAGTGGCTGTTTTGGCACTGATTTGGGTTTCGGCGAGGAAGAGGAGTTGGGGCCTATTAGCCTGGAGGAAATGGTGGACGGAGTTCAGGTTAGAATTTAGGCCACATAGCTTCGAGAAGGATATGTTAAATCTTGATGCCGGCGCCCCCTGTACACCCCTCTCCCGGAGATCCGAATGGAGGGGTATTTTATCTCCGGAATCTTTTGTACGAGGAGCCATCATCATTTTGGTTTATAAGGGAAACCGACTCATACACCAAAAATCGAAACGTCCGTTGGGACTTCACCGGCCCCTTGATGTAAGGAGGTACCTCCTCGGGCGTGAAAAAATCCTTTACTATCACGTAAAGGAAATTTCCACTACCACCTGCTTGACTTCGACTAGTCGCCTCGTACGACAGGCAGGAGTTACCTTGGGCCTATTCTTTTAGTTACTCCCCGGGCCCACAGGGGACGTTAATTAATAACCATAATTTTTGACGGTTGTTAATACTAAGAGTAATATGTAATGTTAATACTTAATATGCACAGAGAAATATACCTTGATCACATGGAAATCACAACCTTAATAACGTATGATAAGAATTTTAACCCTATATCACTTATATTCCTTGTGAAGATGAGGAGGCACTTACACTAAAATGGTTTTCACAACAATATAATGCGGTTTTCTCAGATAACTGTGGATTTTTCCTTTCATCCCGGCTTATAACTTTGCACCATTGCTTACTAATTTGAGCCACTTTTGGAACAATAAAAAATAGCTTCTCTGGAGTTTTATAGTCGTATTTGTACACATTGGTACTATACAGTATTTGTAGAAGCTTTATTTTGCCTATTATCTAATAAATTCACGTGCAGAAGCCAAGATTCAATAAATAACTTGCAAAACAGGATGTAAACACAGAGAAGCAAGTTGAATGTTGACTATTGTACTGTCTCTTGACGTCACAGATCATGGCAGCAAAATAGTAGTGTGTGATATAAATTATGAATTTCGCATTTTCGGAGGGGGCGTAAAGCCGTCGGTCCCGTGTCCATGCGATGTTGGGCACGTTAAATATCCCTACCCTCCCTACAGAAAGGCAGGGGTTCGGCAAAATTTCCAGGAGAGCGAGGTGAAGCTGCTCACTGGCTTCGGTGATTGGCCATAGTCGCGGAAATAGGCCGACGTTAAAGAAACAAAACACACACACACACACACACACACAAATATTTTTTGCATCGTTATTTTTGTAGTATGTGAAATTAAAAAAATTAAAATCGTCTTTGTGGGATGTTTATCAGATGTGATAAGAAAAAAACATGAAAATTGTCTATTGTCGCTTTTAATTAATGAATCTCCGCCCATTAGCCACCAGTGAAAAATTATGTGTATACCTATCCAATTGTATTGAATCTATGTTTGTTCAATACATTCATTTAAATCGCATATGATTTTTCATACCCTAAATGTCAATTTAATCAGAAAATGAAGTAATTAGACAGCGAACACGATTTTTAACCCCTTGTTGTTTTACGCCTACGTCCGAATTTCAAATTATCACATGTATACATTAGCGAACATCATTTGTTTGATGGCAGATTAAGAGACTGTGCGAACATGTAGGGTTGCGTTGTCATGATGTAAGCTGATCTGAATTTTAAAATGTATTATTTGTGTGGCTCCCCTGTTTGTCTCGTCAAACTGGCGTGACTTTTCTAATTATTCGAGATAGGACTGCTTTGTTTAATGAAAAAAGTTGGAATAATCTCTATAATGATGGTAGATATGAATGAGCGACACTTTCAGTCGTGGGGATTGCAGAACTGTTCACAATGGCTCAGTTTTAACTTTAAAGTGGAAGAGTCTTATTATCGCTATTATTGACACGAAGTTAGTTACCGCAACCCAGCTGCGCTTTTTGAAATTAAACTTATAATTTTCTAATCTCGTGAACGATCCAATGATTTCCTGCAATCAAGGATGCTTCAAAATATCGAGTTGCTTTTATTCATGAGTTTCCTATTTCCTGGATTCAGTACGAATGGTTCTTACAATCTACAATCGATAAAAGGAATAACTTTGCTGATGGTAGCTTTTGTTGCCATAAAGAATATTCTGCTCTTATCCTACAAATTCATGTCTGGAGATTTTCATCTTATTTTCAATGATTTTAAGTAGGCATATTTCAGCCAAGCTGCTTTTGCTTCCTCCGGTGAGTTACTCGATTTATTTTGAATTAATTCAGTCAGGAAAATTCTAGTCCAATAAGTGTACAATATTGGTTCCTAAAATAATAAAAACATAAGGTCAGTTCTTAAGGCAACGTTCAAATAATTGTACTAATTGAAAATGTATCTTTATTTTAGTTTTTGAATACTTAGTGTTTCAATGAATTACAATCTGGTCAAATTTAATAATCATCACAGTCGAAAGGCGGTGTCTATCTAGCTGATTTCTCTATAGCTTTAGAACTTTATTTGTAGGGACAAGTTTCCAGAAGCTTGTATTGTTTCTTTCCTCCATATATAATGGAGGAGCGGGCAATTTGGTATTTCCGGTTTGTTGAATGACTACTCTTGCAGTTGATGTGGCTTCAGTTAGACGTAAAGATATTTCTGGATTACGTTGGCAAAAACTGCGTAGCCACCCTTTTTCTTCCTATATTGTTAAATGAACGTAATATTTAGTGTATATAGTATATATGGTATTACTTTCTTCCACAACCCTTTATATACAATATACGCTGTGGGGCCAGAAGATCGGGACTATAATTCTATTGTATTGTTTTCTATCGCCTTTTTTACTTCAGGACTCAGTGTACCTTCATGGCGACCTAGGTGTTTCTGTGAATAAGTTTCACATTTTTTTGCGTTTTTGCCTTGACGTGATAGCGTTGATGTAGGTACATTATTTTGTCTTCATTCCCGTCATTTTATTTTATTTGGACAGCTTTCAAAGTTATATCCATTTTTGTTTTTATCCCAGCTTCCTTTGTCTGTTTTTCTTTTGTGTGAATAAATCACCTGAAAATAAAAACATCGAGCTCAACGTCATTGGAAGCAATTTTTAATACTGGTCAGGCAAGATGTCATAACTGAGTCCTCTTGCTTGCTATAGTAGTGGCCTTCGTGCTTGCTATGTACCTATTCACAAAATATCCCAGAGAAAAATGTATATACCGATTATAGCATGGATTTCAAAGCATGTCGAGCATTGCTCATTATTACTGATGGTGACATATACAGTGGCTGTGGCTAGTACTTTGCAAAAAAAGTGTGACAATCCTGCCGCTCCGTCCACGAACAGCCCAGGTATGCAATGTTAATACCCATGACACTGTGGCCCGTAGAGCATCGTGTGTTTGCCGTCGAGTTTTTTAGAACTAGTGATTCTGTAGTTACTGTGCAACGTCTTTTCCGTCGACATTTCAACGTTAAGCGCCGAGGGGCAATTTCCAATATACAACAACAGCAACACAATACTCCGATTGGTTGAAGCATTTCGAACTACTGGATCTGTTATGAAAAGGAAACCACCTGACCTTCCCTGTTTCGTTAGGACACCAGACAATGCTATAACAGTGAGAAGAGCGATTCTTGCTAATCCTAAGCGTTCCCCTAGGCACCAAGCTTCAGCTGTGGGTATGTCCCGCCGATCGCTGCAACGCATTCTGTCTGACAAGGTAAACTTTCATCCCTACAAAATACTGATTGTGCAACAGCTGACCGAAATGGATTTTGTACAGCGCAGATAATTTTGTGCGTCATTTGCTGATGACCCTCATGCCGTGATAATGATAAGCGACGAAGCACATTTCCATTTAGATGGATGTGTAAACAATCAGAGCTGTATGTACTGGGCGGCAGAGAATTCACGAGAGCTGCACCAAAGACATCTTCATAGTGCAAAAGTGACGGTGTGGTGCAGACTGTCCAAATTATGGATCGTTGGTCCTTACTTTTTTTGAAGAGGAGGAAAAAGCAGTAACAGTAACTTCAGCATGTTATGTTGACATGTTACAAAATTTTATGTTACCACAACTTCAAGGGCGGTAATAACGAGTGACGAAGCACATTTACATTTAGATGGATATGTAAATAATTATAACTGTATATACGGGGCGGTAGAAAATCCACGAGTCCATTGACATATGTCATTTTTTCTATTAAAAAAAAAAAATACCACCGTAGTAGTTTACGAATAAATTTGTATCTCGCCAACGGTTTAAGATCAGGAAACCAAATTTGTGGAGCAGTCAGTTGAAATCACAGACTAACTGCTGATGTCCTATCAATGGTCCCATTTTGTACCATATGGGCGCAGGCGATTTTCAAATGTGTCATTGAAAAAATTGTCAAACACTAAATTTTTTTCAAATGGCACCTACTATTTTTTTGACACAATTCGAAAGAAAATTGAATTTCGTGGTGACTTACTTAGCATTCCCTGTACCCAACGTCAACCTCTACTGAGTTATTCAATCAAAATCAAGAAATTGCGAGAACTTGCTTGCTTTTTAGAACATGCCATGGAAACAAAACACAATTGTAATAATTTAATCAAAAATATGGAGTCCTATTTAATTACCCACGACAAATTATTTACGAACAGACACAATGTTAACAGAGCTGTTTCAATAGATTGCGTAGCACTTCTGAATTCGTTGGGATCGAGACTGTCAAAAGTACTATGCATGAAAAAGGATGGTATGTATTGCAGAGTATGAAAATCCCAATTCCAAAGACTCCGTTCCTATTGAGGCTTGTGGATGTGCTTGAAAATATCCCATAATTGTGATTTGAGTATTTTCATTGTCAGTTAGTGCCTTTATTCTCGTAATGGGTCCAGCCACGTTCCCAGAACATTGTGTATTTGACAATTTTTGAATGCGATATTTGAAAATCGCCTGCGCCAATATGGTACAAAATGGAACCATCGATGGGACATCAGGAGTTCGCCTGTACTGCCAACCAACTGCCCCACAAATTTGGTCTTAAATCGTTGGCGAGGTACAAATTTATTCGTAAACTACTACGGCGGTAATTTTCTTAAGAAAAATTGACATGTCAAAAACAGTAATAGATAAGTTCGTATAACCTAGGTTGGCTAACCTCAAAATTAGAAGGCCAATCGAATCATGTGAAAAAAATGTAGGTTTCTATTTAAAATAGGAAATTTGGTACTGACTTTTGGCACACCCTGTATAGCTGGAAGACTAAAAATATTTTAGATGTAACGGACATGATTGATTATGACAGCACACCAAGTTTTAAGTCTCTAATCCAACTGCAAATTAAAGAACTTCTAATGCGCAGCCTAAGTAAATTACCCTGCAGAGTTGTAGTTGGCAATTTTTCTGGTTTTTAATTTCAAAAAAGCCATCTTGGTTGTGGTAATATACGTTCTGTCAATGATAACGTTAATAAGCTTGTTCCAATTTAAAGTTAACTGAGCGATGGCAAATAATTCTGCAATCCTAACGACTTAACGTGTCGCCTATTCATATAAAATAAAGCAAAATTCAGATACTTTGTTTCCTAATCTTTGAATATTAATTAACTCTTATATCACCTACATTCCCGGGAATTTGGAACAAGTAAAAAGGTGAACCACCTAGTAACTACCTAAATGAGAAACAGTAATCAGTTACAATAAGTAATGCCTTTCGGTCACATACGTAGGAACTGAGTGCTGGTAATCAGCTAAAAGCCGTTGTGAAGTGCTGTAAATGAATAGTTAGATACCCTTACCACTGTCTAAGTGTACATACATCAATCACTTTATCCGTGTCTATCAGATATTTAATGACTGGAACAGAAATACTCATAAACCATCACTCAGTTTATTGAAATTAATAAATACAGGATGTCCGAACGAAAACGATCCATCATGAATAACTGTATAGGTATTTGCCTAAACAATTATTAGTTGCATAACTTATAAGGAAACTTTTTATGCTGCTTGTAATAAGACCAACCAAATAATAATAATAATAATAATAATAATAATAATAATAATAATAATAATAATAATAATAATAATAATAATAATAATAATAATAATAATAATAATAATAATAATAATAATAATAATAATAATAATAATAATCCCTGTCGCCGGTGTGGTTCTGCCTGGCACTGAACCCCATGTCGTCTGTCCTAAACAAAACTGGAGCCGCGTATAAACTAAACATGAAAAATCGAAGAATAATATCCCACTTAATATACATGGATAATCTTAAATTATACTCTGGGACACAAGATAACCTCCACTCACTGATTAATACTGTTAAAATCTTTAGCAATGATATAAAAATGTCGTTTGGACTTGACAAATGTGCTATAATCAACGTCAGGAGAGGGGCAGTCGAAGGTCACCAACAGTCCTTCTGCGATATTGAGCAAATACCACCTGAAGAGACATACCGCTACCTAGGGGTCCTCAAAACCAGCGGGTGGATCATAGCCGGCTAAAGCGAGAGTTCCAGGATAAATATAAGAAGCGAGTCACGAAGCTCATAAAGACTAAGCTTTCCGGAGGTAACCTCTGTGCTGCTATCAACTCACGGGCGGTACCAGTATTGACATACTCTTTTGGGGTTGTCAAATGGTCTAACACCGACTTGGATGAACTGGACAGACTCACGAGAAGGCTTCTTACGAAATTCCGGTGCCTTCACACGAACTCATCTGTTAGAAAACTATACACCTCGGAAAGAAGGCGGCAGATGATTAATCCATATAAAGAACCTCTACTTTAAGCAGGAAAGAAACATGCGACAACGTTTTCTTGCATCGCATGATGAACTGATGAAGTTGGTGGTGTGCGAGGATAAGGATTATACTCCAGTTAGGCTGGGTCAGCGCAACTATGAGTTGGACGTCCCAGTTGACCAAGACAGTATAGTTCAGTGGAGTGACCAGGTGTGGAAGGTACCCCAAACACCTGCAGGCAAATAATATTGATAAAACCTCTTCGCTTATGTGGTTGGTTGGGGGGCAACTCTACCCGGAGACGGAGGGTTTTTGATGGCCATTCAGGATTGGGTTATAAAAACTAAGAACTACGAGAAGCATTGCCTAAAATTAGAAGTGGCGGATAAATGTCGAAAATGTGCAGCTGTTGGAGAGACCATTGAACACGTCATGGCAGCATGTCCTGCCCTGTCAGACTCAGCTTACTTAGGCATGCATAACCAGCTCGCCAAGATCATCCACCAACAAATTGCTTTGAAATACAGCCTCATGAACCCGTCAATAACACCAGCCTACTGCAAGTATTCTCCGGAGGCGGTGCTGGAGTTGGCGGACTTTCTCCTGTACTGGGACCGACCCATGATAACGGACCGCACTGTGGACTTTAATAGGCCAGACATTGTCCTGATAAACAAACAGATGAGGCTTGCTGTGATCATAGATATTGCTGTACCGCTGTCCCATAACATTCAGAAAACTGAAATTGAAAAGTCACCAAGTATGAAAACTTGGCATATGAAATAAAAAACGTATGGAAACTCCAGAAGGTGGCTATATGTCCCTTCGTAATGTCGGCGGAAGAAATAGTCACCCAGAATTTCATGGGAAATCTAAAGGAACTCGGACTACCAAAAGCATCCTCAACGTGAGGCAGAGGGCGGTTCTGCTGCAAACATGTCACATAGTCCGAAAATTCCTCAGTTAAGTGACGACGTCAAACACGCCTGCTGTGTTGGAGCACCGGAAGTCAGCCTCTACTGATAATAACGGCATAATGGGATATGATGAATTTCATCCCCATCCACCGAGCCGAGCCCCAACGTCACGCGCGAGGGGTCGGTCAAAAGGTTTCCAGTAGTAATACTGAGAAAATGTAACGCTTACATCAAATAATAATAATAATAATAAAAAAAGTCTGGACGCAGCAAGTGCGTTATGGTAGTATATTTTCATAAAAATATTTTTAATAGCAAACATGTGTTTTATAATGAAAGCAGGTATCGAATTTAGTTACCAATATAACCTTCATGGGATCCGCTATTTATTGGTAAAAACGCCGTATCATAATTTTTGATATTGGCCAAAAATGTGAAAACAATTGAAGTAACTCGGAAACAAGAACACTAAAATCCCTTTTCCTTGCAAACATGCATTGTAATTCAATATAAAATGCAAAAATGCAATAAAATCAGGGGTGTTCCATAAAAAAAATTGTATCACCAACGACTTATGGGCCACGATCTGATTATTAAAACAATTTTGTAAGATGCAGCTCAAGACACCCTATAATTAACGTATAGAAATCTGTGCAAAAAGTCAAGAAGCACGAGAAAATTACTTTGAAAATTTCATAGCTTTTGTTGTATAAATGTCAAACTGGATATTTGAAAGGTAATAGTAGTAATCTTTAAATAAAGCTTATATAACTGTTGCGGTTTACGAATGGTAAATATTGCAAGAAATGTATATTAGGAGGCCCTAGATTTATGTTCTCAGTTGATTAAAATATTTGCAAAAAATTCATCTAAAATGGATTACAAATAAATAACTGACGACCGTTATGGGATATCGCCGTTTTATTATACTTCACTTTGTAGAACTAGCTTATCAGCGAAGGGACGTGGGTGTGGGTTCAAATCTCAGTGGTGACAGAATTTTAAAAAAGTTTTGTTTACTTTTTTTGTCTTGATTCAATTCTAACGTTATTTGATCCGATTAAATAAATTAAATTTTGTTGAAAAACTTACTCATGAGGCCATAAGGTCTTTTATCTAAGCTAACCTGGAATGGTCACATTGGAAAAATACTGCGTAAGGCAGTCATGACCTTAGCCGTCACTAGGCGGCTACATGGAAAAACGTGGGGACTAAGACCTAGTATGGCCCACTGGCTGTACACAAGGGTGGTCAGACCATCGTTAACATATGCGGCACTGGTCTGGTGGCCTAAGGTGACACAATCCAGTGCCAAACAAAAACTAGGCAAGATCCAAAGGATGGCTTGCCTAGGCATCACAGGGGCCATGTCTTCAACCCCAACAGCCGCCATGGAGGTGTTGCTGGATCTACCCCCCCTACACTTAGCTATTATGGGAGAGGCCAGGCTAGGACTATACAGACTAGCCTGCAATGGTAGACTGAAGATCAACCCAGGCTTCAGGGGCCACTGCAAAATTCAGGAGATCGTGAAGGAGCCCATGCTTGAAATGAGGTCAGACTTCGCGAGCCCGCGAATGTGCAGGGAAAACAACTTTACAGTGGAAATCCCTGATCGCGAGGCATGGCGGGAGGAGACGCCGGGCATGCCACGGGACGCGCTCGTCTGGTTCACGGACGGATCTGGCGGGGAGCGTGGGACGGGGGCAGGTGTTTACTCGGAAGGACCGAGGGTAAGTCATAGTATTTCCCTCGGAGCCCATGCAACGGTGTTTCAGGCCGAGATGTACGCCATCCTGCACTGTGTGCGGGAGAACAAGAGGAGGGGCTACACCAACAAGCGGATCCTCATAGCCACAGACAGCCAGGCAGCCCTTAAGGCACTAAGTAGCCCACGGGTAAATTCCTGGCTGGTGAGTGAGTGCCGAGATGAGACGAGCGACCTGGCTGGGCAGAATGAGGTGACCCTCATCTGGGTGCCGGGTCACTCGGGGGTTAAAGGCAATGAAGAAGCTGACAGTCTCGCGAAGAGAGGGTCAGCAGAACCATTTATGGGACCAGAACCGGCTCTGGGCGTGTCAAAGAGCACTGCCAGGGGAGCCATTAAGTCCTGGGTCAGAAACCAACACAAGGTGTACTGGGCGGACTGTCCAGGGCTCAGACATGGGAAGTCAATAATTGACGGACCCAGTTCAAAGAGAGCTGTGGAGCTGCTAAACCTTAGCAGAGGACAGCTCAGAAACACAACAGGTCTCTTGACGGGACACATGGCCGTCAAGAAACACCTGCATAAAATGGGGCGGTTCGAAGGGGACCTCGCATGCAGACTCTGCGGCGAGGGGGAGGAATCAGCCCAGCACATCTTGTGTGAGTGTATAGCTCTGGACCGGAAAAGACAACTGATCTACGGTCACTCTAGACCGGAGACAGAGCAATATAAAACTTCACCCTACCAATCGCTGTGCAGACTAGTTCAAGGCACAGTGATTTTGGAATGGGTGGACTAAGACTAAGGGTATGCACAATCAACCAAGGGTTGCGGTGCTATCGGGGCGGCAAGGCCGCGGACGAGCCCTGAGGGAACAAAAAAAATAAGGTCTTTTATGACTTTTAGTTCAATTTTAACAGCAACTGTTGTTGCCCGCCTTAGTTGGTAAAACCTTTCCATAGCTAACACAGACGTTGAATTTTTTTCTGCGACTTCACAAGTGTTTGTTTTCTCCTTTACAACCGGTTTCACTTTTTAGAGCATCACCAGGCAAAATAATTTGCAGAGGACAACTATCTACTTCTGTTTTTAGATAAGTTTTGAAATATATTTCTATTGTTCCTAAACGTCAAAATGTTTGGGGTTGATATGTTTGGCTGTGTTGAATAAGAAGGCTTTTTTCCAAACAATTTCTTTATTCCTTTTCCCGAAGCGTTTCGACCTTTTTAACTGGTCATCTTCAGGGGATTTTACAAAAGGCTTGTCAGAAAAACTGAGTTTTCCGGTAGGCTACTTCTGCAAGGGTACATTACAGAACACAAAAAAAAATGAGGCGACACAAAGCCAAACCTCAACACTAAGTCAAAAGTTAAAATTTAAAATATGTCTAACTACACAGCTATCAAAAATTACAATCACAAAATCATACACCACTATATGCAATAAAATACAAATACAAGTCAAATTGAGCTGTAAGAAAAGCCAGTTTTGTTCTGAAATTTAAAACTTACAAAGAATCTAAATTAAAAAAACTCCTAAAAAGTTAAACAGTCTCAAAAAAGCTACCCCTTAGAAGGTTTTTATTTTCAATTTTAATTAGCGATTAGGTATATAATTTGAAATTTATGTATCCTTGTAGCAAATTTTTGTGTAACAAATATTTAGTCAGTGTTCGCAGAATGTTTGTTGTCCGTAGAAATTAACATTTTTGTGAAATTTTGGTAATTAATAAATGCTTAATGGGTTATTCTAAAAAAAGGTTTTCAGATGTTCAATAAAAAAACTTACACACAATTTTTTTTTGAAGTTTCGTCGAAAAGCTTTTGGTGAATAATTATGTCCTGGCAGGTGTGTAAATAGCTTAAACAGGTTCATTCGCCAGGAAAATCAGACCAGTTTAGTTCGGGATAATTTTAAGTTTTTATTTTTGGAAAATCTTTCTACTTTTTCAAACAATTAAGTTATTTTTATCAAATATGGTACATTGTTTCTACTATATAGTTTTTTTAACAACACCTCACGTTGGCTTACAGCCTAAATACTATCGTACCGTGGGTGTCGATAAGGAGGAAAGAGGCAACTTGTTAATTCTGGACTTGAATTCGTAGTATTCGAGGTTTGGTCTTATTTGTGAAGTATATAAGGCATAGAGATGAGCTGGTGAAAAGTATTTGCGAGCCCGGAAGAGGAAACCTAATTTCTTAGCAGCCGCTTCTGCAATTGATGTGACATGTTGGTGCCAATTGAGATTTCGATCCACAAAAATGCCAACAAGTGAAAAGGACTCATTAATTTGAATAAGTTGGTTGTTTATTGTGATGGGTCTAGGGCTGGTGTGTCTCTTATGAGAATGAAAGCAAGACTGCGATTTGGTGCGGTTGAATTGTACAAGATTTCTACTTCCCTAGTCTAATATTTTTTGGAGATCCACGGAGACAGAAACCTCCATGAGTTTGCGATCTTCATCTAATTGGGCTAAACAGACAGGCTTAGAATATTGTATATTTGAGTGGAGGGTGCTGTCGTCCGCGTAACTGTAAACTGGGTTGGATGTGCTAGAGAGGAGGTCATTGATGTGGAGAAGAAACAAAGTAGGGGCTAAAGCTGAACCTTGAGGAACTCCTGCATTAATTGGATACAGTTTAAAGGAATGACCATCCACGACATCAGAAATGCTCCGGTTGGAGAGGAAATTTGCTGTCCACGTACAGAGTTTTGGTGGTAGGCCATAGGCCGGTAGTTTATTAAGCAGCGCTGCGTGCCAGACCTGGTCAAATGCTTTGGATATGTCTAGAGCGACGATCTGGGTTTCACCGTGTAGTTCCATAGACTTGTTCCAATAATAGGTGACAAAGGACAGGAGGTTGGCAGTTGATCTGCGCTGACGGAATCCATACTGCCTGTCGTGGATTAGATTGTGTTTTTCACGAAATTTTAGTAACTCGGGGTTTATATATTTTTCCATCACTTTAGAGACGACTGAAAGGAGATAAATAGGCCTGTAGTTGCTAGAAAGCGCTTCGGATCCTTTCTTGGGGACGGGTTGTACTCGAGCAGTTTTCCAGTTCTAGGGAATATGCCTCTATTGTAAGATGTCTGAAACAGACCAGTCAGGACAGGAGCAAGTTGTGGTGCACATTTTTTGAAAACAATTGCTGGGATTTCGTCAAGGCCAGAGGCTTTCCAGGTATTAAGAGAAGAGAGCATGTTTCGTACCTTTTTAGTTTCGAAAGTGATATCCGTCATTTTATGCGCGACATTGGGGAGTGTTGATGGTTGAACATTTGGAGGTGAGTTGAGAGTAGAATTGCCGGCGAACAACGAGACAAAAAGTTCAGTCTTGCCCAGGGCGGTAGAAACAATTTCATCTCCTGAAGCAAGAGGTGGGAACGTGCTCTTGCAGAAATTATTCCCAATAGATTTAGCAAGATTTCAGAAGGATTTGCTGCCGTTGAGAGGACTTGGTTTTTGATGTGGTTATTAAACGAGTTTTTTGCCTAAGAAAGAATGCGGACATAGCGGTTTCTTGCGTCGTTAAATGCTTGACAGTTTTCTTGGCTGGGATTGTGTAGAAGCGTTTTGTGAGCTTTGACCTTTTCAAGTCTGGCCTTGTCACAAGATTTAGAGAACCAGGGCTTTTGGGTGGCTGAAGAGGTTTTCTGTGTACGTGGAATAAATAATTCCATGCCAGCTTGGATAATTTCGGTGACGTTTTGTGAGATATCAGAGGGGTCAGGATGAGAGAAGCAGACAGACGCCCATGGAAATGAGGAAAAGTAATCTTGCATTTCGTCCCAGTTCGCGGAGTTGTAGTGCCAAACGACATGTGGGTGTGATGACTGTGACCTCGGGTTGCATTGCACAGGAAGCAGTTACCATGGTCTGCGCGACCCAGGGGGGCTGTGACTGATATTTTATAGCAGTCAGGATTTGTAGTAAGAAGGAGATCCAAGGGATTTGAGCTGTGTGTTGGGATGCGAGGAAAGTAAGTAGGTTGCTGAACCATATTGGCTAAAGAATTGCTGACTGTAAAGGCACCCGCAGGCTAAAGAATTGCTGACTACAAAGGCCTCCGCAAGGTTATACTAGTAATCGAATTTGATGCCTGCTTTCCTTAAAAAAGACATGCTGTTAAAAACATTTTTATGAAAATTCACAGCCATAACGCACTGGCTGCGTCCAGACTTTTTTTGTTCGTTAAAAATTGTCATTTAGCTGCACGCCATCTAACGATAAATAGTCAAACTTTAAGTCTTTCATTCAATTAGAATGATATTTTGTACATGTGTTCGTAATCTTGAGTGGAGATATCCATAGAAGAAACTTAACGAGTCATTGTTAATTTAATATACCCGCATTTCTAGAGTGATACGTTTTTAGTGTCACGCTGTACATTTAGTGTTATTTACTGACAGGTATTACGCATGAGTCCTTTAAATAATGCCAGTAAAGTACATATATATGTGTCATGATTCGAATATTTGATGAGTTTAACTCGCACACCCTGTGTATGAGCAATACACTTTAAATGACCTAATGACGCATCCCTGGAGATATTCCCTTCATTGGTAAGTTTATTGTCGGGTGGTTTCTAGAATATTTCACTCACTAATCCTCTGCATGCTTTTATTATAATTACTGTACTGTTAGAGAGAAACCCGCATTTCTCTGAAGTAGTAAAGATGTGTTGACCCTGGTTAACCTTTCACGAGCATCGTTTAGGTCATCGTAGGCCATGGACTGAAAGCAAAATGAGATCTTACAGATTACGTACGGTGAGGCCGGTGTTGCTTTCAGACAGGATATGTGTTTCTGCGACTATAATTTCATAAGCATAAATCGCATGTCGTTTAATATAATTGATAAGATGTTTTGTTGCAAAATATATCATTAAACGTTCTGATAAACTGAGCTCTAACAGTAAGAGGTTTTGATTAGGAAGTCTCTATAAAACGTAATGTGCAAGTGTAGACAACGAGCTCCTGTTCATGAACCTGACTGGAGAGGTCAGTGCACATTGTCACTGACCTAGTGGCAACCTTTGTATGTCACTTTTTCCATGAAGATATTTCAAAAGTTTCGTAATTTCATTGTTTATAGTCAACAGTACATAATATGTCACACGAGCATTGTTTTGGTTTCTACTTTCACCAGGAAGTAAGCAGGTACACACACAGTTAGGTGAATTTGTTGAAGATAAATTAGTTAAATATGTATGGTGAATGCGAAGGGCACTTTGTGACATGTGTTATGCTTTAAAGCAGTGGTTCGAGGTGAATATGTCACGAAAGCCATAATAATTCCTTTGGCGCTTTATTTTTATCCTCTGCATAGTAAATAAAACATGTGTGTGTCTTTCGATTTACTAGCTGTGGCTTTGATCAGCCATTAGCACATTATGACCCTCCTTTGCTACCCTTTCCTAAAGTTGTTAGATCACCTTTACACTGTTCTTTTTCTATGCGAATATACTTTATCCCACCTCTAAAAGTGTGCAAGCTACTCAATTACTAAGTGAAAAATATTAATACGCCGTATGTGCCTGTTTCTGCGACGGCGTTCTGGGGTCACGTTAAAACATTATTTTCTAATAATTCTGAGATAAAAAAGTCAGAATTCTGAGATAAAAAGTCGGAATTCTGTGATAAAAACTCAAAATTCTGAAATAAAAGTCAGAATTCTGAGTTAAAAAAGTCAGAATTTTGGGATAGAAAAGTCAGAATTCTGACATAAAAACTCAGAATTCTGAGATAAAAAGTCAGAATTCTGAGATAAAAAGGTCGGAATTCTGGCACCAAAACTCAGAATTCTGAGATAAAAAGTCAGAATTCTGAGATAAAAAGGTCGGAATTCTGACACAAAAACTCAGAATTCTGAGATAAAAAAGTCAGAATTCTGTGATAAAAACTCAGAATTCTGAAATAAAAGTTAGAATTCTGAGTTAAAATAGTCAGAATTTTGGGATAGAAAAGTCAGAATTCTGACATAAAAACTCAGAATTCTGAGATAAAAAGTCAGAATTCTGAGATAAAAAGGTCGGAATTCTGACATAAAAAGTCAGAATTCTGAGATAAAAAGTCAGAATTCTGAGATAAAAAGGTCGGAATTCTGACTTTTTTAACTCAGAATTCTGTGATAAAAAGTCGGAATTATTCGAGAGCTATACGACAGCATCCAGGTGGTGCCACTTGCAAAACGTTTACCTATTGACTATGGATATGTAATTAGGTAGGTAGCTCTGCCTGTGCCGGTTTTATAGTTAGTTGATGGTGTTTAAAACTAAAAGGAATGGAGGTTTATCAAGTCATAAGTCATGGAGTGTTATAATGATGAGGTGGACGTTGACTAAGCAGGACACTAAGGGACTAGAAGCTTTTCAACTATGGACATTGAGCAAAATGACAAAGACAATAAGGTACACCGATAGAAACACGAATGAAAAGGTGTGCTAGAAGAGGTGACAGAATAGTAGGGCTTGCTGAAAGAAATTGATAGGAGAAGGCATAATATATAGGTCATATTTTAAAACATCTTTCTGATAGTTTTATTTGGAAGATATATACCTAGACAAAACGGATGAGGTAGATCAAAAGTAAAGCTTCTGGAAACGTGGTACAATATTGATTGAAGGTGGAAGCTACACTGAATTACAATGGACAGTTACAGAGGGAGAGTCACGATTGCGACAGATGGTATCGCATTTCGATTGTGATGATGATGATGTTTATCGAGCAACAAAAACAAATCATCACACAACAACAAACTTACGTTCATCTCATGGTTATTTATTTATAAGGGCCTCGGTAGTTCAGTAGTAAGAACGTGTGCCCTTGAACCGAAGGGTACTTGGTTTGATCCCAGGGTTCTCCTTTCACTTTTTCAGTACATACTGTAACATTAACATCAACCGAAGTTGTGGCATTATAATTTGAGAAAGTTGAATGTCTGTACGTTCCGCCCTTCGGAGGGGGCGTAAATCCGCCGGTCCCCTGTGCGATGCGATATTGGGTACGTTAAATATTCCTACTATCCTTGCGAAACGGTAGGTTTCGAGGATAGCGAGGTGAAACTGCTCCCTAGTGTCGGTGATTGGTCATAGGCGCGGAAATAGACAGACGTTAAAGATACAAAAACACAAACATATTTATTTATAAACTTCTAAGGCTGACATGACTTTTAATTCAGCTAAAGTTTCCATGGTATAATGCCGATTAAAGCAATAGTATGTTTGTATATCTATACGACGACTTATTTACGTAAATAATTAGTAAAATCATAATATATGCACCTATGCACTATGCATTATTCTATTAACGCAACGAGAACAATGAACTAATTTTCTTTCCCTTTAGTTTGTAAACCATCAACTAACTGTAAAATCGGCACAGGCAGAGCTACCCGCCTAATCACACATCCATAGTCAATAGGTAAACGTTTTGCAAGTGGACGCTGTCGTATGAAGCTCTCGAATAATTCTGAGTTTTTATGTCAGAATTCTGACTTTTTTATCTCAGAATTGTGACTTTTTATCTCAGAATTCTGAGTTTCTATGTCCGAATTCTGACTTTTTATCTCAGAATTCTGGCTTTTTTTTTCTCAGCATTCTGACTTTTTTTATCTCAGAATTCTGACTTTTTATGTCAGAATTCTGACTTTTTATCACAGAATTCTGACTTTTTATCTCAGAATTCTGACATTTTATCTCAGAATTATTAGAAAATATTTTTTTAACATGACCCCAGAACGCCGTCGTATCTTTCTCAGGCACTAGCTTTTTAAATCTGCGCTCTGTATTTGACACACAGCCAATGATAACATTTTCGAGTTCCAGGCGATTTCTCAATTTTGTTTTTATAGCAGTCATCGACGAGAAACTTAAATAGCCCCACACATTGCGATCTTTTTACGCCGTTTGACTCCAATGGCTAAAACTGTTCGAGTAAGATGGCGGCAAAACCGAAGTGTGTGTCTGAAAACGGTCCATCTTGCTAACGGGCAAAACGGTTAAAAATAATCCCGCGGAGCCAGATACAACCCGACGGTTTTGATACGTGTTTAAACAAGTCGGTGATGTGTGGAGAAAACAGACTTAAAAAAGACATGTACTTCCAGTGGTGTAGTCGCATTTATTACTGACTGTTTTTTATATTCAACGAATTGAAAAATGACAGATCTGCGTCAAGTAAATATGTGTTTTTTCCCTTTAACGTCGGCCTATTTCCGCGACTATGGCGAATCACCGACGCCAGGGAGCAGTTTCACCTCACTATCCTAGAAATTTTGCCTAACACCTGCATTTTTGTAAGGAGGGTAGGGATCTTTAACGTGCCCAACATCGCATGGACACGGGACCGATGGCTTTACGCCGAAGGGCGGAACGTGCAGACATTCAACTTGCTCAACTACAATGCCAGAACCTCGGTTGATGTTAATTTTACAGTTTGTACTGAAAAAGTGAAAGGAGTACCCTGGGATCGAACCCAGTACCCTTCAGTTCAGAGGCACACGTTCTTACCCCTGAACCACCGAGGTTCTCAAGTAAATAGACAATTTTTTATTGAAATTCATAAATCTCTACTGAAGTCATATATGTTTATGGAATGTAATGTCACGTGGGTACAGTGATAGGATAAAGAAAGAAAAACAACTAGTAAAAAAATTAAACAGATTAAACCTTAATCAACGAAAAAAAAAAGATTATCTGCATAGTTGCTACAGGAACGATTTAAAGAAAGTAAAAGCTGTGTATTTTGTCTTTTAGTAAATTTTCATGGAAAAAATTCACAAATGCGGAGATCTAGAGTTTTGAATTTTGAAAAAATCTTTTCCAATGAGCGCGAACTAGGAAACCTATAACTCATATTCGGGGTCTGTTTAGATGTTTATATTATATATATATATATATATATATATATATATATATATATATATATATATATATATATATATATATATATATATATATATATATATATATAACCAAATTTGGTGCCTAGGTTTACGTTACAAAAGTTGAACTATATACCAAACCTTAGATCTCTAAGTCACAAGAAAGAAAGGTTATAAGCCATTAATAATGTAATAATGCAGCAATCTATAAATCCAGTGGATAATCATATGGATTGGGGGATCATTATCTCGTCCAATTTGTCATGGTTTGCCCATATAGCACATGTCCCATCTAAAACCAATCAGCTGCTCTACCTGATGTATAATGCTTTTAAGAGCTGCTCAATCCAAACCTTTAATAGGCTTTACACTATGTATGTTCGTCCTATCCTAGAGTATGCTGGGGTTGTGTGGTGTCCTGTGTTGAAGAGAGACAAGGGTATGTTGGAGTCCGTGCAGCGTAGAGTCACACATCTGCCTTATGGTACTGTGCGTCCGAACTACGATGAAAGGCTGAGGCTGTGTGGTTTATCGAAATTTTCTCAGAGACGAGCCAGGGGTGATTTGATGCCCACATATAAGGCACTTCATGGGTGCATTGGAGTTGATCTTTCGCATATGTTCCAACTCTCTGCAAAAATTCACTTATGTGGTCACTCGCTCAAGTTAAAAAAAGAATCATTTCGAACAAAGGTTCGTAGTTCATTTCTATTTTACAGTATTTTTAGCGAGTGGAATTCCCCGCCCGAGGAAGTAGTAACAGCTCCTAGCACAGGTATTTTTAAGAACAGGTTGGATGCAATGGGGAGGGAGCGGTGAGAGTGGTGTAATAGTGTTGCTGTTACAGATATATTGTATTTTTTATGTTTGTTTATATTTATTTGTGTTGAGTGAGGACTAGGTTTCTGAATGTTGTTTTAGTTTTTAAGTTTATGAGTAATTTATATACATTGCCTTTATTCTTGATTATGTAATAATAATAATAAAAAAATATTTGGTGTCAGATCATTTCTATGAAAATGCACTAACATAACGCACTTGCTGTATCCAGACATTTTAATTAATGCATTGACTAACTTCAGCAAGGTACAATAGGATTTATGATCCTTTCCCAAATAATTTTGGTTTAATTATTTGCGAATGGATCATAAATCCTATTGTATCGCCGCTCTCGAATATTACTTCTTTACATACGAGAATTGTCTTATTTTTAAAGTCATCTCTTCATGCATTTGCTATGTTTATTTTTTTCTTTTAGACTTGAAAGCTAATGCCACCGCCACTGCATATTAACTCAAATTCTTCATTTCAGTTCAACGCACCTTATATTCTGCTTTCAGATCTCGGAAAGACTGATAAGTACACTTGGAGAACCCAAATCACCACAACACATATTTGAAAGACCTTACGATCGTTTCGCTGACAACGTCAGCGTCATCGGAGGATGAAAAATTCTAAATTAAAATCAACCGCTACGGTGTATTTGTATCACACTTAGGTAACGAACTAATCCGAAGTAAAAGTTGTAGTCGGCGACCATCGTTTGTCTATTGTGTCAATATTGAACGGGCGAAGTCGAAGAACAAATTTAAATTTGTCAACCAGAAGACTAAAGTAGTTCTTCGACGTTGTCAGCGAAACGGTCGTAAGGTCTTTGAAATATGTGTTGTGGTGATTTGGGTTCTCCAAGTGTACTTATCAGTACTCATCACAGGTTCCAGTTTTCACATAGTAGGAAAGACCGTTCATAAAATCGTAGTCTGTGTGATTTACCGTCATCGCGCAAAACCGACAGTTTTACTCTTTCGAGTAAAATGGTGTTAAAAGATCGCAATGTGTTTGGCCCTTTTTAAGTCGCATAAATATAATGTTGCAAATAGAACCAAATATTTTCCTCCAAAAGTGATCCGTGTTCTGCGAAAGAAATTCTGGTTTTAGAACCCCAATCATTTGATATTTCAATAAGTTTTTCTTTCGTGTTTGTAGGAATTTGATCAAAAAAGAATTCAGTATCCATCTGTAATTGTCATAACTTTTGGGACCTCTACTGTTTGATCTGTTCGTGAACGAGATATCTGGGGTGATAAAAAAATGGGCCGCACCTGCTGTATGCTGACGATCTGCATATTTTTCCTCAGCATAGAAGATCTGGGAAACTGTGTTAGACTAGAATATATTAATGGGCTGGCATTAATTGCCACCCCATCAACATTCGAAGGTCAGATGTAGTGACTTATAGTCTTACGTTAATCGCTCATTGAATTTAGTCACTCTTGGGGCGGCGTTGTGTTTCGGAGTGGTGAGATATTTATTGATCTGGTGTTGTTTTTGACCACAAGCTGTCTTTTATAGACCACATAGAGTCTATTGTCTCGAAGGGTTCCAGGACTCCGGACTTCCTTGTGCGTAACTCTACCACCTTTGAGAACACAGACACTCTCACAATATTATACAATGCGTATGTACGGCTTCATCTAGAATATGCATCTGTAGTTTGGTATCCCCCTCTATGAGGTACACACAAGTGCGCTTGAAGCTGTTCAGCGTAGGAGCTCTAAGCTGATGGTCTGGAGAACTGATGGTGTTCATTCCGCAGTGGGCACGCCCCATGCACATTAGTTGGAACGATGCTGCATAGAATCCCTAGAAAACAAACAAACAGTCTCCATTTTAGCATTTTTGTGACACTTGCTTAATCGTGATAACGATTGTCCGTAAATACTCCACACTCTATATTTTATAGTGCCGAGGCTTACCTTCAGATCTCCCGACGAGGAAGTGGATGTGATGTGTGACTACTTGTCGCGGGCCAGTCGATCTTGCTATGATGCTCACTGGCCGATAGATAGCAAATAAGTGATGTGATGTGTGACTTCTTGTCACAGGTCAGTTGACCTTGCAATGATGCTCATTGGCCGCTGGATGGCGAATAAGTAGAAGAGTCTTGTATCTGGTTTTAGCCGCTTCTTGGTTGTTGAGGGTTAAGAATACTTGTCTCATGGCGCCATTGTCGGTTTCCTGGCCCTCGGCATGTAGGCATTTAAGGAGGTTTGCAGCGAAATAGACAGTGTTGACATTAAAAGCAAGGATAAAATATATTCGAACACAACGTCTTCCATGTCGTCTTCATCAGCCTGGCATTATGTTTGTATAAGTGACACTTAATTTTGTTTGGGGTGGGTGGTCTTCTATAGGTATGCTTGCTTGGAATGTCAGGAGTGGGGAGGAGTGCGGGAGTTCGGATCACGATATCTAAGCAAAAGATTTACTGCTTACTTGCGACATTCTCATTAAATTTCTCGCGCATTTGACGGCACAATTCGGGAATGAAACACTGTCAAAACCTCGTGTATTTGCCTGGCGCAAGAAGTGCAGGGAAGGCCCTTAAGAGGTCGACAATTGTCAGGATCGTCATGTACGAAAGAGAACAGGCACGCCATCCATGACCTTATTGAAGACGACCGACGTCTGACGGTTTCCAAAATTTATGCTGAAGTCTCACTAAGGCCATAAGACCTTTTATTCCGCTAAGTGTCTGCTTAATGGATTCCTCGTCTGTTGACTGTAGAACTGAAGTTGGCATGTTTGCAGAGCTGTGTGCGGCTCTTAGGGTGTGGAGAAAAGAAAGCGAATCATTTTTATACCGCCTCATGACCTGTGATGAAACATCACCACACGCCCGAGTCCAAACAAGCTAGTAGAGGTGGCGAAGTGCGGGTGAGGCAGCCTCAGCGAAAGACAAGACTCGGCTGTCAGGTGGCAAGTTGCTTGCGACTGTTTTCTTTGGAAAGCTTGGCGTTTTGCATCTTGATTTTTTGCACGAACGTCGCACTATCAATGCGGCGTACTACAGCGATCTTTTGCATTAGGCTAGACTTGCTTGTCATCCTAAAAGGCGTGACCGGCCAGTGCGATAACTACAATGCTCGGTCCCATACGGCAGCCTTCACATGCTTAACATTGTACAAAATGTATTAGACACCAGTAGAACATTTTTTGTACAGTCCTGACCTACCACCCTCCGATTTTCGATTTTCATATCTTTGAGCCACTCAAAAAGGCGTTGAGAGGCGAACGATCCGCTGAAGATGACGATATTACAAAACTTTCTATATGCTGGGAAAAATGCATTTCTAAGAGAGGAGGTTAGGCAGAAAAATAATAGGTACATACTTGTTTTTTTGTAGCAAATAGAAAATTACAAATTCTCGTATGTATTGTTAGCTTTAAGTATTGTAAGGTTGACTGTACCTGTGTTGAATGTCATCGCTGTCTAAGACACGTTAATTCATATAAAATAAGTGAATTTAAGTCAAAATAAGATATATTTTAAAGCTTGCTGTGCCTAAATTATTTAAATTTTATTTATGATCATTTTATTCTCGTCATCATCAAGCCATTCAACGAGAAATAAAATATTACACGTCTATGCGATTATGGTGTGGGAGTGGCTGCTAACGGCATACTAACTTTTTTGTTTAGCGGTTTGAATAAATAATTTATTCAGAAACGAGTCTATAAAAAAGAAAGGCGTACCTACATTTAGTTATTATGATTATTTTTACTATTATCACGATTGTTTATATTGTCATCATATACGAGGGAGTATCGATATATATATATATATATATATATATATATATATATATATATATATATATATATATATATATATATATATATATATATATATATATATATATATTGGCATGAACACTTTCCAGTTAGTGACACTCAATTTACTTGCTACGGTAAGAACTACGATGTTTTCTAAATAAGCTGTCAAAAGTTTTACATACAAAAGTTGATTAGTGACAAAACTGTGAATTTTTGAAAACAGCATATATGACAAAAAGGTAAATTTTGATAAAAAGAAGAGTTTCGGTCAGTTATTAGGTTGTAATGCCCCAAAACCAGTAAACCCAACCAATATATTAGTTTGTAGCAAAATTGGCATTGTAATAAATAATTCTATGTTTTTTCATCCAGGTTAGTGTTGTGTTCTAATATTGTTGAATATTAATCCTCATTATCAATCTTCCGGAGGCCAACCTTTATTATTTGTCCGCAAACGTCCCCTAACGCCCACACCAGCCGCCAGGAGGTACAGTCAACCGACAGTGGCGCCATGGGACAAGTGTCTTCAACCCCTGACAACAGAAAAGCCAGCTACAGGATATATAATTCTGCACCCCCAAAAAAACAATTCCTCTGGTATTTCTTAAACTATGCGTACAGAGTCATCTGAACCACCATTCTAATCTTTCAAAACCAATCAATCTAATTCACTCATTTTAACCTATCTCAAATATTTTGGCCCCGTCGAGGCAATCTGAACAAACCAGTTAGGTTATTTCTTGCCTTGTTAACATTTATACAGTCAGTAACTTAATTTGGGAAATGAACAACAGAACCTTACAAATAATGCAAGATTTAGTATCAAAATTCAATTTATTTTGTCAACATTGTATCAATATCTGAACATAGAAATAAAACGACAATTAATGCAGAGACGTATACTGTGTGTGATGGCATAACGTCAGCCTCATAATCCAAATTGATACATATTATTGAATTTCCAATTCAGCCATCTGTTTTGTAGCTTTTGTGTTGACAATGTCAAAGAGATAACGTAACAAGTCCTAAAAATGTACAATGAATTTATTGGAAGATCTGAACACAAGGAAAATTATTAACTACAATTCACCTTAGTGAAAATTTTATAAAATTATATTCCATAAAAATTAACCTTTTTTCCTCCCCTCAGGGCTCGTCCACGTGTTTGCCGCCCCGATAGCACCGCAGCCTTTGGCTTATTGTGCATGCCCTTTGTCTTTTCTACTCCACCCATTCCAAAATCACTGTGCATTGAACTAGTCTGCACAGCAATTGGTAGGGTGAAGTTTTATATTGCTTTGTCTCCGGTGTAGGCTGTACGTGGATCAGTTGTCTTCACACTCGCACAAGATTTGCTGGGCTGATTCCCCACCCTGACCGCAGAGTTGCATGCCAGGTCCCCCTCGAACCGCCCCATTTTATGCAGGTGTTTCTTGATGGGCATGTGTCACGTCGAGAGTCCTGTTATGTTTCTGAGCTGTCCTCTACTAAGATTTAGCAGCTCCACAGCTCTCTTTGAACTGGGTTTCTCAATTACTGACTTCCCATGTCTGAGCCCTGGACAGTCTGCCCAGTACACCTTGTGTTTGTTTCTGACCCAGGACTTAATGACTCCCCTGTCAGTGCTCTTTGTCATGCCCAGAACCGGTTCTGGTCCCATAAATGGTTCTGCTGACCCTCTCTTCGCGAGACTGTCAGCTATTTCATTGCCTTTGACCCCCAAGTGACTCGGCACCCAGATGAGGGTGACCTCATTCTGCCTAGCCAGGTCGCTCGTCTCGTCTCGGCATTCACTTACCAGCCTGGAATTTACCCGTGGGCTACTTAGGTCCTTAAGGGCTGCCTGGCTGTCTGTGGCTATGAGGATCCCCTTATTGGTGTAGCCCCTCCTCTTGTTCTCTCGCACACAGTGCAATATGACGTCAATTTCGGCCTGAAAGACCGTTGCATGGGCTCTGAGGGAAATACTATGACTTACCCTCGGTGCTTCCGAATAAACACCTGCCCCCGTCCCATGCTCCCCGCCGGATCCGTCCGTGAACCAGACGAGCGAGTCTCGGGGTAAGCTCGGCGTCTCCCCTAGCCATGCTTCGCGGTCGGGGATTTCCACTGTAAAATTGTTTTCCCTGCAGATTCCTCGGGCTCGCGAAGTCTGACCTCATTTCAAGCATGGGCTTCTTCACGATCTCCTCAATTTTGCAGTGGCCCGTGCAGCCTGGGTAGATCTTCAGTCTACCATTGCAGGCTAGTCTGTATAGTCCTAGCCTGGCCTACCCCATGATAACTAAGTGTGGGGGGGGGGGCATCCAGCAACACCTCCATGGCGACTGTTGGGGTTGAAGTCATGGCCCCTGTGATGCCCAGGCATGCCATCATTTGAAAAAATTATTATGTGAAGCACTGATTTAAATTAAGAAAGAAGCTCAGTGAAAATACTGGTGACAAATTTAGTTATTAAATAATTAGTTTAAAAAAACTCGGGACGCAGCAAGTGCATGAGATTTCATCTAATGTTTCAAGCTGTAATAACTCAATATGCCATTAACCCAGAAACTAAGTTTTACTCTCCATACCATTACTTTTGGATACTTCCTTGTGTTTTGTATCTTTTACTTTTTTTTATAATTCGTTGTTTAACTTTTGCTTGGGATTATATTTAGAAGCTACAATCTATTATTTTGTCTTCGCATCCCGCCTTGTTCTTTCTTGTGCGCAGCGAGTGAAATACACCTATCCAGTTCATAGCTTTTGGACGAGGCTGTATAATAACCTATTCAATGTAGGTTTTTAATTTTGTTACATATTTATTAACACAGCTAAGAATACGGTAGCAGCAATATGACATACTATACATAAAGAAATCTGTAAAAAGAAAGTTTTGAAAAAGGAAGAGAACGAAATAACAACAAAATAATTTAGTCTGTCTTTTGGAGGCATCTTAGAGCAAATAGCAAGCAGGGTTCAGGTCTCAGACAAAGTTTGGATGAAATTGTTGTCAAAATATAAAAAATAAAACCAGGAAAGTACATATTTTAAACCTGTTAGTGAGAAAGAAATTACTGAAATAGCTGTAGAATTTAAATACAAAAAATCTGTAGATATTTATGGTATAACTTCACATTTACTTAAAGAAATTGTAAGACCACCTGCAGAATTTCTCAGCAAGTTAATAAATCAATGTCTGGGGAAGTTGGTGGCCACTCAAGTACTCCTCAACTTCCTGTCCATCTTTCAGCATCTTGGCATTGACGGACGTCTACACCAAAATGGGGAGGCGCCACGTCTTGCTGAAACCAAGTATCTTGATGGGGTACATCTGCTTCGTGACTATTCGGAAAAATTACTGCGAGAGCGGCTAAATCCAATCGCAAAAAAATGTAGGTAACGTGCTGCTGTCACATTTCCTTGAAAAAGTAAGGCCCCATGAAACGCCGTCCGATTACTCCCATGCAGACGAATGTATGGATGAGAGTAATCGGACGGCAAAGTGAACACTTTGCCATGACGTTGACTGTGGGAGTGTTGAGTCCAATAAGGATTTTCTCGTGACCAACATATTGAGATGTGACGATATTCTGCCCCATTGGTGCATAAAGTGGCTTCATCAGAAAAAATAATGTTATTAAGGAAATTTGGATCTTCATTGCAGTGTAACATTAATTGTTCACAAATTTGTAAACGGCGGTCTGAATCATCGTTAAGTGAAGATTGGAACCTGCGATGAGCACTGATAAGTACACTTGGAGAATACAAATCACCACAGCATATCTTTTTAAAGACCTGACGATCGTTTCACTAACAAGGTTAGCGCCATCAGGGAAAATTCGAAGAATTTTACATCTTCTAGAGAAACGATCGTCAGGTCTTTAAAAATATGTGTTGTTGTGATTTGGGTTCTCCGAGTGTACTTATCTGAATCGTCATTGTCTAACTTGTGTATCAATTGCACTTTGTAAGGATAATACTTCTCTTTGAATAATGTTACCATTAAAGATTAGTCCACGTTGTTATCTAGGGCTAGTCGCCTTGTAGAATAGTTCGGATTTTCTTCAGATTCAAGGAATATATTCAGTCTGACTTCTTCTCACTTACTGTAGGTCAACTTTGTCCACGCAAATATTTTACGGATCCCGTTTCTGTGAATTTGGCAACCAATTTACTTACTGAAGATCTTGCGATTGGCGGTCTATCAGGATGTTAAATAACACGCATGCTTCCTGATGACTTCTAAGCCTGCCGCCATATCCATTCATCATTAATAGCCCTTCCCCTTTCGGTTAAACGAGCCATTTTTGTTAGATTCTAGTTAGAATTCATTACTTTTAGCACTTTTCCACTTTCACCACTAAAACTATTAATTATTAATATCAATTAATTTAAACGGCAGGTAATAATTAAAATCAATTCACGATTTAACATTATTGTCTTCTTTCAGTGAATTCCAAATCCATACTGCGATACAAGTCCGATAACTAAATGCTTATTACAGCACATAATCAATAAATTATCATGAGTCTTGTTAAAAATTTATTTTGACTTCGTTCCAAGTGTTAAATAGTTACATTACAACGTATCAAAAGTCACAGAACCAAGTGTCCATTGCTTTGGAAAAGTAAAGGAAAACCTCATTATTCTAAAGAAAACTCGTCATAAATAAAAACGGTGAGAAATATTTCCCATTTCTTATTAAATTTAAGTTTTCATTTTTTAAAGTAAATAATGCAATTTTTTCAAAAAAATTGTTATGTCAGTATCATTTTTTTTAAATTATCGTTTAAGTAGTAAGCAGGTCTATGGAAAAACAGCAAAAAATATGGTTGTCATGTAAAAAAAAACTTATGATGACGTCATCATTCAGAAATAGGTGACGTCATAAATGTAATTGAAAAGATAAAATTAACCGACGGTTTTTTTTTGAAAAAAATTAATAACGCATTCATAAATTATGTATCCAAACTTTATCATCACTCTGTATATAGTTCTTAGGTATTTTATTTAGGTACATTATTGATTTTCTAAGGAACATGTTTTTTATTTTTGTGAAGCTATATAATGTGTGATGGTAATACACTGTAACTATATACTACTAAGTTAAGATTGGAACCTGTGATGAGCACTGATAAGTACACTTGGAGAACCCAAATCACCACAACACATTTTAAGAGACCTGACGTAAGTTTCACTAACCAAGTTAGCGTCATCAGAGGATGAAACATTCTAAATACTTAAAAAACTACATCAACTTATATACCGGATCTCAGGTAAAGAGATCGAACCGAGATGAGACACTAGTTGTAGGCAAATTCCAAAGTGTATTGTATTTTAATCGCCGGACCAGGTCTTTGCGCTATCCCTACTGCTTTATCTAAAAAGTGTCCATCTGTAATAGTTTTGAGAAAGTTCAACGACAGCTAAATTAACAGCGGTTCCTTTGGCGGCAATAACTGTATACTTATGTTATCGGTAAAAACGTGCCGAAAACGTGGGAATTTTATTTAGCAAAGCAATCGATCAAGTGACTCGTAATTGGCGCTGGTGAACTGTTCATACATGTTCTGTTGTAACTATATTTTGCAATATATACGCTCTTGAACCCATTTAGGTGTCCTGGTTTTCTAACATTTTTTATTAATTTCAGATTATCTTTATCAACGTGATGATTATTATCACAAATATGTCGGGCGACGGCAGACTTATCTGCAGTATCGTAACGGTATTGGGATATGTGTTCTTCGAATCTTATACCAATCGATCTTTTTGTTTGTCCGACGTATTTAAGATTACAATCTTTACAACTAATTTCATAAATTCCCGACATTTTGTCCGCGCTATCCTTGTCTTTTAGGTTGCCTAGCAAGTTTTTTAAGGTATTTGTTGTTGAAAATGTTAGCTGCAAGTCGACATTTAAAAAAAATCTGTCTAGACCCCTCGTGATTCTAGGTTCAAATGGTAAGCAAACAAAGTTTTTTTCCGATTTTTCTCTTCTGAACGTCGTTGATTTCGTTAGACAGCTTTTTTTAAAAAAGTCGACTTGCAGCTAACATTTTCAACAACAAATACCTTAAAAACTTGCCAGGCAACCCAAAAGACAAGGATAGCGCGGACAAAATGTCGGGAATTTATGAAATTAGTTGTAAAGATTGTAATCTCAAATACGTCGGACAAACAAAAAGATCCATTGGTATAAGATTCAAAGAACACATATCCCAATTACGTTACGGTACTGTAGATAAGTCTGCCGTCGCCCGACATATTTGGGATAATAATCATCACGTTGATAAAGATAATCTGAAATTAATAAAAAATGTTAGAAAACCAGGACACCTAAATGGGTTCAAGAGCGTATATATTGCAAAATATAGTTACAACAGAACATGTATGAACAGTTCACCAGCGCCAATTACGAGTCACTTGATCGATTGCTTTGCTAAATAAAATTCCCACGTTTTCGGCACGTTTTTACCGATAACATAAGTATACAGTTATTGCCGCCAAAGGAACCGCTGTTAATTTAGCTGTCGTTGAACTTTCTCAAAACTATTACAGATGGACACTTTTTAGATAAAGCAGTAGGGATAGCGCAAAGACCTGGTCCGGCGATTAAAATACAATACACTTTGGAATTTGCCTACGACTAGTGTCTCATCTCGGTTCGATCTCTTTACCCGAGATCCGGTATATAAGTTGATGTAGTTTTTTAAGTATTTAGAATGTTTCATCCTCTGATGACGCTAACTTGGTTAGTGAAACGATCGTCAGGTCTCTTAAAATGCGTTGTGGTGATTTGGGTTCTCCAAGTGTACTTAACTGTAACTATATATTTATATTTTGGTTTGGATATTATATTATATTAATTTCAGTAAAAGGCTTGGTATGCAATTTACACCAATGCCAAGGACTAGTTTCGTCTCAACAACCAAGAAGATTTGCCCAATCCGTTCGTTTCTTCAGTTGGGGGATGTTTAATGTGCCGAACATCTCATCTATTATCATATAACTTTACGCGGCATTTATGCGGTTTTCTCAGGTATCATACCAAAGAAAAATTTACCACCATAAAGCGAGACATACAAAAATAAATAAATAAGATAAGCCTCGCTTACTGAAACCTCCCAAAATATCTTGATTACTTCTTATTGTTATTTGATTACGGACAAACAAAAAGAACACAGCTCTTAATATAAAACATATTTCATCCTCTACCTGGAAGGTAGGTATTTCCACAAAAGCGAAATTCTATAGAGAGATTAGTGGATTTGTTTGTATGAAAGATTAAGCCACTAGAGGGCGTATCGTAGGAAAGAAAACGTGTCTTTGTTCACACGCACAAAACGAGTCTCATAATCCGCCGACCTAAATGATAACGTCTCCATCTACGAATTTGACCCGATCTCTTTTAATCGTAACATGCATGCTATATGATATCAAGTAAATGAAGGACAATGTCTTTTCAGCCTCATTAATTACGTAATATGTCAGTTATAGTTATACATTATCATCAGCTACACAACGTGACCCAAATGAAGAGGTTAATCATACGTTACAATTACTAACACAAAGGACTTCTGTTACTAGCAGAAATTTCTAGGCTAGACTTTTCACAGCTCCTTTAGTGAATTTTCATGAAGTTCGTATATTTCCATGAAAACTCACTAATGTGCCTGAACTACAGCCTACAGAATGCCTAGATTAAACAGTATTATTATTATTATTATTATTATTTTAATAATAATAATAATAATAATAATAATAATTATTATTATTATTATTATTATTATTATTATTATTATTATTATTATTATTATTATTATTATTTTATTCGCTTATTGCACTCGGTCCCTCACGGAACAAGAAATTTGCATTACGTTCATCTTTGTCCACCCGGAGACTATAGCGGTAAACGTAACACTTTATTTTCGTATGGTTACAGAGATTGGATTTTCCTAACGATGTAGGATGTCCCAAGAATCGCTGCTTTCTGCATTGCTCTTAAATAAGCAGTAGTAAGTGGGAGAACGGTGGTAAGTTTCTGCCAGTCTGGTGTTACAAGCACATATGTTGATATGACCACTGTGATGATCTGAACCTCTCTCAGCCTCTACAAGTCTACCAACTCGACTGTTAGTGGTTGGTACTTTTGTCGCTTCTCCCCTATTTTTGAAAGGAGGCTGTCGTCTAGAGGCACTGCAATGTCCACAATGAAAGCCTTCCGCTTTCCCTGGTCAATAGGCAAGTTGTCAGGCCTGTGGCTTTCCACTGCTCTGTCTGACCACCGTGATGTCCCACAGCAGCCTGACCTGACCCTTTTGAACTACACCTTCAGGCTTTCATTTATAGTAGGGGACTTCAGACTCGATAACGCCTTAATGTTTTGCCAAGATCTGATGGACGACCTTGGCCACGTTGTCATGGAGTTTCTTGTAATATGACTGGTCCAGAGAATCACAAGCGCCCGCCACATGTTGAATGGTTTCCGGCTTTTTTAACAGTCTACACGGGTCGCTGACATGCCGCTTAATGACATGCCGCCGGTACGCGCGCGTGTTAATAACTTGATCTTGTACCGCGCATAGAAATCCCTCTGTTTCGGCAAACAAGCCTGCTGTCCTTAACCATTCCGTTGATGAGCGGAGGTCAACGTGAGGTGCCGTTAGGCATACGGCGAAAAGCATCTATGCAGCTCCATCTCCCTCAGGCGCGCCGGTGCTCATTCACACTCGAAAAAACAGTAAGGCCGTGATCCTGAGGTCGAAAGAGTCCAACCGTATCCTCTGTCTCTGCACTCACATTGCACCAGCGGTTGTCTGTGCTCACAGAAGTATTTTCTGAGCCGCGTGCGTTCTCTGTCACACATCACATCCACCGAGACGAGTCCACGTCACACCATGTCTCGAGGCAAGTACAAACGGAGCAAGGAAGCCGTATGATGCAGCATTCGATGTTTTTTCCATAACGGAGCGAATCTTTCTGTCAAACTCATGAAGAACAGTTGTTGGCCAGTCGAGGATGCCACAAGTGTAGGTCGCAACAGAGTCTGATGGCTCTGATTTCATTTCTGCTGGACAGGTAAGTTTTGCACACCTTCCTCACCCTGAATTCCACAACTTGAAAGTCCTCGGGATAAAAGAGCGGGCATAACAAGATGTTCTATGTCTGGTGACCTGGACAGTAAATGGGTGCATTCGCTCTGTTCCCCTGGTAGATCTCTTGGGGGCCGCAGGTGGAGGAACTATGGAAAAAAGCTCCTCTGAGCAGTGCCCGTGCAGTTATCGAGAGAGAGAGAGAGAGAGAGAGAGAGAGGTCACCAACGGCACGTCGGTGGGCAAGGGATGGCAGCCTTAATACTTTGACCTCCACAGCCTGCCTCATCTCTGTTGTCTTCACAGAGAGGAGTTGAGGTATGCTCAAGTACTTGTGGGCGCCATCAGAGGCGACGACCTCAATTAATTCGCCTGGCATTATTGTCATATTCTGCTCCGTTATTGGTCGACCGCGTTTAACGTGGATAACCGCACACTTGTCCAGCCCGAATTCCATACGGATCGCGTCGCTAAAGCCCTTCACAATCTCCATCATGCTTCCTAGCTCGTCAGCATTCCTGGAGTAGAGCTTTAAATCGTCCATGTAGAACTGGTGAGTAACCCGTCCCACATTACTTTTATTATTATTATCATTATTATTATTATTATTATTATTATTATTATTATTATCAATACAGACATAATACAGAGGTCTGTACTGTACATATGCAAGAACTAGAATTATGCTACAGATGCAAAATTATTATTGTGATTGAATAGATTAAGAAGAAACAAACCGTAAAATCAAATAAATATGTGAACAAGTATATTATAGATTCAGTTGAAATGGTTTAACGAATCGAGGCGCCTCTTGACCATATTCACATTCGCAGCACTGGCCAGATTCTCTGGCAGAGCGTTCCAGCAATCGAATACCCTGTTCGCAAAAAAATTTAGACGATGAGATATTTAAAATTGTTCTTTACTCAACTTAAGGCTGTGCCCCGGGGTGTGAAACTTATGTCAAAAGTCACAAATGATGCCGCATTAGATGGAAACAGGTCATGTGTGATACGAAACATCTGTGTCAAATCAGCTCTCATCCTTGTTTATTCCAGGGACTGATTATTCATAAGATAGAACAACTAGGCGACCGTGAAACGTTATGTTGGACTCCGTTGAGTGATTTCATATCTCTAATCCGTATCGGTGCCCAGCCCGGGAATTACGAATTACAGATGGGGTCTGACATGCGCTGAATAGACCTTGACGGCGAACTGAGGATCAAAATGCGAGAACACTTTCCTGAAGAGGTAGAACACGTTATTGGGTTTTCTTGGAGGTTTGTCTTGCCTGAGAAGCCCACGACAAATTCGGCGAGATGATGATATGCGAAGATCAGATTGAGTGAAAACTCTGTTATCCTGTTGACTGCCGACATAATAGGGGCATTCGGGATTTCTCGTCCCCATGTGAAGCACACCACACCTTTTCAAAATCAGAGGGATTTTCCATATGAAACTCTATTCATTGAGGAAATCCAAATCTTCATGCAGTGTGTCGCCATAGATAACTGGATCGCCGTATATTTTTGTATAGTCGGCATATATATCGTGCTACTGGCCATCGGTGGTTTGAGTAAGTCTGAGGTATAAATTAAAAAGAGAATCGGCCCGAGGACCGATCACTACTGAGGCAAACCACTAGATACAGATTTTATGTGCGGCTTGCATTAATCGACCTTGACAGAATAGAATATATTGAATACAAACACTATATCCTGCTCAGCAAAAGGCCACGTATTCCAATATTTTCTAATTTATGGACCAGCAGACCGTGAGGAACCTTGTCAAAGGCTTTGCTAAAGTGAACTTAGATCAAGTAATCTAGACCAGTCACTAATGGAACACATGAGGTTGGTTACTACGGATCTACCGGGAACAAAGCCATACCACCCTGTATAAGCAGAGGCATAAATTGCTTAACAAAGTCCTTTCCATTATCTTGCAAATTATGGGAGCGAGACTCGCGGGTCGCTAGTGGCCCGGAGAAAGTTTATCTCCTTTTTTGGAAATCGCTGTACCTTCCGCCGTAGACCAAACCCCAGGAAATGGAACTACTAGTGAATGCCTTTTTTAGGGGTAGATAAATTGGGTAGCAAAGCTGACGATAACAATCTTTCAATATTCTAGATGAGATATTGTCAAGTCCAAGTGCTAAACTGGTTGGAAGGGATCGCAGTTCCTGTTTGACAACATACGGGGTTATAGTAATCTCCGAAATAAGAGCAGCAGGCTGAAAAATGTGACACACTGGCAACGGATCGGAAATGTCGGTTGTAAAGCCGGTAGCAAACTGGTCAGCCAGAATATCAGCGGTCTCTGTGTCACTCTCTAGAACCAAAAATAACTATTTTACCAACTTGTACCCCGTCGGAACGGATAACTGAGATCTGGGCATTCCGAACACCCTGTATATACACCCTGTATACGCAGAGAACCCTTACACCCTGTATACGCAGAGAGCCCTTATAGTACGAGAAACACCTCTTGTGTAACATAGGAATGATGGCCACATTTGGATCAATCTGTATATGCATCCCCCTGCATAGACACGAAGCCGTTCTGTATTCACAGAACCTTCTAGCAAAAGAAAGTCCTGGAACATTCTGGAATGGAACACTCCCGAAACGAGGTGGAAGGTACGACGAGTATATAAAGGCGGAAGCAAGCCAACTCGAAGAAGCAGTAACCAGCGTGAAGTGTTAGAGAGTAGCGACTGTAGTTCCAGTGTAGTGACTTTTGTACAGATTAGTGATTGTAAGGCCAAATAAACGAAGTGTTTCGTGAGAGAGACATTCTAGAACTTTTATTGTATTCATATTTAGAGAGTAAATAAATTTGATTTGTTAAAATTTAAAGTCTCACTTATTCAGAACCCGGAGAAAACGCAACTATATATATATATATATATATATATATATATATATATATATATATATATATATATATATATATATATATATATATATATATATATATATATATATATATATATAGTGGTTGTATATAACATACGTTTAAATATAAATGATTTTAAATATACTTAAATGTCACTTGGTTTTTCCACCTCTAAATTTAATTGACTTTCAAAGGCTGCAACGATTTTTAATCGCCGACTTTTCTGCAGGTATTCTCGAACACCGTTCTTCTACTGTAAATAGCTGTTACTATATTACTCGACCAAAACAATTGCATTTTAATTATGAAGTAAAATATTGTTTGGATTTTTATACTAGTATCTTGAATTGGAGTTAAAATAGGGCGTCTAGATTTGTATATAAAGTGTCGGGAAGTAAGGCGTCTGATTGGTTTGGAGGCAATTCAATCTGTCACTCTGTTTTCCCAAAAAATCAAGGTATTTAATTTTAAGAACACTCCAGGAACCATGGTTCAGCCACAGCATAATTTTATTATGCTGTGGTTCAGGCCTATTTCAGACACTTTATTGTTTATTAAAATCTAGACACTTTGAGGTCGTTTAGCTTCACTACAGGATCAAATCTTGATGCTCATAACATGATAATAGCAGGTCGGTGTATAATTTGTATTAATTAACATATATGCAGCTGGATCAACTGCACACATACTTAGTTAATTGAAGCAAAGTAATTCATCTATGCAACTACCAGGTAATAAATACATCAGCTTATTTCAGGACAATACGCTTCACCTGACATTAATCACTCGCGATCTAAACGTAATTAATTTCAATTTAATTTGCATCTACATGATATAATGGAATGGTGATTGTGATTTGAACTTTTTCGAGTTCCAATCAGTGATCTACCAAATAACCGTAACAGATCCATTAGTCTATTTGCCTTCCTGGTTTTGGAAATTCGTAAAACACAGAAGAGTGAATGCAGTTTAGCCTTCTCATCACTAATGGATTCAGTTAAATTACTAGGGATGCAAAAATATTGAATTGGAATTGTTTTATTGAAACGGAGTTATATATTAGATAACGATGTAGAGGAATACCTTCTGGTTTCACGATCCGCTCTTTACAGCTGGTATTTTTAGCAGCTTTTAGTGAAATTTCTTCAAATGAGTGCGAACTAGGACCCCTAGAATCCACATCCGGGGTCAATTTCAATTTATATGTATATATATATATATATATATATATATATATATATATATATATATATATATATATATATATATATATATATATATATATATATATATATATATATATGTGGATGGCTTGGATAAGTTCGTTAGCCAGGAAAATTTTGGGTTTTCTTTCGGAAAAAATTGTTATCTCAAAAAAATAGAAACGCTATGGTAACCAAATTTGGTACGTAAGCTTACGATATTAGAAGGAAACTATACCAGAATTTATATTTATATGTTGCAAGAAACAAAGTTATAAAAAATATTTGGTGCCAGATCACTTCTATGAAAATTCACTGCCATAACGCACTTGCTGCGTCCAGACTTTGTAATTCTTTTGCAAGTCGAGTTTCTTGTTCTTTTTGAGATGACGGTTGCTTTTTGAGGTATGTCAACCTTCATGAAAACTTGTATATTTGATACTGACGCTCTAAACAATTTGTATGGAGTTTCATATCATCCACTCCCGCAAGTTGTTCAACTGGTAAATCCGTTTTCTTCCTCGATAATGTTTAACGTTGTATATCTACCTTTATGGTCTCCTGTACCAGATCTCATTCTCCTTCCATTACTATCTGATTTAGGCATTGCAGCATCTTTACGTTCATTGGGTTAATTACCCCTTCGTTTTCCTCATCATTTTGTTTTTTGTCACCGCCTTGAAAGTTTTAGAATATTTTTAAACGTTTTTTTTTTAACATATATATATATATATATATATATATATATATATATATATATATATATATATATATATATATATATATATATATTACAGGATTTATAACACGGCATTTCTGGATACTATACAAGGAGAAGGGTTAGGAGCAAAGCTGCAAGGAAACAACCGCATAAACGTGTTTCAAGCTTATTAGCCATCATCAGTACGGTATAGCCAGGTGAACATGGGAACACTCTGGATGAAAATGCAAAAATACACGGAGTCACAACAGACAACCAGTGCAGATTTGCAGCAACATTCGGAAGGTCCTCAATCCGAGGGCAACAACCAAAAAAGCCACGAAGGCAAAGAAATCACCTGCGTGAGAATCAAGAGCCCAGGAAATTGTATTAAATATAACAGGATTTATAACACGGCATTTTTGTATACTATACAAGGAGAAGGGTTAAGGGCAAAGCCGCAAGGAGACAACCGCATACATGTGTTTCAAGCTTATTAGCCATCATAAGTACGGTATAGCCAGGTGAAGATGGGAACACACTGGATGAAGATTTTGTAGAAAACTAAAACATTTACATAGCAAACTCAAAACTTCAACATTTGCACATTTGCCGTTTTGGCATGGGATCGACATATTATGTTTTTCACATGTTTACTATTCACTTCTTCACTGCTAAATATGACACTGCAGATTCTCCCATCGTTGTTACAATGTGTTGGTAAATTTAACTTAATGTGATTTACGAAACCCAACAACTTCACATTTTAAGTTATTAATGAAGGAAAGGGATTTTCGCTCAGCTCTTGGTAAAGCGTTTTATTTAAGTAGAAAAAATTACTAAAACATTTCGATAAAACCTTTCAAGAGATTTCATATTAAGCTAAAGGTATTTAGAGTGTATATCTTGTGATTGTAGAGATTTGTAGTGAGACCGAAAAACTGTGTCTGAGCTTAATAGAGTATTCCGTATGAAGTTTTTACGAAATGTCTTGCTATTTTTTATCTAGAGGTTTTTGTCCATTTTTGTCACCCATATTTGTAGATTATTTAGTCGCTGGCGAACCATTCAAGACATTATTCCATTCTAATGTCAAATGAATCCTACAACAAATAATTCAACCGATATAAAAGATAAATAGGGACGTGCTGATTGAAATATTATCACGTCTTCAGTGCCCGTTTAGGTAAAAATCGATTATCTACTGATTGGATTAATTGAATTAGCGCGATCCTCGATGCATATTCAACTCAAGGATTTTATCCTTATCCTATATGAAGTCATAAAATGCTAAGAATTTCTGATAACGCATTGCTATTATTATTCACACCTTCGCCTTATCGATTGGAATGTTTGTTATAATAGCAATGCCGGTGTGGTTTTCTTTCGTTGGAATAGGCGACAGTTTACGTGATGGATAAGATTTTTATTTGATAAGGTATGTAATAAATTAGATGCTTTATGTGATTTTACATCCGCGTTCTCATATTTTTTAATTCCAGTGACTTAATGTCGTTTTAAAATAATCCCCTGCGATACTGTTCTATTTTACAAAAAGCATTATAGAGAATATAAATCATTCTTTATATACTGGCTCCCACATATGACAACGGTATTAGCCACCATATCGCTGAATATTGCAGAATAGAGCTCGAAAAACTATTCATGTTGCTGACATAAAATAAATGTGGTCTATGATTTCCTTCTCTATTTTTTTATAAACAAATTGGTTTGGACGACTGTTTTATCAAAAAAAGGTCCCAATGCGTTACAGTCGGGATTTTCTGAGGTTTCAGTGTGTTCAACCTTAGACCAGAGAGGGATCTAAGTATTGTTTGATGTAGTGATGTCAGTATTGTTGTGATAATCAGTATATGTCACAAATTTCGGTAGACGACTTCGATTTTAGGTAGAAATTCCAGTAAACACAGTGTTATCCAATTGTTTCAAAGTTTTGTATGTAACAGCGTCAATTGATCTCAACGGTAATTAGGGATGTTTATGCACATTTTTGCATTAAATCAAACACAAAATACGCAGATAAAACACATCACATCATGAAACTATGTTTGCTATGGCAATAGTAAATAAAAATCTCTGGACGCCGTAAGTGCGTTATGGTAGCGAATTTTCTTTAAAATATTTTTAATAGCAAATGTCTTTCTTTGATGAAAGCAGGCATCAAACTTGGTTGCGTATATAGTAGAAACAATGTACCATATTTCATTGAAATAAATGTATTGTTTGAAAATATATAAACATTTTTCAAAAGTCTAGATGCAGCAAATGTGTTATGGAAGTGAATTTCCATAAAAATGTTTTTAATAGCAAGTGCGAGCAGGCATCAATCTGATTACCGGTATAGCCTATGTGGTAGAAACAATGTACTATATTTTATCAAAATTACTTATGGTTTGAAAATATACAAAAAAAATCCGAGAATAAACTTAAATGTTGGTTTTCTATCCAACAAAGCTTACGTTAATAGCAAATTGATTTATTGAAATTTAAAGGATATAATGAAAATTCGGTAAATTTGCAGATTAGCTCCCGAACGCTTTTCAACAAATTGTTTTCAGAAACATTACTAGGACCCCACCTGGATGCACAAACCACAAGAAAAATTTCTTGTTCACACCCCCCAAGGAAGTTATGGGACTGGGAGTGAATATGGGTGGTGTGCGGGGTAAGCAGGGTTTAAGGGGGATATGGCTTCAAGATGTGAAAAAGACAACTTTCAATCCCGCTTTATTCGAATTTTCTGCTCATATTTCCTTTTTATTACCTACCCCGCTCAGCACATCTACTGGTCCCGTAACTTCCTTGGGGGTGTGAACAAGAAATTTTTATTGGGGTTTGGGGAGCTAAACTGCAAATTTACCGAAAATTCGCTACCAAAACACCCTTAACGCGTCCAGATTTTTTTCTTAGAAACGCATCATATTTCGATAAAAAATGCAAAAATGCATTAACGAATTTGTTCTACGAAAATTAGCTTAAAAAAATATACACCCCTACTCACTCCTGGTACCGTAACTTCCTTGGGGAGTGTGAACAAGAAATTTTCCTTGGGATTTGTGGATCCAGGGGGTGGGGGCCTAGGCAGGTTTCTGAAAACAGTTTTTTTGAAAAGCGTTCGGGAGCTAAACTGCAAATTTACCGAAAATTCGCTACCAAAACGCACTTACTGCGTCCAGATCTTTTCTTACACACGCAAATGCATTAACGAATTTGTTCTACAAAAATTAGCAAAAAAAATTATGCACCCCTACTCACTTCTGGTCCCGTAACTTCCTTGGGGAGTGTGAACAAGAAATTTTTCTTGAGGTTTGTGGATCCAGGTGGGGCCCTAGGCAGCTTTCTGAAAACAGTGTTAGCGTTCGGGAGCTAAACTGCAAATTTACCGAAAATTTGCTACAAAAACGCACTTACTGCGTCTAGATCTTTTTCTTACAAATGCATCATATTTCGATAAAAAATTCAAAAATGCATTAACGAATTTGTTCTACGAAAATTAGCTAAAAGAAAATTATACACCCCTACTCACTCCTGGTCTCGTAACTTCCTTGGGGAGTGTAAACAAGAAATGTTTTGGGGGAATAGGGGTGTTGTCCGGGGTAGGCAGGGTTTAAGGGGGATATGGCCTCAAGATGTGAAAAAGATAACTTTCAAGCCTGTTTTATTCGCATTTTCTGCTCATATTTCCTTTTTACTACCCACCCCGCCCAGCACCCCTATTCACGCCTGGTCCCGTAACTTCCTTGGGGGTGTGACAGGTTTCTGAAAACAGTTTTTTGAAAAGCGTTCGGGAGCTAATCTGCAAATTTACCGAAAATTCGCTACCAAAACGCACTTACTGCGTCCAGATTTTTTCTTATAAACGCATCATATTTAGATAAAAAAAATGCAAAAATGCGTTAACAAATTTGTTCTACGATAATTAGCTAAAAAAAATATAGACCGTTAAACCATAAACTTCACTAAACCTACAAATAAATATCCAAAAAGCCACCAAACTGGCACTAAACTGACAGCCAAAGCATCAGAGAAAGGGTCTATTTGCAATGGATATTCTGTAAATATTTTAGTAAAATAAAGGGCAATGACGGTTGAATCTGAAACTTAAGGGTTTGCAGAACACTCTTCTTGCAACATTTTCTTTTCATAAACGGTATTTGTTTCACATTCTTTGCCTAAACATTGCCAATTTTGACGTTTAAAATTGCCAGTTTGACGTTTTGAGGAAAACTCCAAAATTTTTTGCTTTAACTGTCCATAACTTCTTTGTCTTTAAAGCTAAGGACCTAAATTTAAATTATAATTATAATACAAATAAGCGCGCCAAATTTGGTTGCCCTTACTTTGTTATTTCCGGAGATATGAATTTTTTTATAAAGAAAACACAAAATTTTCCGGGAAAACTTGGTACGATTTTCCTGGCTAACGAACTTATCCAAGCCACTTGCAAAAGGAAGGTTATCGGTCGGATATATATATATATATATATATATATATATATATATATATATATATATATATATATATATATATATATATATATATATATATATATATATATATATATATATATATATATATATATAGTATCAACTTTTTGTGACGGTAATAGTGTTAGTTATCAAAAAATTTTGGAAAAGCCGTCAGTTGCAAAATAAAACTCTTTATTATAGGCCCAGCTTTCGGAAACAATTATTCCATTCTCAAGGATATAACGTGAGTTCTACTAAACTAATGATTAAATAACAAACATAAAAACACCTTTTTATAAATTTATAAAAAGGTTTTTTTATATTTGTTATTTAATAATTAGTCTAGTAGAACTATATAACGTGAGTTCTACTAAACGAATTATTAAATAACAAACATAAAAAAAACCTTTTTATAATTGTTTCCGAAAGCTCGGCCTATAATAAAGAGTTCTATTTTGCAACTGACGGCTTTTCCACATTTTTTTTGATATATATATATATATATATATATATATATATATATATATATATATATATATATATATATATATATATATATATATATATATATATATATATATATATATAATTTCGTAAAAATATGCGTATACCTTTTCTATGAAAAGTCGCTACCATAATGCACTTAGCGCGTCCATAATTTTTAGTGAATTTTCTTTGAAAAAATTCATTAATGGGGAGATCCCGACTTTTGATCACACCGATAACTCAAAAAACAAAAAAATAATGGTCCGATTTTGATAAAATTTGTCATGTACCTTCCTTTTGTAAGTGGTTTGGATAAGTCGTTAGGGTTTTCTTTCGGAAAAAAATTGTATCTCAAAAAATAGAAAAACTATGGTAACCGAATTTGATACGTAAGTTTACGATATTAGAGGGAAACTATATTCCAAAATTTATATTTCTACGTTACAAGAAAAAACATTATAAAAAAATATTTGGTGCCAGATTATGTCTATGAAAATTCACTACCATAACGCACGTTCTGCTTTCAAATATCTAGATAGGTATATCATGAATGTGGTCATGGTAAACACTAATGCACTGAAAAAGCATCAAAACGTTCACGTGTGTATATTGTACAACACCGATTATTATTAATCAGTGACAGGTAATTCCTTCAAGTATGCATCAAATGTATTCTCCGGCAGTTAAGAGTTTGAATGCAAAGACAAGAAATTAATTATTACAATTATGAAAATTAGTTAGAATTAATTACCGCATTGTACATGAAGAAGATTCATCTCTACCTTAAGAGCAACATTTAGGAATACTGTTAGTTTTAACTACTGGTGTAATTAAAAAACCGGTTTAAGCCTGCAGCGATATAACCTCAAGTGAATTCAAAAATAATATGATGAATTAACGATAGACTTCAGCAAGGTAGTGCGATATTTTAGCTTGACAGTCATATCAATTTTCTGACGGCTAATCAATCTTGTCTCGCGGAAGGCAAGGATTAGCTTTTCACATCCACACAGATAAACTGCACAAAAACACTCCCTCTTTTATAAGAAATCATCGTACTAGTAAACACATGCTATCTCGCGACCAGACGGACGCATCTGGTATGGATACGAGGAGGCTTTTCTATATTTGATGAATGGGGAAAATATGACACCGGTAACGTACACCGAATCGTATTACACAGCTGGTGATGTCTCGGTTCGCTGTTTTCACTAGTTGTTACATTAAATTCTGTAATACTCCGAAGATATACTGCGCACCTGCCAAGATAAGACACTACTAAATTGGTTAAATTGCTGACTTGTTCCTGATCCCAAGAAATAAGTTTTTATAACAAAAAAAAAACGTATTTAACTACAGGGGCCATCAGAGTTGCACGAGGTTATCTTGATCCTTAGTTAGCCACAAAGTTTCCAGTAAACAAAATTGAATTTAGTTCTGTTAACTATGATGCTTTGTAAGTAAGCTGTCAAAGTTTGACAGCCAAAAATTGAGTGGTCTAGGGTTGGTGTATCTCTTATGAGATAGTAAGCAAGACTGAGATTTGTTGGAGTTGAAATGTACAAGATTTCTACTTTCCCAGTCTAATATTTTTTAAATATCCACAGAGACATAACCCTCCATGAGTCTGCGACCCTCATCTAATTGGGCTAAAGAGACAGGCTTAAAATATTGTATATTTGAGTGGAGGGTGGTGTCATCCGCGTAACTGTGAACTGGGTTGGATATGCTAGAGAAGAGGTCATTGATGTGGAGAAGAAACAAAGTAGAGGCTAAATCTGAACCTTGAGGGACACTTGCATTAATTGGATACCGTTTAGATGAATGGCCATCCACGACAACAGAAATGCTTCGGTTGGAGAGGAAGTTTGCTCTCCAGGTACAGAGTTTTGGTGGTAGGCCGGAAGCTGATTAGGCAGCGCTGCGTGCCACACATGGCCGTTGCTTTGGATATGTCTAGAGCGACAATCTGGGATTTACCGTGTAGTTCCATAGACTTGCTCCAAGGATGGGTGACAAAAGAAAGCAGGTCGGCAGTTGATCTGCGCTGACGGAATCCATACTGCCTGTCGTGGAGTAGACTGTGTTTTTCAATAAATTTTAGTAACTCGGTGTTTATATACTTTTCCATCACTTTAGAGACGACTGAAAGGAGAGAAATAGGCCTGTAGTTGCTAGGAACGCTTTGGATCTTTTCTTGGGGACGGGTTTTACTCGAGTAGTTTTCCAGCTACGATATAGGTCACATCTTAAGTATTCATTTTCCACAGGGTTATCGGACAAAGAAATTGTTGCTGATATGGTAGAAACATTAGGAGATCAATGTGTTTCGTATGCTATTATTAAAAAATGTGTTGAGGAATTAAAAAAAGGATTATCAGACGCTCTGGTAGACTAATTTCTGTGACCACCACCACTGGAAGTGCTGTTAACATCATCGGCCATCCGACCTCCCGTCCGCTTTTCGGTGCTACTGGTCTTGTTATGAGAAGCATTTTGCAGTGCCCACTTTTGTCTCACGAGTGTCAGTCCGCCCGAACAGTGCCATTTATGTTTGAGTAACTCAAACAAACAAGACCAAAAACTAAAAAGCCTGGACGCAGCAAGTGCGTTATGGTAGTGAATTTTCATAGAAATGATCTGGCACAAAATATTTTATTATAACTTTTTTTTCTTGTAACATAGAAATCTAAATTTTGGTGTATAGTTTACTTTTTATATCGTAAACCTACCTACCAAATTTGGTTATCATAGATTTATTATTTTTTAAGATAAAAATTTTTTTCAAATTAAAACTCAAAATTTTCCCGGAAAACCTCCTCCGATTTTTTTGGTTAACGAACTTGTCAAAGTCATTTACAAAAGGAAGGTACATGCCAAATTTTATCAAAATCGGCCTATTATTCTTTGAGATAAAAAATTTTTTCGAATGAAAACTCAAAATTTTCCCGGAAAACCTCGTCCGATTTTCTTGACTAACAAACTTGTCAAAGCCATTTACAAAAAAAAGGTACATGCCAAATTTTATTAAAATCGGCTTATTACTTTTTGAGATAAGAATTTATTTCGAATAAAAACTCAAAATTTTCCCGGAAAACCTCGTCCGATTTTCTTGACTAACAAACTTGTCAAAGCCATTTACAAAAGAAAGGTACATGCCAAATTTTATAAAAATCGGCTTATTACTTTTTGAGATAAGAATTTTTTTCGAATGAAAACTCAAAATTTTCCCGGAAAACCTCGTCCGATTTTCCTGGCTAACGAACTTATCCAATCCATTTACAAAAGAAAGGTACATGCCCAATTTTATCAAAATCGGCCCATTATTTTTTGAGTTATCGGTGTGATACATATATATATATATATATATATATATATATATATATATATATATATATATATATATATATATATATATATATATATATATATATATATATATATATATATAACATATAAAAATTGAAACTGACCCCGGATATGGGTTCTAGGGGTCCTAGATCGCGCTCATTTGAAGAAATTTTTTCAAAATTCAAAAGTCGAGATCTCATTAGTGAATTTTTTCTAAGAAAATTCACTAACAAAATTGGAACACGCATTTAGAAAAAAAAAATCCAGAGCGAATAGCAATATGGAATTTCCGTAAGCTCATAGGAAGTTGAAAATGGTTGAATATAGCAAACGGCGATTGATCTGATTGTCACTTATGTGTCTATAATATGGTGGCCGAAGATAGAGCAAGCTTCAACACAAAGCAAATTAGAAAAATGGCAGTGATATGTCTTGGAATGAAGCGAGCTATGGCTGCAAAGCAATGCTGATCCTGGCTCCACTGTGTATTTACGTGAATAAGGTAAATGACTGGAGACTATGTCAAACAGAATAATTCAAACCAGTGTGGGTGTGTGTGTGTGTCTATCACACCGATTACTCAAAAAATAATAGACAGATTCTGATTCAATTTGGTGAATACCTTCCTTTTGCAAGTGGCTTGAATAAGTTCGTTAGCCAGGAAAATCGGCTGAGGTTTTCCCGGAAAATTTTGTGTTTTCTTTCGAAAAAAAAATTATATCTCCGGAAGTAACAAAGTATGGGCAGCCAAATTGGGTTAGCAGGTTTACATCATTATAAGTAAGTTACCTACCAAACTTTAGCTCTGTAGGTTGAAAGTCAAAAAAGTTATGGGCATTTAAAGAAAAATAAATTGAGGTTTTCCTCAAAACGTCAAAGTCGCGATTTAAAACATCAAAGTTGGCAACATTTAGGCAAAGAACCTGAAACTAATACGAGCTGTGGGAAGAAAATGTCTCACGACGAATGTTTTACAAAGCCTGAAGTCTTAGCTTCAACCGCCATTGATCTTCATTTTACTAAAATGTTTCCAGAAAATTCATTTGAAATAGACCCTTTCTCTGATGCTTTGGCAGTAGTCTTAGCTATAGAGTTTATCGTTTAATGGTATATAATTTTTATCGAATTTTCGTAAAAAATCAATAAAGCTCAATATATCCGTATTATACAAGATACGAAAAAAATGTATACATTAATTATAGGGTGTCTTGAGCTACATCTTAAAAATATTTCTACAATCACAGGCTGGCCAATAAGTCGTTGGTGATACATATATATTTTTTTTAATCGAACACGCCTTATGTTATTTTTCCATCGAAATATAATGCATGTTTGTAAGAAAAGAAATTCGGGACGCAGCAAGTGTTATGGTAGAGAATTTTCTCTAAATGCTTCAAATTTGAATAGCTCAATTTGCTATTAACCTATAAGGTTGACCAAGAGACCAGTTTTTAGGGGAACACTTTAAGTTTAATAACGGAAATTTTTGTACATTTTCAAAAAATAAAGTTATTTTTGTGAAACATGGTACCTTGTTTCTACTATATTGGTTATACTGGTAACCCAATTTGATGCCTGCTTTCTTAAAAAAAACAGACTTATTTGCTACTAAAAACATTTTTATGAAAATTCATTACCATAACGCACTTGCTGCGTCCAGACTTTTGTTGTTTATTGTTTGGAAAAACTGAATGGGTTGACTAAAACAAAACCATCCAAGCAATTAATAAGGAAAAATACCTGCCATATTTATAATTTGACAGGTACATTCCCTGTGTAAATTTTTTTTTCTGAAAAACTTTTGTAACTTTAATGAACTTTGTAACACAATTTTTTAAAGGCACTTGCAGTACTTACATATTATATCTACGACCAAATTTTAATTCTCTAGCTCCATATGAAATATAAATTTTTTCAAATAATCGCTAACTGGGACTCTAAAACCGATCTCCAAGGTCCATTTAAATTTTAAGAATAGTTTTAGTAATATATCTTACTAATAGTGTACAATTCTTATGTAAATTCGCTACTATAACGCACTTGCTGCGTCCCGAAATTTTTTATTTATAGTATACATTCGCATGCTAAAATTAAGCGTTTTTGACCACAAACTTTGTCCTGGTATTAGGAAATAAATGGTCCAAGGCTGACATTACACAATTCTTAGTTGATTGTACAGCTCTATCTATAAAATTTTGTATAAACTAGAGCAACATACTACCTGGTCCTACACCGAAATGGCGTCCCTGTCGTATTTCTCACGACGTTCTCCAGGCTGATAACCTGCGACAACCTCCATTGTTTACATTTTTATCTACGATCTATTTAAATAGCATAGCGGTACAGATAACGTCATCTGTCTTTGTCCAACATTGTAGATATTGCATTATAGAATCTGAAGTGATGTCGAGGATTATTTTATTATTAATTTCGAATTATCTTATTTTCTTTTATCAAACGACTTGAAAATTGGTACACAACCACGCCTGTCTATGTTCTTTTAATCTGTAAATATTCGTTTCAATCACTTAGACAATTTGAGAGCTATTGCGTTTTAAAAAACATTTTTTTATTTTTTACTAAGAAAAATTGGCGGCTAAGATTTGATGAACGAACTCATCCAAGCCATTAGCAAAATAAGGGTAATTCCCAAATTTGATCCAAATCAGTGAAGTATTTTTTGACTTATCGGTTGGATATATATATATATATATATATATATATATATATATATATATATATATATATATATATATATATATATATATATATATATATATATATTTATATATATATATATATATAAACATTTTAACTGACTATGGAAATGGGTTCCAGAGTTCTCATTTAAAGAAATTTTTCGAAAGTCTCACCATCGATACCTCTCTATTCATGAATTTTTAAAATGAAAATTCACTAAAAACGTATAACATAGTGTTACATTTTTCTCTATGAAAATCTTGTTCATAGAGCAGTATTATCTCTATGGACACAGACAACTTGTAGTAGAGAGTGTCGATAGCAGCGAACACTCTGGAATTATATTTCTAGAAAGAACGAGAAGTGACAGATGTGGAATAATGTAGAAAGGTCTGGAACTACTCTATAGACGGTATAATAAACGAGCGACAGATAGAGAACAATCAGTATTAAGTTAATTAGGTTGTGTGAAATAATAGAGGCGAAAAGTTAACTATAGAAATTTGGTAACTCAGTAATATTTTAGTTGCTTTGTTTATTGTTGGAAAATAGTCAGTTATAATAAATAAGTGGTTTGAAAAGCTGTTTCCTTAGTCAACAAATCCAGAATCCTGCTAACAATACTAAAATTATAAATTTAATGTTGTATTAAAATTGTTTTGTTGAATTGCGAATAGGCTTTCGGATACTAAATGTTTACATTTTTTATTATTAACAGTATCCAATGGTGAAACACAATACTCGTTCCAAACAGTAAATAAATTCTAAATTTATTTACATTACCTGGAGCTTTACTGATTCTTCCAGATATGTATATAAAATTCGTCTCCTATAAACGACATCAATTTAATGCCAGCGTGGAGTCGAAGAAAATATCGAATATATTTTCTAATATAACGGAATGACTGAATTACGACAAACCACTATTTATAAACGCGCATACCAAGTGGCAGAAGTATACATTTCCAGCATTATAAATGTTTCAACTCCAGCCAGCTTGAAAATTTATACGCCAGTAAAGATATAAAATAGAAAATTCTGTTGAGACTGTTGAAAAACAAGTATCAAGTGAATCGGTGTAGCGGATGATATAATGTGTGAACATTTTTTCTTTCGCTAATGAATTATACACGACAGATAAATGAATAAGCGACAGACTGACACATATTTGTGATCCACGCAAACAACCTGCAGCAGGGTGTTTCAATTAGGTTTTTATCTTGTTCTTTTTTAACAAATTTCCCTCAAAAGATTTCATTCCGGAACGTCACATGGTCTGGGATATACATAATTAAGGTACTTAATGGAAGGCTTCATCGAGACAGAAAAAAATTATTGATAAGGAGCCCTGCGCGTTTCGGCTATCCAATAGCCATCCTCAGGGGCAAATCTTAAATTGAAATAAAAAGGTCTTAAGAAAACATTGTCTTCTGGTAGGCAATTGTACCCGTTTAAGCACAATGATCTCAAGTTAAACTTTACATACATCATCAAGGCTAAAAATCTACAGTCAAACAGTAAAATAGGTTAAAAAAGCAACATTACATGCCAAATACAAAGCAAAAACTACAAGCTACAATTAAACAAGTTACGTAAGTCACACTTTAGTCAAACATGCAGTCAAAATAGGCTAAAGGCCATCATTATCAGAACAGAATAAAAGCTAAAAGAGCTAAAAAAGCTGGCTAGTTAGTGCAACAGCGAAAAAGTCAAATTGAATCGACAAAGCGAAAAAGCAGTGGAGTGAACTGACAGAGCAAAACATAACAGGAGAATAGACAGTGTTAGCAGAAACCCCATGAGAACTCATAAGGAGATTGAAAAAATCTTTTAAAGAAGTGATACGAGAATACAAAATGGCATCAATACTTACTTTCTAATTCTTGAAAAATTAGATTCAAACTATACACAGGTTGCCAATGTTGGGATCTTCATCTATTGTACCAGCGGTCCAACAGCAACGCACCCAAATGTGCCGGAAAATCGATTCATGGTGTCATCAAATCAATATAAAACGGCAATTTTAAACCACAAGACGGGAGTGAACGTCGGCCATTAATGAAAACTGCAAGAATAGCAGATGGCGCTGGTTAGACGGCGAACCAAAAACAAGGACAGAATAGCGGACATGTCAGAGACAAATCGCGGAGAGGAGGGGGGGCCACAGAACAGCCAACTTCGTATACGTTATAATTTGGCCATAGAGGAACATAGAGGACTACTGGTAACATTAGTTCACTAAATGATTATACAGTGAAGGAAAATTTGAAATGTCGGTGTTGGACAAGTTCAAAACTTCGTTGTTGGAACATTTGACATGTTTGAAAATCTCCATTTCTTCTAAGATGAATTGTTCCACTCCAAAACTTGAGGGATGTAGAATCTTGGCATCAGTGTTCTTATTGAAGCAGTGACCACTCTCTCTTAAATTGCCTACCAGAAGACAATGTTTTCTGACAGACCTTTTTATTACAATTTTAGATTTGTCCCTGAGGATGGCTATTGGATAGCCGAAACGCGTAGTGCTCCTTATCAATAAATTTTTGCTGTCTGGATGAGGCCTTTCATTAAGTACCTTAATTACCCTTAAAAAATGTTCCTGAGATTGAGACAGGTGTATATATATATATATATATATATATATATATATATATATATATATATATATATATATATATATATATACAGATTAATTATTTATTCTAAAATAAAGAAGAAAATGAAAAACAACAAATTAACTTAGCAGAGATCATTTTCTGGACAACTTATTCAAAAGTAACATTTGTGTGTAATCAACACTCCTGGACCAACACTAAGTGAGTGGTGAACGAGTCGCCACCTAGTTGCGGAACCAAGTAGTATGTTGTCACGCCAGCTCCAAATAACACAAAGTGTTAAAAAAATAGAGACTGTATAAAACCAACTAACAATTTTAGTAAATTATCAGCCCTGGTCCATTTCTACACTAATATTGGGACAAAGTATGTAAGGTTAGATGCACTCTCACGTAGACCGGTTTCGCTCTAATTAGAGCTCGTCAGTACGGCATACTAATTGCGGCGAAAATACACCTATGTGGTGATACGGCTGTGGTAGCCAGCCTCTCAAAACTAAGTGATGTAAGACACGAAACACGTGCCGCCATTACGTTGCGGAACCAAGTAGTATGTTGTCACGGCAGCTCCAAATAACACAGAATGTTAAAAAATAGAGACTGCATACAACCAACTAACTATTTAGTATATTGCCAGCCCTGGCCCATTTCTACCCTGATATAGGGACAAAGTGTGTAAGGCTATATGCATTCTCACCACAATTAGAACCGTAGACCGGTTTCGCTCTTACTAGAGCTCGTCAGTACGGCATACTAATTGCAGCGAAGATACACCTATAAAGTAATACGCCTATGGTAGCCAGCCTCCTAAAAAGGCGATTGGAGTTTTGTCTATGGGCACAGGGTGAGTAACTCGATGACCAGAGTTTTCTAAAACAAATCATGTTCACTGATGAAGCAACCTTCACCACTAGAGACACATATGCTTTGCATTTCATAAACTATATATATATATATATTTTCCGACAATAGGCATGGATGCAAAATGATGAAAATGTTTTGTATCCTCCTACTATGTCGAAAATCATAACTACTGGACAATTGATAGTCCCTTTATTAATCTTATTTTTAAAGGGGTAGACATTGATCCAATCCAATCCATAGCAGGTGGTAGTGGAATTTTCCTTTATGTAACAGTAAAGGATTTTTTCACGCCCGAGGAGGTACCACCCCATGCATCAAGGAGCCAGTGAAGTCCCAACGGACGTTTCCGGTTCTGGTGTATGAGTCGGTTTCCCTTATAAGCAAAAATGATGATGGCTCCTCCTTGTATAAAATATTCCGGAGGCAAAATACCCCTCCATTCGGATCTCCGGGAGAGGGGTGTACAGGGGGCGCCAACATCAAGATTTAACATATCCTTTTCGAATATATGTGGCCTAAATTCTAACCTGAACTCCGTCCACCATTTCCTCCAGACTAACAGGCCCCAACTCCTCTTCCTCACCGAAACCCAAATCAGTGCCAAAACAGCCACTAATCACCTTAATTTCCCGGGGTATGAGCTCCTTACTGCCTTTAGATTGCATGGAGGCGTGTGCGCATACGTCCGTAGCAATCTACCCTGCACCAGACTTCCCAATTTAGAAGCTGGAAGAAAAGACATACTATGGATAAAACTCTCTCTCAGGGCTGCAACTAAATTCATCTGTTGCATTTACCGGTCACCTTCTGACAACAACTTTGTCCAGCTCTTTGACTACCTTTCTGAAAAAACCGACTATCTGATTTCTGAATATCCTTCCTCCGAGGTCACTATTCTTGGCGACTTCAATGTCCATAATAAGGAATGGCTAGGATCTTCAAAAACCGATCCACAAGGGAGAGCAGCGGAGGCCTTTGCAGTCAGCAATTCTTTGGCCAATATGGTTCAGCAACCTACTTACTTTCCTCGTATCCCAACACACAGCTCAAATCCCTTGGATCTCCTTCTTACTACAAATCCTGAATGCTATAAGATATCAGTCACCGCCCCCCTTGGTCGCTCAGACCACGGCATGGTCACTGCTTCCTGTGCAATGCAACCCGAGGTCACACAGTCATCACACCCACGTATCGTTTGGCACTACAACTCCGCAAACTGGGACGAAATGCGGGATTACTTTTCCTCATTTCCATGGGCGTCTGTCTGCTTCTCTCATCCTGACCCCTCTGATATCTCAGAAAACGTCACCGAAATTATCCAAGCTGGCATGGAATTATTTATTCCACGTACACAGAAAACCTCTTCAGCCACTCAAAAGCCCTGGTTCTCTAAATCCTGTGACAAGGCCAGACTTGAAAAGGTCAAAGCTCACAAAACGCTTCTACACAATCCCAGTCAAGAAAATCGTCAAGCATTCAACGACGCAAGAAACCGCTATGTCCGCATTCTTTCTGAGGCAAAAAACTCGTTTAATAACCACATCAAAAACAAAGTCCTCTCAAGCTCCAACGGCGGCAAACCCTTCTGGACTCTTGCTAAGTCTATTGGGAATAATTTCTGCAAGAGCACGTTCCCACCTCTCGTCTCCGGTGACGAAATTGTTTCTACCGCCCTGGGCAAGGCTGAACTTTTTGCTTCGTTGTTCGCCGGAAATTCTACTCTCAACCCACCTTCAAATGTTCAACCACCAACAGTCCCCAACGTCGCGCATAAAATGACTGATATCATTTTCAAAACTAAAAAGGTACGAAAGATGCTCTCTTCTCTCAATACCAGGAAAGCCTCTGGCCTTGACGAGATCCCAGCAATTGTTCTCAAAAAATGCGCACCAGAACTTGCTCCTGTCCTGACTCGTCTGTTTCAGATATCTTACAATAAAGGCATATTCCCTAGTAACTGGAAAACTGCTCGAGTACAACCCATCCCCAAGAAAGGATCCAAAGCGCTTCCTAGCAACTACAGGCCTATTTCTCTCCTTTCAGTCATCTCTAAAGTGATGGAAAAGTATATAAACACCGAACTACTAAAATTCCTTGAAAAACACAGTCTAATCCACGACAGGCAGTATGGATTCCGTCAGCGCAGATCGACTGCCGACCTCCTTTCCTTTGTCACCCATTCTTGGAACAAGTCTATGGAACAACACGGTGAATCCCAGATTGTTGCTCTAGACATATCCAAAGCATTCGACCAGGTCTGGCACGCAGCGCTGCTTAATAAACTTCCGGCCTATGGCCTACCACCAAAACTTTGTACCTGGACAGCAAATTTCCTCTCCAACAGGAGCATATCTGTTGTTGTGGATGGCCACTCCTCTAAACTGTATCCAATTAATGCAGGAGTTCCTCAAGGTTCAGCTTTAGCCCCTACTTTGTTTCTTCTCCACATCAATGACCTCCTCTCTAGCACATCCAACCCAGTTCACAGTTACGCGGACGACAGCACCCTCCACTCAAACATACAATATTCTAAGCCTGTCTCTTTAGCCCAATTAGATGAGGATCGCAGACTCATGGAGGGTTCTGTCTCCGTAGACCTCCAAAAAATATTAGACTGGGGAAGTAGAAATCTTGTACAATTCAACCCCACCAAAACTAAGTCTTGCTTTCTTTCTCACAAGAGATACAGCAGCCCTAGACCCATCACAATGAACAACCAAGTTATTCAAAGTAATGAGTCATTTTCTCTTGTTGGCATTTCTGTGGATCGAAATCTTAATTGGCACCAACATGTTACATCAATTGCAGAAGCGGCTGCTAAGAAATTGGGTTTCCTCTTCCGGGCTCGCAAATACTTTTCACCAACTAATCTCTATACCTTATACACTTCACAAATAAGGCCAAACCTCGAATACTGCTCCCACATCTGGGGTGCAGCAGCCGCTTCTACACTCGCTATCCTGGACTCCATTCAAAAGAGAGCTATACGTCTCATCGGTGACCCTACCCTCACCCAAAGGCTTCCATCCCTTGCCCACCGACGTGCCGTTGGTGACCTCTCTCTCTTTTATAGATATCTGCACGGGCACTGCTCAGAGGAGCTTTCCTCCATAATTCCCCCACCTGCTGCCCCCAGCAGATCTACCAGGGGAACAGAGCGAATGCACCCTTTTACTGTCCAGGTCACCAGACATAGAACATCTTGTTATGCCCGCTCTTTTGTCCCGAGGACTTCCAAGTTGTGGAATTCCTTGCCGGCACATGTTTTTCCTTCTCCTCCGAACCTCCAAACCTTCAAGTCCAGAATTAACAAGTTGCCTCTTTCCTCCTTGTCAACACCCACGGTACGATAGTATTTAGGCTGTAAGCCCTCGTGGTGTGTTGTTGACATAAAAAAAAAAAAAAAAAAAAAAAAAAAAAACTAATGGTGTAGTTTCATCGCAGAAGCTTCGGCACTGGTCCATAAATAATCCACAATGGATTATCAACTGTAAAAGCCAGTATTCACAAGAAGTGAACGTGGTGCGGTATTTTGAATGACACTATAATAGGACCTTCCTTTTTGAAGGGAAATCTAAATGGCTAAACATTTCTTCAACAAGACGTAATGCTGCGCTTTCTTAGAGACACATATGCTTTGCATTTCATAAACTATATATATATATATATATATATATATATATATATATATATATATATATATATATATATATATATATATATATATATTGTGGAGATGGAGACGATCATAGGGGCCTATAGAATAAAGATCAGCTGAGAAAATGGATACTCGCGGGATGGTCACAGCAACATCCTAAGAACAATAGGGATGATAATCACACTGTGAGCATGACCTCAGACAACCTATCGCACAGCTATACCGTACGAGATAATTATCTCCTGTCGGGAAGATTGGATAATCGGGAACTGCCCAAAGCTCAATGGAACTGCTCACTGACGGGGCCAAAAGAGCAGACGGAACAGGCTGCGGTATATACGGAGGCAACAGACCGGGATGCAGGATAGCTGTCAGCCTGGGTCGGTATGCAACCTTATTCCAGGCAGAAACACCAGTCATAATGATGTGTGCACAAATGCTACTGGATATGAATTACAGAGAGAAGATAATCTTCATAGCTACTGATAACCAAGCAGTTTGAAAGGCGCTGGGGACACAGGAATCGCGGTCAAATCTAGTATTTGACTGCATCCGCAACCTCAGCCAGCTGGCAATACCGCCAAGATGATCTGGGTGCCTGCGTACGTCAGTATAAAGGACAACGAGGTAGCCTCTAAACGGGCCAGAACCATACTGCGGGGTTGCATATGAAACCGCAAGACATGAAATCGGAATGATGCTGCAACGGTGGCATCTGGAATACTGGACTAAATTTCCTTCACAAAGGCTGGCAAAAGCCCTCCTCAGAGAACCACCCCGCCAAAGAGAAAATTATTTGCTTAAGTTAAGTAGGAAAGGACTAAAACTATTGACAGAACGAGTCACTGTCATATGAAGAAACATCTTTATACATTGAGGATTGAATCAGACCCACTGTGCAGACGATGCGGAGAAGAGGAGGAAACTCCACTACATATAATGTGCCACTGCGAGGCATTTATGGAAGCACGGCGCAGGTTACTAGAGGACACAATAGGCCAGATTTATAATTATACAGGGGTGGTACACTTTTTGCATCCCTGCATATATATATATATATATATATATATATATATATATATATATATATATATATATATATATATATATATATATATTACATGTCACTCAATATGCTGTCCTCCAGAAGCCGCATTTGTTCCAAAGTATTTGCTTAGAACCCATTAAATATGACATTTATCTTTGTGACAACCATTCACCAATCCAAAAACAATTGACAACTCCAAATGTTAAGTAACGTTGCTAAAACTGGCAAAAATAGTATAGTTTAAATTAAATAGCTGCACACATTTTAATTAAATGTAGAAAAGTAGCTGTTTTAACATAAATTTAAGACCTTCTTACACCCATTTAATGCTGGATTTGTTCTTTCCAAACTGCATCTGCTCCAGCATCTTTGTTTAAAAATCGCCAATATTGTCATTCAGTTGTGACAGGATAAGTATTTATTTCTTTTCTGATTGGTCAATATCTACCCACTCGCTTACTATTTTTTACTTCATTATCGTTTTGACCTTGTGAAATATTGTTTATAAAAATTACAAATGTAGTGTGTTATGATGGTGAATTTACTTCAAACTCTAATAATTAAATTTTCTGTAAAAAAAAACTTAATTTTGGTATGTGCACGTTCTTCTTACAAAGCCACACTTGTACCAGCTTGCATCAAAATTGCTTTATCATTTACGGACATATAATTTTGTTCGCAGAAAAACTTATTTTTTTATAACTGTTCCCATTGGGCTGGTAAGATATTAGAAAAGAAACATACATACTCAGTAAGTTTTATCAAAATCAGTTTATTATTTTTTGAGTTATCGCTCGGATAAATACATGTCATATATCCTGATCTGTCTATTAGAGAATTTGCGTAATGAAAATTCATTAAAAGGCATTTTGGGCATCTAACTCGCTATGCATTTAAGTTCTTGACCACCGTACAATCTGCAACCACTTGCACTGTTACAAAGTCAGAAATGATGATCGAATTTATTGCCTGGCATCTTTTTCTTATTTACATGAGAATCAAAACATCTGCACTAACATGTGGATCGTGGATACGCTTGCGCTGTTGCCGGCACGCCGTATGCAATTGACAGTGTAAAATGTGCGGTCGTGTGGAGCGAACCACTCTTGCTTGTTTTCTCCAGGAGCCTTTTAAAATTACGTTACGTTAACGTTCTATATTTAAGTGTTGTGACAATAGGAAGGGACTTGGAGAATGCCTTGTTTTATTTTATTGTGTCATTTTCAAACCTCCCGATGATATCCTGTTAAATGGCATGTAAGTTATCTCTCTCACTTTATTAACGACAAAAAGTTGTTATGATTTGTTTTTTCTTGAATAGTTTTATGTTATTCGTAGACCTTAGACTATATTATTGAACGAGTTTTGTATTTACTAAGAGCTGCAAAGTTTGTATGAAAAATATTACTACTAGCATGTATTTGATAAGTGAAGTTTAATTATTTAGGTTCTGTTAAAGTTATTTTGAAAGTTTAATTTTGTTACCAAATTAAAAACACATACCTACTTACGTAAAATATTAATGAATGTAACAAACTAGCCATAGTTGTTAAAACACGTTCAAAATTATGAATATGTCACAGGAATGCTTTTATTTATTTTTTCATTTAAAATTATAGAGATCAGAAGATTCGTTAATCATACGTAAAAAGTTTTAGTTTTCTGGGTAAAGTTAATATCAGCCTTTATTTTATCTCTACTTTTTGGGATTGTCCCTTCCAGGCTCTTGTGTTGTGTTTTGACACGTTAAAAACCAGAAATTCAGCATCACCTTGTTAAATCTAATTACAAAATATGTAAAACCTTGCAAAATTGTAAAAATGTTTTTTTCTGAAAAAACATTTTTAACGCGAAATAAACTCTGAAAGCAGCAACTACGGCACTGTGGCGCATTTCCATGAAAGTGATTTTTTTCATTGAAAATTTGTCGGACAAAAGTTCAAAAAAAAAGCAAATAAATCTCTATCTAGTCTTATAAGTCAAATGTTGGTAGTCAAATATTGAGAATAAATATAAAAACAGCATAAATATATTTTGGAGATCTCAATTCACAAGATATTTTTAAGACCTGACAATCGTTTCGCTAACAATGTTAGCCTCAGCAGATCTGAAGATTATTCATCCAACTGATGAGGCTACATTGTTAGCGAAACGATCGTCAGATTTTAATAATACTTTGTGGTGAATTGAGTTCTCCAAAGTGTACTTATCAGTGCTCTTCACAGGTCCCAAACTTGCAGTAAAAAGAGAATACTTTTATTACATACAGACTTGGAAACTACTTCTCTGGCTTCACTGTTGGTTTTCGTTGGTGAAGGACGTAGCCAGCGCGTAAGCTAACTGGAGCAAGTGGCCCTTACGAATTCTGGATGTTCTAGGATGTTCTTCAACGTCTCTGTGACTATAGTTTCGCTGCTTGACAGCATTCTCAGACAGATTAAAATTGAATTAGTACGAAATCATGACAACTACAAATAAAGATGTGTTGCTATGTTATGATATGATGTTTTGATCAAAAAATTTATCAAATTGAAAATAAAAATGAAATACAGATGACAGATGAGGCTTTCAAAATGTCTACGTGATGTGTGTCAATATTTAACATAAAAATAGAAGTAGCCAATAATAACTATGATAACAGTTACAACAATAAAATAACTAAACAATAACAGTATAAAAGCAGTCTCTATACAACGAAAATATCGACATACATCAACTCATTATCTTATTACAACTTTTTTGAAAGAATAGTCAAATTTATTTTCTTTGACTTATTTAATTAGAAAAAAGAATATCCAAGAAAGGGGAATTTATTAAATCAGTTTGCTCATTTAAAACAAGGTAGCTATTGTCGTGTGTGTGCTTTTTAGTAAATCACGCGTCGTGTTGTAAGATTCAAAAGCTACCTCTGTATGTAGTATGAACAAGTTTCACCAAGTAAGGGCAACAACAATCAATGAATACTTTTATATTTGCATTTTACAAATTGTCGGAGGTATCTACGCATGTTAATAAATATGTCAGTTTAAAGTTAGATCTGACATTTGTCAAAATATTGTCACTTATACCACAGCATAAGAAGACCTATGCTGTGCTTAATACTATATGACGGCTAATGTTACTTACTCATTAATTATGTTATAGCTTCTTTTTCCTTGTTTTGATGTTAGATTAATATAACTTTTCTTGTGTCCATGAAATTTAATAACATGTGTTCTATTATAAAGAACATTCAGACTTGTGCCTTTCGTCAAAAGCTACTTACAAAGTAAAATTCGTCAAAATAGGTTGCTTTTTTCGAAAACAGCAATTTTATGAAAAAAATCTAATCCCTATCTAATTTTCCCTGAAAAAATTAGTTGATAAAGTTGGTCAACGAACTCATCCAAGCTACTCACAAAGGGGACATATGAACCAAAATCGGCGTATTATTTTATTATTTTATATATACAGGGTAATTGTTGTGTATATTTATAAAAATCCCGAAACACGTAAATTTTAGATCCTGCAACCTGAAGACTTCACCTCTAGATTTAATACCGTTCGAGTGACAGTTGTAACCCCAAAATTTTTAAATCGGAAGTAAGGATTTCACTATAAAAAAGTGCCATGGTTTTAAAATTTATATAAAAAATTAACGATAACACAAAAGAAATTCAAATGATTGACGAACTTCGCTGCAACACATTAAACAATTAATAACTAATCGCGTTTCATTCTTGATGATTAGAAAGAAAAAAAATATGTTCAAATTGCATGCCTTGAACGTGTTTGCGTCAATCAACATCTGAGGCCCAGATGACCTCATCTGAATCGTTATTCTTCTTGTTAAGTTGGTTAAATCGCGTAGTTAAGTTTTGTATAGCATAGTCTTCACATATTCCCATAAAAAGAAGTCTAATAGTATAAGATCTGGTGATCCTGCTGGTCATTCTAACGATTGTCGCCACCATATCCACCAAGTTGGAAATATTAAGTCAATGTAATGCAGGACATTGATTTGGTAATGTGCTGGTGCTCCATCTTGCTGGAACCATATCACATTCGCGGAAACTTGTGGGTTTGCTCGATCCCGATATAAGTTGGCCAAAGTTGGCACCACATTATTTTGGATCAGTGTTAAAGAATTATCTCTATTCAAATTGCCATCAAATCAAAAAGAGATCAATGACATGGTTTCCAACTATTCCGGCCCAAACATTAACCTTTTTAGGGCATTGCGTAGGTTCTTCTCTCATCGAGTGTGGATTTTATTTAAATCAGTAGCGACAATTTCGAGGATTAGCATGTCCGTGAAGTGTAAAACCGTACTCACCAGAAAACAAAACATTTTGTAGTTGGATAACAGTGTTATCTAACTTTTACATAATTTGTTCACTTTAACATCTCCTACATTAGAATGTATGTGTTTTTATTTTTTGTCAGTATCAAGAATAAAACGCGATTAGTTATTAATTTTTTAGTGTGTTGCCGCGAAGTTGTTTGCAATAAATTTTACAACCATAACATTTTTGAATAGAGAATGAAAAGATCTTTCAAATCAAGTATCACAAGCCCCTACTTTCTATTTGAAAATTCGGTGGATACAACAGTCACTCGAAGGTGGTTGAATGTAGGAGTGATGTTTTCACTTTGTAGGAAGTCATTTTTAGCGCATTTTCATTAGGAAAAATTCTCTAATAAAGGGGGCACGATGAAAATCTTTCGAAAAAATGTCTTCAGATGAGCGCGAATTTGGGTTTCCAGAACCGAAACCAAGGTCCGTTAATATATATATATATATATATATATATATATATATATATATATATATATATATATATATATATATATATATATATATATATATATAAAACTGGCAAAAATCTTGTTTTGGCGAAAACCGAGGTCGAGTTCGTTAATCAGGCTTTATGCCCCAGCTTTTCCGATGGAAAATCGCAGAAAACTTTTTGAAAACGCTATATTTTTTTAAATTATTAAAGTGAGTGAAATGTAATTTTTCACATATATAGAGCATTCAAAGATCTTCTCACATATTAATTTTGAGGCGTTTCTCTCAACACAAATTTAAGTTATCCTAAATTAAAGAAATTTAAAAGCTACGACGCGCTCCTAAAAGTTTATTAAAGCGTTGTGTAATGTGTGTGGGAGAGGTTGACAACGGATGCTTTAATTTGTTTTCTTTGAATGTTGGAAAGCTACAAAATCTGACTAATAAATTGAAACAGCCAGAGTTGTCAGTTTCAAAATTTTATTACACAAAGGAGGGATGTTTCACTCGTTAGAAAAATTATCGGCAATATTTATTTCTAGAATTGGTTTGTTATTCAAAAAGATATATGGTAAAATCGGCAGCTAAAGAGTTTAAGCCTGATTTTAAGTTGTGATCTAAACAATAACTAAATAACAACCTTATAAGCTTAATAAAACCTTTACAATTATATCATTTTTTGTGAATTTAGTCTAGGGAAATTTATCTATAGATTTGGCATTCTGAAATGATCAACAACACAATTCTTGGTCACGTGGTCAGAAATTAAATTGCTATTGGTTTTTTCTGTTATTTGTATTCTTATAGAAAATGGCGCGGTTTATGTGGCGTCATATGTCGTATATCAATTTAATTTTATTATAGGTTAATGAGAGAATAGGTTGTTTTTCGATTGATAATTTTAGTTTATATGAAAAGCTTGTGAATTAAATCATTGCTTTGTTTGATCATATTGCAAAATAAGTGAGTTGTCCAAGACCCTAACCTTTAAAATAAGTTATGTTAAATCCTTTTACACAGGCACAATGCAATCAGGACTGTTAAACATTGTGTAAATATTGCAAAATTTGAAAACAATTTAATTCTTTATTTAAAATCTAAACTTAAAAATTAATAAAAACTATATGAACCTTGGATAAGTAATCATTTCAACCGAACAGCCATAGCACGTTGGGAAAACCGATTCTCGTGGGATCAGCGAAGTTAAGCAAACTCGGGCGTGGTCAGTGTCTGGATGGGTGAGCGCCTGGTAGCACCGTGTGCTATTGCCTTTTTTTAGGTAGTGACATTTCTGTTTTGTTCTTACTAGCGAATTTTTATTTAAAAAATTAAGCGTTTTTTATTTTTAAAATTCGCTATTAGAGAGGTATCGATGGTGAGACTGCAAAAATTAAAAAAAAATCCGCAAAAAAAAATTCGTATCAAAAAAACGACCAAATTATTTTGATGAAATTTTTTTGTATGTTGCCCTCGTAAATACCTTACCCCACCAAAACTTAACTTTCTAGGTTTATAGAGAATTGAGCTATACACATTTGAAGCATTTAATGAAAATTCGCTATCATAACGCACTTGCTGCGTCCAGACTTTTTTGATATAAAATTGACGAATTTCGTTTTTTTTTTATAAATATGGACCATAATTAAGATACTGAATTCTCCCCATTCCGTTCCACACTTTATACATAAAATAATATCAAAGAATTCCGTGTTATATGTTTTGACATCTGATGGCAAAAGGCTAATAGTAGAAGTGCTTTGGATTATTATATATTGAGCTATTTGAAGTTTGTTTCCTAAGTGTTGTATTTGCCTTACATAATTAATAAGGAGTAATAATAATAAAAACAATAATGATTGCAGCTTAATAATGAAAATTATGTCATTGTTGTAGCAGTAAAGTATCAATACTTAATCAAAAATTGATAGCCAAGTTATGTGGGTTACAGTCATGATTTCCAATAAACTACTTTTATGTACAGGGATGATTTAAAAGTTTTTGTTCCCGATAATAATAATATATTTGTTTTCATTTTATGATATGCATTTATTATTTATTCGCAGGAAAATTATTCAGTCCACTTACATAGAAGATACAAACTTGTGGCTGTAATTGATGAGATTTTTTTAAATTAAAATATTAAATGGACCATATCGGAATTCTGTTGACAGTGACATTTCTTGCTATAAAATTTCAGGATTAACTCACCAATCTTCAGCTATTAGCACCTCTAATACTTATTATACATCCTTTGAAATTCTCAACCACTTTATACTCCAAAATGGTTCTGTTTTAGCTTCAGTTTATAAATAGTTCCAAACATTTTATAATCTAAATTAGTAAGAAGTGTCACTGTGCAGGGGCATTTCATTTTTTGATATTATACATAAACTTGGTGATATCTAACATATTGAAAACGAATTCATCCTCATTAACATCATATTTTGAAGGCTATAAAATTAGACATTTTATTGTCGTGATCAAAAACATAGATCTTGCCCTTGACGGGCACAGGTTGGAAGGTGGTCCCGACACCCTAGATAAATTGACTGAGGAGGCTATGGAGGAGCACTGGAGGTCGGTCCGTGGCTGTAGACAAGCGAAGGACTTCGCGGAGAGGCCGGATAGAAATAAGACTCTGGCTGCTTCGTTGGAGTCGTAGTGCACTTTACCGCATCATCGAAGTGCTAACAGGACACTGTAGCCGCAAAAGATACCCCTCGACCAGAAATGTTTGGATCAATTACTCTATGAATAGGGTCAAGTATGTTCCATTCAATTTAAGACCATCATGACTTTTATTTTGAGGTCTAGAAGGTTTGGTGACGGGACCAAGGCGGAGTAGGGCATGATTGCTGGATTCCAGGGTGTGCAAAAGGGGTCCGATGAGGCCTACTTGCCTCACGCTAGTCTCCCCGCCATTTGATACTACTACTTTCCAGGTCGTATAAACATATAATACACACAAAAATTTATGCACAAGTGTAGTGTAGACAAACGTCATGTTTAAAATGTCTTAAGCTTGTTCAAAGAAACTACAAATAATCTTTAAAATGGCAAATTTTTAAAAACTCTCAAGTGTATGTTCAAAAATGAACAAACCACTCGTTTAGTTTCATAACTTTCGATAGAGGAAAGTTCACTGGGTTGTCTAGACTGGCAGAACTAATCGAAAGAGCGTTTGAAAACAAACAATATTTGCAGTGTTTAAATCTGGATGGCTAAAGACCAGCTAGCGCATTGGCATATTTTTATGTATTAATGAATGCCAATGTAACTGGATAAGCTATTAACAAAAATATTGAAAGGGAATCGCGATAGAATTGACCTTCGAAGGACATGCCTGTCGATAAGTTTTACTTTGCGACATAATTAGATAAAAGACTGATGTGATTAGAAATTGGGGCAAAAGGCAGAAACCACAAAATAGTAACAGAGAGTTATGTTCTAGATACGTATGTCAAGAACAATAGCGTCTCCATTAGTAGCTGTCGTGAAAAAAACCGTATGAGCAAAATTATCCTCTTCATATACCTTAGGTATATACGAGGGGGTACCCAAAAGAAACCAAACCTTTTTTTTTCAAATTATTTATTAATTTTTAAACAAAGAACCTTTAATATCCTTTAATGTACTCTCCGCTGGCACTTCTACACTTGTCTAATATTTTATTCCATTGTTCAAAACATTTTAAAAATTCGTATTCTGTGATGTCCGACAGCACCTCCGTCGTTTTTTCTTCACTTCAGCAACGTTGGCAAAACACTTTCCGTTAATGTCTCTTTTCATTCGCAGAAATAATAAAAGTCTCAGGAGGCATGGTCGGGTGAATACGGGGGATGGGGCAGAGGGGTCATGTCATTTTTCGTCCAAAATTGGCGCACAGACATTGCTGTGTGAACAGGGGCGTTATCTTGTTTGAAAAACCAGTCGCCCACACTTCTAGGTAGAAAGCGCGGTTAACTGGCTGACCGTCTAGAAAGAACTTTGAATTGATAACTCCTCTCAGCGAAAAAACAAATCACTATTGTTTTCCCGTTTGATTTCACTTGACGAGGTTTTTTGGAGCGAGGCGACCTTGGATCTTCCACTGGTTTTATTGTTGCTTCGTTTTAGGATCGTAACCGTAGCACCCAGATTCGTCATCTGACCTGACCTGACATTGGAAAAAAGTTTGGATCATGTTGGAACTCTTTTCTAAAGCACAACATGCTTACACGCGAGCTGGCTTCTTTTGAGCACTCAGCAGTCGAGGCACGAATTCGGCAGCCACCCTTTTCATTCCCAAATCTTCCATTAAAATTCCCTGAACTGAACTCCAAGTCACTCCAGATAGCTCCACAGCTTCGTCAATGGTCCGTCGTCGACCATCCAGGATGACTTAGCTAATTTTTACAACATTGTCATTGATTTGAGCCGTTGAAGGGCGACCAGAGCAAGGTTTATCATCAATTGGCATTTCACGTCCCTTGAAACGGGAACACCATTCGAAGACTTGAGTTTTTACAATAGCACCATAGTTGTAGACTGTTTCTAATATTTCAAGAGTACACAAAACAACTCTCACTAAACGATTTACACAAGCCGAACGGAACCTGTTCTTTCTTATATGCTAACTTGGTTAACAAACTATTAAAAAACGATTCAATTCAAAGTCATAGTCGAATCTGATTTTTTTATGGGCTATAAGTCTTATATTTGTCTTTCTTTTGCTCCAAACATCATATAAAATTGTTGCTTAAACTATATGTTACAAGAAGCTATCATGCGATGTACCTTTTTTTCACAAATACTGCACAATTTTTGTTGAAGATGCACATTAAGTAAAGACAAAAAAATTGTGGACGAACCTGGTACCAACCTACAAAGCAGCCTCGATAAAGATTCTACAAGAAAAAGTTTACAAAACTAAATTAGACGAAAGGAGAGTTTTCGGAACCCATCACTTTGTCAGTTTGTCGAATTGAGTCCATAACATGAAAAGAAAAGTTGGGAAATCCATTATTGTAGTACACGTGTAAAGCACCAGTTTGTAGAAAATCGCAGTTGAAAAAGCTTTGCTTTAAGAATTGTTTCTTAAAAAAAACTTTGCTACCTTAGAATCATTAAATAATGTATGGTAATACCCTAATAGCTCACAATTCTAAATTTATTTCACACTTGTAGTGAATTTTCGTAGAAAGAATTCACTAATGGGGAGATTCCGACGTTTAATTTCTTCAAATGAGCGCGAACTGGGATCTCTAGAGTCCACATTCGGAATCAGTTTCAATTTGTATATATATATATATATATATATATATATATATATATATATATATATATATATATATATATATATATATATATATATATATATATATATATATATGTGTGTGTGTTTGGCTAAGGCTAAGGCGTAAACCATTGGCACAGTTTAATCCTCACAGTGCGACCATTTTTGAAATTTTTTTTAAATACACTGAATTGCACCGGCACTGGATTTGAATTTAGGGGCAGGCCAAGACCTCTTCTTGTACTGTCACATATTTTTTTGTTAATTTATATATTTATATATATATATTGGTTTGACATATTGACAAATAAGTCTAGACGCAGCAAGTGCGTTATGTTGGTGAATTTCCATTAAAAAATTTAATAGTAATTATGTCGTTTTAATAAAAGGAGGCATCAAATTTGGTTACCAGTATAACTTATATAGTAGAAGCAATCTACCATATTTCGTCAAATAAGCTTTTCGACAAAACTCGCAAAAACGTTTTTTGTCTGAAAATATACAAACAATTTTTTCACGAAAATCCAAAAACATTTTTTTTAAATAACTCATTAAACATTCATTATTATGCCCTTCACTTCTGAAACACAAAAGACAGACTGTTCTAGTTGAAATAATTGAGTTACGTCAGTTTGATTTTTTAAATTTCTGTGGCTATTTGAGAGCGCTCGGTATACATCTCGAGTTTTTCATGAAATAAATAAACGAAAACCTCCCTGAATGCGTCATTTGCATCAGACTCCGATTTTTGTTGGTAAAAATGCCATATTACAATTTTTGATATGTGCCAAAAATGTAAAAAGTTGCAGAACAATTGAAATAACTGGAAAACAAACATGCACGACAATTATATGGAAAATGCAAAAATGCAATAATATAAGAAGTTCCATTTACAAAAGAAAATTTGTATCGCCAATGACTTGGGGTACCTGTGATTGTCGAACTAATTTTTATAAGATTCAGCTTAATTATATATATATATATATATATATATATATATATATATATATATATATATATATATATATATATATATATATATATAATTAACGTATACAATTGTTTCTCGTATCTTGTATAATAACAGTAATATTGAGCTTTACCGTAGAAATGCGTCAGCCTGTATATATGTAAACAGATACAAACCGAAACTAACCCCGGATATGGTCCTAGGGGGCCTAGTACGCGCTCATTTGAAAAAATCTCTTTAAAATTCAAAAGTCGCGGCTCTCATTAGCAAATTTTTTCTACGAAAATTTGCTAAAAATTCTAGTAAATTAAACCATAAACTCTACAGCTAAAACTACTGCTGAAGCATCAAAGAAGAGGTCTATTTGAAATGAATTTTCTCGAAACACTTCGGTAAAATGAAGGACAATGATGGTTAGGTGAAACTTAAGGACCTGTAAAACACATTTCTTGTGACATTTTCTCTACATAGCCTGTATTAGTTTCCTTTGCCCAAAAGTTGCCAATTTTGACGTTTCAAATATTTGACGTTTTAAGAGGAAAAGTTATCAAATCTTCAAAGTAATTTTTCTGGAATTTCTTTTTTGAGCCAATAAACAGTCTTTGTCTGTAACATACAATAGATTTTGTCATACACACAAAATATTTTCCTTTTGTGCGTTTATTTGGTCATCAGTGGCACACAATTTTTTTTTTCTTGAAATGTCTATGTTTTTTCTTTCACGCTAGAGATCTAAATTTTGGCACATAGTTTACTTTTTGTGGCATAAACTTATAACAAAGTTATAATAATCAAATTTGGTACTTAGAAGTTTACGTTATAAAATTAAACTATATACTAAAATTTATATCTCTACCTGCCTCAGTGGTTCAGAGGTAAGAACGTGAGCCTCTGAACCGAAGGGTACTGGGTTCGATCCCAGCATACTCCTTTCACTTTTTCAGTACAAACTGTAATAAATTAACATCAACCGAGGTTCTGGCATTGTGTTTGAGCAAGTTGAATGTCTGCACGTTCCGCCCTTCGGAGGGGGCGTAAATCCGTCGGTCCCGTGTCCATGAGATGTTGGGCACGTTACATATCCCTACCCTCCTTACAGAAAAGCAGCGGTTCGGTAAAATTTCCAGGATGGTGAGGTGAAACTGCTCCCTGGCGTCGGTGATTGGCCATAGTCGCGGAAATAGACCGACGCTGAAGAAACAAACACACACACACACACACACACACACACACACACACATATCTAACCTTACAAGAAAAAATTTATAAGCATTTTATTTAAAAAAATGTTTGGAGCCAGATAATTTGTATGAAAATTCACTACCATAACGCACTGGCACCGTCTAGACTTCTGTATGTTACGTTTACTTTTACATGTTCTTTTTCTTCTAATTGTATTACATTTTCGTTCCTTAATTTAACAGTTTAGCGCAACACTTGATAAAGAAAACTTCGTTGTCGATATACGTATCCAGCGCATCACTCTCTGTTATTGTTTTGTCGTTTTTTGGAGCGACTTTGCTTTGTGTTTCATGTTCTAGTTGGATGACAATGTTACCTAATATTTCCATCATTTGTTAACAAAAAGACGTTCTATCAAAATCGTCTTCCATAGCTACTGAGTTTGTATCAATTTATAGGAATGCTTTTATTTTCTTTTAATATTCGAATAATCGATGAATGACTAACATCCAATATTGTGGCTGTTTGTCGACTCGAAGTATGTGGGTTTTCCTCAACCTCAAGGATTACGTCCAATTTGGGGGTTGCAACTGTCCCTCGAAGGGTGTTGAATGTAGGGGTGAAGTTTTCACGTTGCAGGATGTATGTCATTTCCGTGATTTTTCTTAGAAAACATTCACTAATGGAGAGATCCCGACTTTTGAATTTTGAAATCATTTCTTCAAATGAGCGCGAACTAGGACCCCCAGAACCTCTATCCGGGGTCAGTTTCTTTTTTGTTATCGGTGTGATACATATATATATATATATATATATATATATATATATATATATATATATATATATATATATATATATATATATATATATATATATATATATATATATATATGACACCGATAACAAAAAAAAATCGTCCGATTTTGATAGAATTTGGCATATACCTTCCCTTTGTAAGTGGCTTGGATAAGTTCGTTAGCTATGAAAATCAAACCCGGTTTTTCGGGAAAACTTTGGGTTTCTTCAGGAAAAAAAATTATCTCAAAAAAATAGAAAAGCTATGGTAACCAAATTTGGTACGTAAGTTTACGATATTAAAAGGCAACTACATACCAAAATTTATATTTCTATGTTACAAGTAAAAAAAGTTATAAAAAAATTTGGTAGCAGATGATTTCTAGATGAAAATTCACTACCATAACGCGCTTGCTGCGTCCAGACTTTTAGTGAATTTTCTTTAAAAAAATTCACTAATGAGGAGATCTCGACTTTCGAATTTTGAAAAAATTTCTTCAAATGAGCGCTATTTAGGACCCCCGGAACCCATATATATATATATATATATATATATATATATATATATATATATATATATATTTATGTGTCACACCTATAACTTAAAAAATAATGGACCGATTTTGATAAAATTTGGCACATACCTTCTTTTCGCAAGTCGCTTGGATAAGTTCGTTAGCCAGGAAAATCCGCCGAGGTTTTCCCGGAAAATTTTGTGTTTTCTTTCGAAAAAAATCGAAAAAAATTTATATCTCCAAAATTAACAAAGTAAGGGCAACCAAATTTCATACGAGGGTTTATATCATTAGAGGCAAGTCACCTACCAAAATTTAGCTCCGTAGGTTGAATGACAAAAAAGTTACAGGCATTCAAAGAAAAATAAATTTGGGTTCTCCTCAAAACGTCAAAATCGCGATTTTAAACGTCAAAATTGGTGAGTACCTTGCTTTTGCAAGTGGCTTGGATATGTTCGTTATCCAGGAAAATCCGACGAGGTTTTTCCGGAAAATTTTGTGTTTTCTTTCGAAAAAAATTTATATCTTCAAAATTAACAGAGTAAGGGCAACCACATTTTATACGCGGGTTTATATCATTATAAGCAAGTTACCTACCAAAATTTAGCTCTGTAGGTCAAAAGACAAAAAAGTTATAGGCATTTATACAAAAATAAATTGGGGTTTTTCACAAAACGTCAAAGTTGCGATTTAAACGTCAAAATTGGAAACATTTAGGAAAAGAACTTGAATCTAATACGGGCTATGGAAATAAAATGTCTTCTAGGTATTAATTTATAATTTTTATATAAATAAATGATTAAACATGAATTATGACTAAAATGATTAGAACGCCCGCTGGAATACGACATTAAAACAAACTTCCAACAACCGACTCGTTGGTCTAGAGGTATGATTTCCGCTTAGAGTGCGGGAGCTCCCAGGTTCAAATCCCGGTCAAGCCCAAATACGTTTTATTTGCTTTTTTTTAAACCGATTTCAAACAAGGAGGAGGTTATCAATTCGCCTGTATGTTTTTTATGTGTTACCTCAGAACTTTTTAGTGAATTTTCTTTAAAAAAAATTCACTAATGAAGAGATCTCGACTTTCGAATTTGGAAAAAATTTCTTCAAATGAGCGCTATTTAGGACCCCCGGAACCCAAATCCGAGGTCAGTTTCGGACTTTATATGTCTATATATATATATATATATATATATATATATATATATATATATATATATATATATATATATATATATATATATATATATATATATATATATATATATATATATATATATATATATATATATGAAAAACCTAAGATTCCGGGACCGAAATTACACAAAACGCTAGATACCGGGACCAGCCGAAGATTCCGGGACCGGGGTCGAAGATTCGAGGACCATCTGAATTTACACACTCTGCAGTTTCGGGGACCGGTCCTCAAATCTGTCGAATGTGGTAGGGATATAGTAATGTGAGGGGAGGTAAATACAGTATACTGCATAAATTCTATATTATAGTGACTGTAGGACTGCATAAAGAAACGAAGTAAATTAAGATAGGTAAACAAATTTTATTTGCATTAAATTAAGATGTTCTATACCGCTAAACAATAAACTACTGAAATTAATATAATTATCCTTTATACATATAAAAAAATTGGTATTCCCAGGCAAAGTATTTTCACCTTTGTTTTGAAAACCTAAAGTAAAGAGTAAGGAAATATTTATTTAATAACAATATCATCCCCATTGATTAAAACATAAAGGTGGTACGTTTATATGTAATCAAATATAATATCTCTCGGAGTAAAAATTATAATACAAATTTTGTATTTTAATATTTTCATAATTTGTATGGAAATAAGCACCAAATATTTCCGCTATACATGCTAATTCGCGAAAACTTGTCTATATATAACTTTTTTAACAGAACAGCCTCTATATTGCTATACACGAAACTTTTACGCTTTAATGGATTGTTTCGAAGTCATTCAAAAAGTAAAACTTTTAATATTTTCGTGTCACCAGAAAGTAAATAATATATCACTGCTTTCATAAAAGATGACCATTTCATTGTTAATTAAATAAAAATCCTGCTAACTTTCTGAGTGGAGATAGTTGAAAAATACTATTGTGTGTGTGAGTTTAGATGCTCTCGAAAAGAACGAGAATTTATAACGAATTGTTTGACATGTGGTTAATTGGCCAGTGAAGACGTGCGCTTTGTTGCTAAGATGAGTTTTCCGAGTAAAGGTTGCAAGTTAAGGTACCCAAGAAGCAATCTCTGAGAGGTCATGTCGATAGAAGAGCAGAGATCTCCAACATTTCTTCTGAAATATAGAGAAGTGAGAGTGACCGTAATAGATGAATCGTCTATAAGGCACATAGTTAATTTATGAGTGTAATTATTATTAAATCTAAGAGAGACAAGGTGATATTTGGGCAGCACCTCCGATATGAGAACAATATTTCAACTGTGAACGTTTCTGTGCTTTCTACAACGTAAGAAGCCCAAGCGTGAAAATATGAATTTTTAATCCAAAAGAGAAACTTAAGTTTGTTTGCTGCTGCTTTTGCAGTACTGGAAATAAGTAAGTTGGTTTTGAGAATTCTCATTAATAAGGAGCTGGAAGTAAATACTGAGCCAGTGAATCAGAACGTATTGTTAATAGTGCTACAATAGCGAAGTTGTTAAACGAATAGTTGGCTGTTGATAGGAAGTCATTAATATACAAAAGAAAACTTTTTAAGCCAAAACCGAACCCAGTGTAATACCCGCATCAATTTGTTGTTTAGTCGATAAAAGTTAAAACAACTGTTTTATTAATAATCATGCTTTAACATGTTTTGCGCAAAAACTTAATACTTGTTGTATGACCGGTGGATCAAAAGACTACTTGGGCAAAATTAAAACCCAGGTACATGTAAAAAAAAATTACATTCCAAAGCAGCAAAAATTTCACGCAATATGAAACGTTTTTTATGTTTGGAAATATTTAAAAAAACAATGTTTGTATGTACGTTTTTTTTTTGTTGTCTACTGAACGTCGGTCTATTTCCTCGTCTATGGCCTGTCACGACGCCAGCGAGCAGTTTAACCTTACTATACTTGAAATACTGCCAAACCCCTACCTTTCTCCATATGGATATTTAACGTGTCCATTATCACATGCTACACGAAATTGAGATAGCTTTTAACCCCTGCTCCTCAGAATATACTGAAAAAGTTAATTGATGTCATACTAGTATTTGAACCTAGTAATAGGATTAAGATAGAAAGCCTTCATTATTAAGATAGAAAACCTTCAGTGGCTTCTACACTTTTGTCGCTTTTGTTACTGAAGATGTTCTTGAGACAAAAATAAAAAGCGAAGAATACAAGAAAATAAAATTGTGTACATACATAAAATTATAATACACAATATGTTAACCTCTTAACTGCGATGCTTTTTGTTTACTGGAATGCCGGACGTAAACAAAAACGTAGTATATATATGTATGTATATTTATTTATATCAGTATATAACCATCTTTCTTAAGTGATAATTAATTACTATCAGATAAGCAGGTTTTTTAATTTTTTTCTTTAACGTCGGCCTATTTCCGCGACTATGGCAAATCACCGACGCCAGGGAGCAGTTTCACCTCACTATCCTGGGAATTTTTTCCGAACCCCTGCCTTCCTGTAAGGAGGGTAAGGATCTTTAACGTGCCCAACATCGCATGGACACGGGACCGACGGTTTTACGACCTCTGCGAAGGGCGGAACGTGCAGACATTCAACTTGCTCAAATACAATGCCAGAATCTCGGTTGATGTTAATGTTACAGTTTGTACTGAAAAAGTGAAAGGAGTACGCTGGGATCGAACCCATTACCCTTCGGTTCAGAGGCACACGTTCTTACCCCTGAACCACCGAGGTTCTGATAAGCAGGTTAGGTGAGTGTATTTACAAGAATCTACACATAGCTATGAAATCTTAGTTGCTGCAAAACATTTTTAGTGAAGAACGATGTTTTCATCATGTTAAAACATCATTTAATTTATCACGTGCGATTATGAATTTTTTTTAAATCTCACCGCGGTGATATACGCACCCGTGGTCTCTACAATCGCGACATTTTAATCTACCCGAATATTATTTATAAAACCTTTCAAAGCCAGAATTATTGATAAATGAAAATATACTAAATATAAGCTAGAAGATTATAAAATATTGCCATTATGCGGAAATACTTACTCTAGATGTGATTCAGAAAATCATCTTTCAGGTCAAAAAATAAATAAACTGAACCTACAAAATCCTGTAGTTTTAATTTTACATAATTTGCTTTGCACTTTGAAGTAAACAATTCGTGTTGCCTTTGACGTTTCCGAATGCTAAATATCTATTTGATCTGGATTTATGTTTAATGATTGTGGTCCAAAAACATACATTCTTTTATTTTAAATTAAATGGGTTAACAAACATAGGTAAATCTATTTTGTCATATTCAAAAATATTAAATAATTTTAAATTTTTGCACCTACTACACTTGGGAAAATGTTACTAAAAATAAAATCTGCCTTTACAATAATCAATAATTGATGTTTCCTTTTTCATGAATTTGTAGGAAATAGTAACCAATAAAATACTATTATTGTATTTAAAACCAAAACAGAAACAAGTCTGACTCATATAAAGTACAAAAAACACTTGATCTATAATCCAATAGTAAATTGTATATACTTGTCTACATATATTTGCAATATTCTGACAAAAAAAATTCTTACGGTAATAAATGTTTTTTAATTAGAGAATCCCAAAGCTCTGATAGAAATAAAAACCATTCAATGTAAAGACTCAAAAAAAGGCGGATTGAGTTAAATTATTTATTTAATAAATATCTAACAAAGCAAAATTACTTAGCAAGTTAATAAATTTTATACTATAGCTTCAATATATATAGTGATATAGTATTTACTCGTATTTATAATTTCACGTTGTTTGTTATAACTGCCAAATAAATATTTTTTACTGTTACATTCTATATTTTTTCAACGATTTTTTGTTACTGGCATTAAAAAAGAACAGAAATGACGAAGTGGGAAAAAATAATAGGTTGGTACTTAAAGTAGTACACTTAGGAGAACCCAATTCACCACAACACATTTTTAAGATCTGACCATCGTTTTACTAGCTACTAAACGCTTTTACACCCTCTGATGACGCCATATTTATTAGCCAAATGATAGTCAGGACTTATAAATATGTTGTGGTAATTGGGTTTTTCAAAATGCACTTATCAATGCTTATCCCACATCTCCACTCAGGTAGGTACTTATCACATAATAAGTACACTTGAGAGAGAATAATTCTCTCTCCTCTAATGACGCTAACTTAGTTAGTGAAGCGATTGACAGGTTTTCTAAAATGTGTTGTGGTGATTTGGGTTCTCAAAGTGTACTTATCAGTGCTCATCACAAGTTCTACTCTTCACTCAGTCACTTATCGCATATGTTTGCTACACGCGGGCATGTCTCCCTTCTTTTTTTACTAATTTTAACCGGAAAAAACAAATAAAAAGTCGCGGTCTCCCTATAACGAATTTTTTCTACGAATATTCGCTAAAACTTATAGACTATTGAAGCATCAAAAAAGGGTCTGTCTAAAATGAATTTTCTGCGAATATTTTAATAAAACGGACAATGGCGGTTAAAGCTGATACTTAAGGCTTTGTCAAATTAACTACTTACAACATTTCCTCTACATAACCAGTATTCGATTCAGGTTCTTTGTCTAAAAATTGTCAGTTTTGACGTTTCAAATCGCGAGTTTAAAATTTTACAAAGAAAATGTATGAAATTTTCAAATTAGTTTTTTTGCTGTTTCTTGATCTTTTTGCATTTCTCTAGTCATCACTGGCAACTAAATTTGTTTTTTAAATGCCTAACTTTTTTTCTTTTAACTTATAAATCCAAATTTTTGTATATATTATATGTTATACTTTGCGTAATATAAATTTGCATACCAAATTTGGGTCTAGAGCTTTGTTATTCTCGGGGATAATTCTTTTTTCGAAAGACACTCAAAATTTTCCTGGAAAAACTCGGCCGATTTTTCTGGATACCAAACTTATCAAAGCCACTTACAAAAGGAAGGTACCCACCAAATTTCATCAGAATCGGCCCATTATTTTTTGAGTTATCGGTGTGATAAAAGACAAACATATCTTGAATATAAATTCTAGACGCTTGTGCCTGCATTTGATAAAAGTATTGGATAGCCTTACAATTAAAATCTCGTCAGTAGTTAATTTTTTCACAAAAACTCGCTTTAAAACAAGATATAGCACACATGCTGTGGATATAGCCTCAAATGAAAAACATTGATCTGTTTAATTTAAACAAAGGAAAGGAGGGAATAAGATCCGCTCTTTTTACAGCTTTAGCTTTCGTCAGGTATGTACCAAATTTTATAATATAGTTTTGTTGTCTTTGTCAAAGGTCTGGTTGTAAATTATCTAAAGATAAGAAGGCCCTTGGATACCCCTGTAGACTTTAGCCGAAGGAAGACGGAGCATATTTTTATTACATTGACAATGCAGTCCGCACTTTGCTTGTAAATAATGTCAGATATTTATGACACCTTACGCCACTTACATTTTGAACTGAGCTACTTAGTTTATGATAATTGGCTTATTAGAAAATAAAATCGCCTTCCATGTAAAAATATTTAATGTCTGTCTTATACTTCTCATACAAGCCGTCTTGCAAGTTTTCAACAATACATATCTTTTGACCTTAAACGACCAATTGTGAAATTAAGCTATTCTAGAAGTTTTAATAACTACACTTGGAGACCTAACGATCGTTTCGCTAACAATGTTAGCTTAATCAGATGATGAATTTTCAGAATATTCATCATCTGATGAAGCTAACGATGTTATCATTAGGTCTTTAAAAAGATGTGTTGTGGTGATTTGGGTTTCTCCAAGTGTACTTATGTGTGCTCATTACAGATTCCAGTCCACATCTAGAAGTTTTAACAAATCGGTAGGTCCATTTCGTGGAAAAATTCAGTGTTTTACTTAATATACTATGTCATGTAAACATTTTGTAATTTTTAAAAGTATTTTTTTATTTTTTTAGGTATCACAAATATAAAAAAACATTTATTTCGTTTCTATGTGTACATATCTTTAATCGGTTATTAACAAAACACTCTGTCTATTGCTTTTTATTTTTTTGAGTCAGTATATCGTATGATTTACTGTAAATGACACTGTCGTTAAATGAATGAATAAATGATTCACAACACCTTATTAGAACTTTATTGGCTGTTTTGGCTCTATACGTTATAATACTTCATTCGCATGACTTGATGAACCCCTTCTGGAGATTCAGGTTAAATAGCTAATTTTGTCTACTAAATGTTACTTTGCTACCGCGATCCCTTTTCTAACTTCTTTGCTACATTGACCACCTTCTATAATAAAACTCATTGTCTGATTTGCAATTTGTCATCAAAAATTACATTTATCAAACTTAGAAATAAAATGGTAAGTGTTCGTTTCAATTTTTAGGTATCATCCTATAAAATAATTATGTCAAAGTTTGCCCGAGAAGTGTTATCGACAAGTGTTTAGCAGTAGCACACTAATTAAAAAATAGCTTTTGATCATGTCTATTTTTTTGCTGTATAGTAAAATCATAATCCTAACATCACCCGAACTTAAAATTTATTAACAAAAATGATTTGACATAAATGCAGAATACTAGCTTAGACAGTCGTTTTATTATGAATGACCAAGATTGACAAAGTTAATTTTTTATGTCTCAGTATAAAAAGCTGTTTTACAATTATTATACGAAACCTAAAAAGAAGTTCTTACTTATCATTCCTATGCCTAATTATATTCGAGTTACGATTAAAAAAAAATTTGCTTCAATATTAACAAAAAGTTAAAGGAGGTAGACTAATGTGGACACCTGTCGGTATATTCACATAGACTTATTCAGATATTTTTTTCAAAATGTCTTGTACTTCAGTTATTAATAGTTGCAGAACATAATATAATATATCGTGGTTTTATACATAATGGCAAAGTTTTACGTTTAGGAGTTATTGTGAGTTGTTGCATTATCTGTAAGTTGCCACTAGTCTTTGAAGTCGTGTCTGATGATGTCTGCTAAATATATTTTTAACCACTGTTTAAACACACAGCAGCAGCTATAACATACGTTGATTATATTAGAAGGATTAATTTTGCATCAAACTAAAGCTACACAACATTTAAATCTAAAAAATGTAATTTAAAGGCTGCAGCAATGTTAACAGATAATTAGTTGAAAATAAAACTTTACCAAAGAAAACTGCTAGGGGACACCCCAAAAACCCCGAAAACCATTTTGTTGTTTGATCAAATAGTTAATCCGAAATTAGAAAAACAAAATAGAAACTAAACACATAAGTTTTCATATAACCCCGAATATTAAAAATGCTAGAAAATTAAATGAATTAACCTGATTTGCAAAAATGTTTATTCTGCCCGAAAATATTTTTAAAAATTAAAATTTAGGTAGATGTCTACTTTTGAGAGAATTTAAATCAAGAAACTATGTTTAAAGCTGATCAATTTTGAAATTAAGAGGTAAAAGCATTATAACAAATGAGAAGCTACTTATAGATACACTAATGTTTATATAAACACCAAGTGTCATAAACAAATTAATTTTACTTACTATTTAACAATGTTATTTCATACTTTTAAGCAAAATATTTTGACAGTTTAGTTTGAAACGCGACCCCTAAAAAATGATGTTGACTGCAAGTACAAGGTTATGCTTATTTGTATAACACACTTTGAAAGTTGATTTAATAAAATTTACTATAAAATATATACTTCTCTACTTTTCCTCAAAACAAGCTTTAAATAATTTTTCCTTTGTCAATAAAGTAGGTACCTACATATATTTGAGGAAAATTTATCTCACGCACTTTTTTTCCACACCTTACAAAATTTTAATTATCAGGTTATAATAAATAAAATAGAACAGTCAACGATTACGACATTTTTCTCACAAACCATCAATGTAAGGTGAAAATAAATACTCTAAGTCAACCTTAGTGACGCTTTTTCACAAAGAAAATTTGAGTGGCAAATATACTCAGTGGTTTGCCATTGCCTTCCGAGGGCATTCATCAGCACACACTGTTCCTAGGTGGTCACCCATGCAAGTACTGACTACACCCAATGTTGCTTAACTTCGGTGATTGCATCGATATGTTCAACGAGGTGTGGTCGTTAAATGTATAATAATGTACATACGAGTACCTATAAGGTATTCGGTGGTTAAATATGAAATTTTAATTGTGTGGGTATTCTTCGCATATTAAACATACTTAGCATTTATAGCTACTTTTCAATAATCCAGCACTGAAAAAATATATGGACTTTCTTACACATATTATCATATTATGTGCTTAAAACAGCACACTTTTTATGATAAACGTCCTTTATGACCATGACAAGAAATTCTATACTACTATATAAGTAATACTATATGCAAGTGGTGTTATGAAAAAAGGTTCATATTACTGATACATGGTCAACCCAGTTTGACCACCCATTTTTAGAGCAACTATGTCAAAAATCTATTTGAGTTTTTGATCAACTGCTTGAGATTTAACGATAAAGCCACAAGGGAGTAGCGAACCAAAAGCAGACAAATTTGCGGCTATCAGACAAATTTGGAATATTTTAGAGAATGTTGCAGACAAAATTATACACCTTTAGAATGCGCAACCACAGATAAAACCTTGTTGGGTTTCGGAGGCAGATGTCCCTCTAAAATTTACATACCCAACAGGACAGACAAGTATGATCTAACATTGGTTACTATGTTTGATGCAAAAATATTATATCTGTGATCAGCTAAGTCTTTTATTGGTAGTGGAGAACGAGAAAAACAATATTCCATTCCTCAATAGATGATCTATTTGGCGACTGCCAATCAGGTTTTTTTTGTACTATAACGTCGGCCTATTTCCGCGACTATGGCCAATCACCGAGCAGGTTCGCCTTACTATCTTGGAAATTTTGCACAACCCACGATTTTCTGTAAGGACGTTAGGGATCTTTAACGTGCCCAACATCGCATGTACACGGGACCGACGACTTTACGCCTTGTCCGAAGGGCGGAACGAGTAGACATTCAACTTGCTCAAATAAAATGTCAAAACCTCGGTTGATGTTAATTTTACATGCAGTATGCACTGAAAAGGTGAAAGGAGAACCCTGGGATCGAACCCAGTACCCTTTGTTTCAGAGGCACATGTTCTTACCATTGGACCAACTTGCTATTCAGGGTTCAAACAGAAATTGTACCATGAATCGTTAGTTTAGTTCTTAAGATGTCGCGGAAAAATTGTTAGAAAAGAAGCTAACCATTATATGAACAATGAGGAAGAAAAAACGTGATATACCGAAGCAATGACTGCAACCAAAAGGTTGTCGATTCATCTATGTGCCGAAAAAACTATAAACTTGTTATTTTCTTATCGACTATGTATACACAGCGTGATATAGAGAAATAACGAAGAAACCCAAAATACTATTAACACTAAAGGAGGTGTTGGCGCCTTTGATCAGCTGTATGATTCGACGGCTGTCAAAGAAAAACTCGCAGATGGCTACTTCGGATATTATGTGCTATGGTTTACACTGTAGCGATAAACTCATTTGTAATTTATAAGTTCAATCTCTACTAATTAAGCGCTTAAACGAGCAAAATTTTTAAATAACTTCCATTCGCTCTAGTTGAAGATTAACTGAAAGAAAGAATGTTCAGTGGTGAGCTCCCGCGAAAAATTAGGAGTACTATTCGACTCTAGAAATGTGATGAAGAAATTTTACACAAAGCTAAAGGTCCTGTTGGTTGTTGTGATTTTTGCCTGTGAAAAAAAAAACAGAAATGCACGTAATAAATGCTAACGTTTTAATAAACAAGTATGTACCTTGGATCTGAAGAAGAGGTTCATTAAGTCCTGCGTATCGAGGGTAGTAATGTATGTGGAAGAAACTTGGATGTCAGAGACACGATACAACGATAGAGAGGCGAATAAAAGTGTGCTATAAAAGGTGAAAGACGAAAGATGCATGCTGCATCTGCAAAGTAATTGAAAAAGGAAAGGCAAAATTTACTGGTTCATATTCTGACATAATGAAATTCTAGCGACATTATTTGGAAAAACTAGAAAAGGTAGACCTAGGTTAAGACATCTGGGAAAACTAGCACAACTTATGAAGTGTGGAAGCTATGAAATGAAGAAAACTGCTGGAGACAGATAATCATGGTTGCGACAACAGGGAGACTTCTCCTGTAGACAGTGATGATGATTTGAAACGCAGTAGTATGAAAAAAAATGTGGAAGGAACACAAGTACCATTCTTAAATAAGTAGGTTCAGAAAAGAAAAACAAAAGAGGGGTTATGCTAATTGTTTTTAAGTTGTAATTGTTAACATATTGTAAATAAATATTTTCTTAATTAAAAGCAAATATGTTGTAAGGTTTGGAAAAAAACAAAAAGCATCTTAAAATTTGCCGGTCTGGCTAGTTTTTTTTATTTACTTTATTCTATAATTACGAAGACTGCAGTAAATGAGAATGAAATGATTAGTTCAAAGCTTTTTAGCGTCATTGTCTTAACCAGGTGGTTCTACATAATACACACAATAGCCGCTATTTTGAAATGCATCAGCTTAGTAAAAAGCAACTAGACTATAAATTTGATATTTTTCATGTCAAATTTTTTACGCTATTTATCCTTACTCACCTTACAACAGAGGAAAATTAAAATATTCACGAAAAAATCGCCCTCATTTAAAATAAGCAAGTTTATTTAAAAGTCCTATTACCTATCTTTGAGGTTTTTCAAGCTCATCATTGATTAAAGGGATTTGCTAGACTAATATTATAGCAGTTTTTTTAATCGCCCTACTTCAATCTAGTTATGTTTCTTATTAGTTTGGCTCCCTTCTTAATAAATTGCATACACCAATATGCATGCATATCCACACGCCCGCACGTACCCATGCATACTTATCTACACAAAATACACACACAAACATGCAGAGAGCGCACACTCACATTTATTATGTTAAATAGGTACAATAATATCTGTTTCTAATTATCTTTTTGCTACCAGAAATGGCTCAGAGTAACTAATAATGATTATTATAATAAATACGTTAAATCATTTAAAAATATGACATGGTCCTCAAATCTTGCGATTTATGGTTACCCCTCCATATCCCCCCACTACAAATAAGCACGGTCCTGGAATCTGTCGAAATATGAAAGTTTATAGATCTATGCTAGCGGTCCCGGAATCTTAGGTTTTTCATATATATATATATATATATATATATATATATATATATATATATATATATATATATATATATATATATATATATATATATATATATATATATATATATATATATATATATATATATATTTATTTATTTATGTGTCACACCTATAACTTAAAAAATAATGGACCGATTTTGATAAAATTTGGCACATACCTTCCTTTCGCAAGTCGCTTGGATAAGTTCGTTAGCCAGGAGAATCCGCCAAGGTTTTCCCGGAAAATTTTGTGTTTTCTTTCGAAAAAAATCGAAAAAAATTTATATATCCAAAATTAACAAAGTAAGGGCAATCAAATTTCATACGCAGGTTTATATCATTAGAGGCAAGTCACCTACCAAAATTTAGCTCCGTAGGTTAAATGACAAAAAAGTTACAGGCATTCAAAGAAAAATAAATTTGGGTTCTCCTCAAAACGTCAAAATCGCGATTTTAAACGTCAAAATTGGTGAGTAGCTTCCTTTTGCAAGTGGCTTGGATATGTTCGTTATCCAGGAAAATCCGACGAGGTTTTCCCGGAAAATTTTGTGTTTTCTTTCGAAAAAAATTTATATCTCCAACATTAACAAAGTAAGGGCAACCATATATCATTATAAGCAAGTTGCCTACCAAAATTTAGCTCTGTAGGTCAAAAGAAAAAAAGTTATAGGCATTTAAACAAAAATAAATTGAGGTTTTTCACAAAACGTCAAAGTTGCGATTTAAACTCAAAATTGGCAACATTTAGGAAAAGAACTTGAATCTAATACGGGCTATGGAAATAAAATGTCTCAAGAAGATGTTTTACAAACCCTGAAGTCTTAGTTTCAACCGTCATTGTCCTTCATTTTACTAAAATATTTGCAGAAAATTCATTTCAAATAGACCCTTTCTTTGACGCTTGGCAGTAGTCTTAGCTATAGAGTTTATCGTTTAATGGTATATAATTTTTGTAGAATTTTCATTAAAAAAATCAATAAAGCTCAATATATCTGTTATTATACCAGATATGAAAAAAAAATGTATATATTAATTATAGGGTGTCTTAAGCTACATCTTAAAAAAATTATTTCTACAATCACAGGTGGCCCATAAGTCGTCGGTGATACAAATTTTCTTTTTTTTTAATCAAACACGCCTTATGTTATTGCATTTTTGCATTTTCCATCGAAATATAATGCATGTTTGTAAGAACAAAAATTGTGGACGCAGTAAGTGCGTTATGGTAGCGAATTTTGATCAAATGCTTAATATTTGAATAGCTCAATTTGCTATTAACCAATAAGGTTGACCAAAAAACGAGTTTTTTCGGGAACACTTTAAGTTTACTTTTGGAAATTTTTCTACATTTTCAAACAATAAAGTTATTTTGATAAAACATGGCACATTGTTTTTACTATATAGATTATACTGGTAACCAAATTTGATGCCTGCTTTCTTAAAAAAACACACATTATTGCTATTAAAAAATAGTTTTATGAAAATTCACTACCATAACGCACTTGCTGCGTCCCGAGATTTTTTTAAATCTAAAATTGCCGTGTTTCAGGAATTGAATTTAATTAAAATGGAAAATTATTGAGACACTGAATTTATTCCATTTGGCTGTTCCGCACTGCATATAATACTGATTTTCATATTTACAGGAATCTTCCTGAGACGAGCCTTATATTTAGCTATGTTATGTAAATATGAAACAAATATATACAGATAAGGTTCTTAACACATCTAATTAAGAGAATATTTAAATGAACATTGAAGTAAATGTTTTAATTAGATGCTTAAAAGATGTATAATTGCCTTCGATGTGCGCAAATGCATAAATATGCTTTAATTAAACTCAGCATTCTAATAAATTTATAACTTGTACCAGGGTATATTGATATCTAGTTAGCCTGAAACTTCTTAATAAGCAACATTGGATTTATTTGCTATGGTCACAACTATTATGCTTTGTAATTAAGGCTAGGGAGCGAGAAGGCCATGGAAGGACGGTCACGTTATTTTCTTGTAAGAACCTTGTAGTAACCCTTGCTGTATGCGGACGTGCGTTGTCTTGTTGGAAAAGGGGTTGAATTTACCCTCGTGGGTATGGCAGTGCAACAGGCTGCAGTACCTTGGCCATGGAAGGACGGTCACGTTATTTTCTTGTAAGACCTTGTAGTAACCCTTGCTGTATGGGGACGTGCGTTGTCTTGTTGGAAAAGGGGTTGAATTTACCCTCGTGGGTATGGCAGTGCAACAGGCTGCAGTACCTTGGCCATTGAAGGACGGTCACGTTATTTTCTTGTAAGACCTTGTAGTAACCCTTGCTGTATGGGGACGTGCGTTGTCTTGTTGGAAAAGGGGTTGAATTTACCCTCGTGGGTATGGCAGTGCAACAGGCTGCAGTACCTTGGCCATGGAAGCACGGTCACGTTATTTTCTTGTAAGACCTTGTAGTAACCCTTGCTGTATGGGGACGTGTGTTGTCTTGTTGCAAAAGGGGTTGAATGTACCTTCGTAGGTATGGCAGTGCAACAGGCTGCAGTACCTTTCGTGCGTAATCATTTGCATTTAAAATTCTGTCAAGAAAAACTATAGGTGACCTGCTACCGTATGTTATCGCAGCACACATCGTCACCGCCCGTATAAGAGCCGTATGCTGTTCCACGGCAAACTCTCATTTTCTGCGTTCTCCGCGTGATCGTCTTACTCTTCTGCGGCCATCGTGGACCCAAAGACAGAATCGAGATTCGTCATAAGACACAACACGATTCCATTCACCATCCCAATTTGATCTGCCGTTACACCACTCAAGCACGATGTCGAGGTGTCAGTGTAAAACTCCCAACCATTATTTTCGATCGACCGTGTTGTGAAAGCTCTCGTGTAGAGCCACCAATGACGATCTTTCTGTGCTGAAGTTGCTCGAGGTCGTCCGGATCCCCAACGACGGTTACGGATTCCTTTTCTTCAAACCACCTGTATAACACTGTTGACACATTGGTCATATGCGGTCAGAAATTTGTCTAATCGAAAAACTGGTTTCCCGCATACCAACAATGCGCCCCCTCTCGAATTCACTTAAATGATTATAACTGTTAGGTATACGGCGCGTGGGCATAATGACTTAATAGATTGAGCACAAATCGCTACGAAATATTGCTTCAGACTGAAGGAAACGAAAATTTAAAGAGATAATTTTTTGATAAAACCAAATTATAAAGGTGTGGATGCAGCAAGTGCGTTCTGGTAGTGAATTTTCATTAAAATGTTTTTAACAGCAAATATCCCTTTTTTCAAGGAAGCATGCATCAAATTTGGTTACCAACATAACCTATATAGTGGAAGCGATGTACCATATTTCATCAAAACAACGTTGTTTGAAAATTTTCCGTAAATAAAATTAAAATGTTCCCAAAAGAACTTGTTTCCTGGCCAGCGAACCTTAAGTTTTTAGCAAATTGAGCTATTGAAATCTGAAGCATTTAATAAAGGTTCGCTACCATAACGCCCTTGCTGTCTCCTGAATTTCTTTTCTTACAAACATGCATTATATTTCGATGGAAAATGTAAAAATGTATTAATATAAGGCGTGTCGGTTAAAAAAAAACAAGCATTTGTATCACCAACGGCTTACGTGACTGTCAAAATAATTTTGTAAGTTGCAGCTCAAGGCACCCTAGAGTTATACAATTTTATCTTGTATAATAGCGGAGATTTACCTTAGAAATGCGTCACGCTGTATATATGTAAATAGATAAAAACTGAAACTAACCCTGTATATGGGTTATAGGGGGCCTAGTTCGCGCTCATTTGAAGAACTCTTCGTAAAATTCAAAAGTGGCAGTCTCCTCATTAGCGAATTTTTTTACGGAAATTCGCTAAAAATTATGGACCATTAAACCATAAACTCTATAACTAAAACTACTGCCAAATAATCAGAGAAATGGCCTATTTGAAATGAATTTTCTGGGAATATTTTAGTAAAATGAAGGACAATGACGGTTGAAGCTCAAACTTAAGGATTTGTAAACCACTAGGTACACTTGGAGATCCCAAATCACCATAACACATTTAAAAGACCAGACTATCGTTTCACTAACCAAGTTAGCGTCATCAGAGGATGAAACATTCTGAAACATTCTGAAACATTAGAATGTTTCATCCTCTGATGACGCTAACTTGGTTAGTGAAACGATCGTCAGGTCTTTTAAATGTGTTGTGGTGATTTGGGTTCCCGAAGTGTACTCATCAGTGCTCATCACAGGTTCCAATCTTCACTTTGTAAACCACTCTTCTTGCTACATACGTAACCCGTATTCGTTACAGGTTCTTTGCCTAAGTGATGTCAATTTTGATGTTTTAATTCGCGACTTTTTAAGAGGAACAATAACTTTATTGTCTTTTAAAAATCTTCCGAAAGAAAGCACAAAAATTCCCGGGAATAACTGGGTTGATTTTCCTGGCTGAGGAACACAGCCAAGCCATTTGCAAAATGAAGGTTCTAGGGGGCCTAGTTCGCGCTCATATGAATAAATTTTTTCAAAATTCAAAACTCGCAATCTCATCATTAGTGATTTTTTATAGTGAATTTTTAATTTAAAAAAAATCACTAATAGAGAAGTATCGATGGTGAGACTTTGCAAACATTTTTTCAAATGAGCGCGAACTAGGACTCCTAGAACCCATATCCAGGGTCAGTTTCAATTTTTATATGTTTATGTATATATATATATATATATATATATATATATATATATATATATATATATATATATATATATATATATATATATATATATATATATATATATATATATATATATATATATATATATATATATATATATGTATATGTATGTATGTATCCATCCAATAACTCAAAAAATAATTAACCGATTCCGATGAAACTCGGCAAGTGCCTTTCTTTTATTAATGGCTTGGATGAGTTCGTTAGCCAGGAAAATCGGACAGGGTTTTCCGGGAAAATTTTGAGTTTTCTTTCGAAAAAAAATTTTTTCTCCGAAAATTACAAAGCTGTTTTACCTAAATTTAACGGATATGTTGCCTTGGGAGAGGCCTTACTACATACTAAAATTCAACTTTCTAAGTCAATAGAAAATGGATTTATTTAAATTTTACATTTTATTTCGAAACAAATTTTTTTCTCCGAAAATTACAAAGTTATTTGAATGAAATTTGGTTGATATCTTGCCTTAGGAGAGACCTTACTACATAACAAAATTAAACTTTCTACGTTTATAGAAAATTGAGTTATTCAAATTTGAAGCATTTAATAAAAATGCACTACCATAACGCACTTGCTGCGTCCCGAACTTTTTTAATTCACTAAAAGCTGCGCAACCTATAAAAGTTTGTGTCCATATTGTTATCATTTCTTAGGGACAAAACAGAGTAGTATAGATAATTTCATTGTAATTGGTCGACCTGTAATGGTTGTTCGGATTTTTTGGAAAGTCAGTATATATATATATATATATATATATATATATATATATATATATATATATATATATATATATATGTGTGTGTTGCGTGTGTATTTTGTTTATTTAGCGTCGGCCTATTTCCGCTACTATGGCCAATCGCCGACGCCAGGGAGCAGTTTCATCTCACTATCCTGGTAATTTTGCCGAACCCCCGCCTTTCTGTAAGGAGGGTAGGGATATTTAACGTACCCAACATCGCATGGACACGGGACCGACGGCTTTACGCCTCCTCCGAAGGGTGGAACGTGCAGACATTCTTCTTGCTCAAATACAATGTCAGAACCTCGGTTGATGTTAATGTTACAGTTTGTACTGAAAAAGTGAAAGGAGTATCCTGGGATCGAACCCAGTACCCTTCGGTTCAGAGGCACACGTTCTTACCCTTGAACCACCGAGGTTCTATATATGTTGCGTATTTCTGGTAATCTGTGCATACTTATATAAAATAAATATAAAATTTATATTCCTTTAACTATTATTAACTGCTGTGGTTTGCACACTACGAATTTCCCCAAATCCGGATGAGATTTCAAAGTGCCTACTCATCCTGATATTAACCGTGTCAGGCGTTGCTTAACTTTATTTGAGTAACGTCGGCACATATATGTGTTTCGTGAAGCGGTTTTAAACAGAATATTTAATTTGCAAATTAATGATTAAACTCAATCATAAAATGAAGTGGCAGATTTAGGAGTCTGTTAAACATTGAAAGGACTGTGCTGCTACACATCACATAATTGTTTTCACATATTATTAGATTATACCTTGAATTCAGATAGGTACAATAACCTGTACTGGGTTTATGTTTACGACCGTTACATTTCACAATTGAAACGACGTTGACATTTGTAAGTGGATACATTTCTCTAAATGGAACTCTAAAGGGCGGAAAAGAATGTAATTAATGTTGTTCATTTTACGCTACATTAAAAACACAATATATTCCAATTTGTCAAGCTGTATTAACTTACTCCGGTCTCAAAACAGATTATGGTCTAGAGAATCTAATTATATTTTACTTGTTTTCAAACTTTTTAACAATACCGCACATTTTTTATATACAAAAGTACGTAATACATCTGAGAAAATACGGTCGAAGTTAATAAAATCCCCATACTCCTTACATGTTCATGCTGGTACATAAATCAAAGAGATTTACACTGGCAACTTTCTTCTCTGAGAGGAGTGCAACGTCGAGAAACCGTCCAGGTAATAATAAAATCCCAAACTTCCGTGTAAACTAGCCCACAATAGAGGATTGTAAATAATAAATCGCGGCTATTGTATACCGAAATGCAGAACCTTCAGAATGACAACTCCTTTAGTAAATGGGGCAAACTGCACACGGGCCATGGAAGATATTTACACAATGTTAAGAGAGCTCTCAAGTAAATGTAACTTCAGACTCTTTGAGTATAGTAGGATCTGTGCCATAAGGCAACAAGCCCACCACCCTACTTCAGCCCTCCTGTCATTTACGAAAACAATCCTTGATGAAAATGAAACACGAGACCGTGTGTTGCTTTTAACTTCGGCTTGTTTTGCGCTGTTATCTTTTCTTAATATGGAGATATATATGTGTGTGTATCATCATGTCTAATCAAAACTGACATTGTGTTTGTTGAGCTTTCGGAAACAATGGGATTGTTTCCGATTTTACCGGTGCTTGCGTGTTTTATCAATCTCTAAAAGTTAGTTGTCATTTATCTTTAATCAAAACATAGTTAGAAACACTTGACATGCTGTAAAAATTTTTATATGTGAAATTATGAATTTAATTTAAATTGTCAAACAATTATAATAAAGCTTTATAGTCGAAAAATTCTGCATTGTGGCTTTGGACACGAACTAGTGTATTCCGTTCAAAATATTTTACATTTTACTCAAACTGACACCCAATTATACAGGGCTTTCATTAATTCCCGAACCCCACGTGACCTCTTAAGTTAAGCAACCCGGCATACACGGTTGTACAACCTGAATTAATGAAATCCCTAAGGTGCCAGTGTTGTCTCATATTTCCTTTGGGGTTTTATAAAAAACATAAAAATTATAAGTTGAAACAGTAAATGTCTTAAATGTATTTATTATTTAGTATTTTTAACAGCAGGTCTGTTTATGTATGGTTTACTGTTATTGATTGATAAAAAAATAAATTTAAAACATAATAAAATATTACTTTTATTTTGTATAGATATCAAAATTTTGTAATGTACGTAAACAAATTGAGGTCCGATTATTTAAACTTCTAATTTACGGTTTTAGGAATGTGTATTGTGTAACATGTAACAAATATGTACCTGTTTGGGCAGATTACCGACGAACAGTATTGGTAGGGCTTCGTTCCATGCGATGTCGAATATCGTCAACAACATAACTACACTTTTAACTTACCTAAATTCTTTTATTTTTTAAAATTTAAACAACACAGCCTAAAAACTAGCGTACCGTGGGTGTCGACAAGGTGAAAAGAGGCAACTTGTTAATTCTGGACTTAAAGGTTTGGAGGTTCGGGGGAGAAGGAAAAACGTGTGCCGGCCAGGAACTTGGAAGTCCACAATTTGGAAGTCCTCGGGACAAAAGAGCGGGCATAACAAGATGTTCTATGTCTGGTGGCCTGGACAGTAAAAGAGTGCATTCGCTCTGTTCCCCTGGTATATCTGTTGGAGGCAGCAGGTGGAGGAACTATGGAAGAAAGCTCCTCTGAGCAGTGCCCAAGCAGATATCTATAAAAGAGAGAGAGGTCACCAAATTCGCGTCGGTGGGCAACGGATGGCAGCCTTTGGCTGAGGGTGGGGTCACCTATGAGACGTATAGCTCTTTTCCGAATGGAGTCCAGGATAGCAATTGAGGTGTCATGTTGGTGCCAATTGAGATTTCGATCCACAGAAATTCCAACCAGTGAAAATACTCATACTCATACTTATTTATTGTTATCTTAATTATACAACATGTCTCACAAAAAAGCTTAGCTTGTGCTTGCAAACTACATAATTTATACCTCTTCCAAAAAAAAATAATCAAACTGTCAAACGGTTTTCTTCTGTCACTTTCCAAATTTCCTCTGAACTTCTCTCCCCTGCAATCCCAAATCTCACCAATATATCCACTGTAGCATTTTATATTTAAATTTACTTTGGTATAAAAATAATTACTTTTCTACAACTATATCTCTCCAAAAATTTAAATTCTTCTGGGACAAAAATTTGACATTATATTTCTGGCATTACTTTGAATAACTTGGTTGTTTATTGTGATGGGTCTAGGGCTGGTGTATCTCTTATGAGAAAGAAAGCAAGACTGTGATTTGGTGGGGTTGAATTGTACAAGATTTCTACTTCCCCAGTTTAATATTTTTTGGAGATCCACGGAGACAGAACCTTCCACGAGTCTGCGATCCTCATCTAATTGGGCTAAAGAGACAGGCTTAGAATATTGTATATTTGAGTGGAGAGTGCTGTCGTCCGCGTAAAAACACAATGAAAATGCTAAAACTGTTTATTTTAATTTACCAACAAATATAAAATTATTTGAAGAAGGTAAACACTGGTCGAACTTGGAAAATGTACAATATACATACAAATTAACCGTCAAAAGGGAATTGAGCGCCAATGGACTGAACTGTCAATTGTCAATTGATTTAGTAACTTTAGGGTCCCTAGTCTAGTATTTTTTTTTTGTTACTTTTTGACTGACAACTCATAAAATCATATTCCACTAAGAGAGAGAGACAGAATCCGGTCACGTGGGGTTCGGGAACTAATGAAAGCCCTGTATTTTGTTCGTGGTATAACTGGACTTTAAGGTTTGGAGGTTCGGAGGAGAAAGAAAAACATGTGCCGGCAAGGAGTTCCACAACCTGGAAGTCCTCGGGACAAAAGAGCGGGCATAACAAGATGTTCTATGTCTGGTGACCTGGACTGTAAAAGGGTGCATTCACTCTGTTCCCCTGGTAGATCTGTTGGGGGCAGCAGGTGGAGGATCTATAGAACAAAGCTCCTCTGAGCAGTGCCCGTGTACATATCTATAAAAGAGAGAGAGAGAGGTCACCAACGGCACGTCGGTGGGCAAGGGATGTCAACCATTGGGTGAGGGTACGATTACCGATGAGACATATAGCTTCTGAATGGAGTTCAGGAAAGCGAGTGTAGAAGCAGCAGCGGCACCCCAGATGTGGGAGCAGTATTCGAGGTTTGGCCTTATTTGTAAAGTATATAAGGTATAGACATTAGCTGGTGAAAAGTATTTGCGAGCCCGGAAGAGGAAACCTAATTTCTTAGCAGCCGCTTCTGCAATTGATGTGACATGTTAGTGCCAGTTGAGATTTCGATCCACAGAAAGTGAAAAGGACTCATTACTTTGAATAATTTGGTTGTTCATTGTGATGGGTCTAGGGCTCTATCTCTATCTCTTATGAGATAGAAAGCAAGACTGAGATTTGGTGGAGTTGAATTGTACAAGATTTCTACTTCCTTAGTCTAATATTTTTTGGGGATCCACAGAGACAGACCCCTCTATGAGTCTGCGATCCTCATCTAATTGGGCTAAAGAATCAGGCTTAGAATATTGTATATTTGAGTGGAGGGTGCTGTCGTCCCCGCGTAACTGTAAACTGGGTTGGATGTGCTAGAGGGGAGGTCATTGATGTGGTGAAGAAACAAAGTAGGGGCTAAAGCTGAACCTTGAGGGACTCCTGCACTAATTGGATACAGTTTAGAGGAATGGCCATCCACGACAACAGAAATGCTCCGGTTGGAGAGGAAATTTGCTGTGTAGGTACAGAGTTTTGGTGGCAGGCCATAGGCCGGAAGTTTATTAAGCAGCGCTGCGTTCCAGACCTGGTCATGAGTGATGAACCAAGTTCGTTCATAGTGACAGCGCGACCCATAATATTTGAGGAATCATCTTTAAACCGGTGGCACTTTCCCTTTAAGATTGTCAAACAAGTGCGCTTGTGATCAATGTTTAAGCGTTTCGGAATCCACTTTGCTAAAAGCTTTGCCAGTCCCAAGTTGCTATGAACAATTTCAATGCATTTCAGCCTAATTCTTCGATCTACCAAGATAATTTGAAGGGCAGAATCAATGTTTTCTTGAGTTGTCACATCGATTGGTCCTTCAGCGCGGTTTTCATTTTTAACATTTGATCGTTCTCTTTTCAATTTCGCAACCTAGTTTCTAGTGGTAACGTGACCTGACATGACCGAAACTTGCTTTATCAAAATATTTCTTTGTACGGTTCAGAATGGGTTAAATTTAATGCCGCGAAATACAAAAAATTTGAATGAAAATAAAATTAACATTACCAGTTTATAGAGACTAGCATCGTGGTTCTAATTACCCGTTTAAGACTCTGTTTAGGACCAGAAGAATTATTTTGAGGGCAGATTTATGAATACACGTGGTAAAAGTAATAACAATTTAATATGAGTTACAAATTAAATACAGAGAAATGATTGTTGTGATCTAATAAGGATACAATAAAAAATGTGACTTACAATTGGAGCTGGGTAGGTTTTAGGTTACCGTACCCAACACGCTCAGGCTGCTGCTGGTACCTGGGGCTTCGTCCAAAAAGGCCAAGATGTTTCACGTGTCCAGGAGACGACCGTGAAGACTTGCGGTGTGTTGATGCCGTGGTTAAATGGATTTCTGAGCACGGGTCCGTCGCTCGTCGAAAGACTGGCTCTTCCAATACGAGGCTGACGAACCTGTCCACGTGTCTATGGCGACAATCGTGGTTCTTGACTCTGTGCCGCGGATCAGGCGATCTCCCTGACCGCTGGAACGCGCACGGAGTTAACTGTGAGGTGACCACAGCATAATCAGGTATTATGCTGTGTCTTGACTACCGCTCACGGTTCAGCCTCTCTTGAACCACCTTACTGGACGCTGGATGAAATGGAAAAGGTTCAGTGTTGAGCTGTCTCGTCGCTGCTTCGCATGATTCGTGATGCTCCATGACACCTGTCACAGGGATATCAATTTTGTACACCGCTGGTGGCTGCTGTGGTCAACTATTCCAGGAGTGCCACTGTCGTCTCTGCGCCTCTAGTAGCTGTGGCGGGTATCAGGGGAGGTTTGCCGACTAAGGGGGACACAGCGTGTATTGGGTCATAACATTGACTACCAAGATATTAAAATTTTACAAAATCAAAGAAATAAAAAAATCGGGACGCAGCAAGTGCGTTATAATAGTGAATTTTCATAAGAATATGACACTAGTAGTACGACTAAAAGTAATAATTTTAATTTAAATAGACAACGAAGAACGGGTTTGGAGGTCCCAATACAGGCTCAATTGGAGGATTTCTCTCTTTCTATTATCATACAAAATATTCATATCTTGTGCTTCCCTTGAGAAAAAACTTTACATGCCCAAAACTCAATTTTCTATGATGCTATAAAATTAAAATTTGATGAATCTAGGTACTATAAGTCTCTTTAAAAGCAACTTGTATTACAAATTTCATTAAAGTTACAAAAGCTTTTCAGAAGAAAATTTATATCATGTTTAGAAAAGGAATGAATCTGACAAAGTATAAATGTGGCAGGTATTTTTCTTTGTTAATCGCCTGAACGATTTCGTTTTAGTAAACCTAATCGAACCGGTTTTTCCAACAACAAAAAAGTTTTTTTAAAACACTCTCTATTAGTTAATTCTCTTAATAAAAATTTACTTTAACAATAAAAAAAATGTTTGCTTTAATGGTTACCTTATCTAACTTGTGTTATTTTCTGTGAGCGTCATTTTATGTAAGAATCCGTTATGGTGAACTAAACCCTGATTTCCTTTCCGATTCATTTCAATAGTTTTTTTTTTAACACAACTAGTGAAAACAAACAAAATGTTCCTACTCCTGAATTCATAAAACTCATGAAGTCAATTCATTATCAAATAACTTGAAAAACATTTCAAAGAATATTAACGTTAATATTCTTGTTCTTTGATTTCCAATTTTAGAAACACATTATACAATCACTTTATTATTTACCTTCAAAACAGAACTATCAGACCATGATAAATAAACAAAACACGTTATTATTCTTTGGTTTAGAATTTTAAAAGCATAAGATACAAGTTGTTATATATATTTCAATGACAATCATTTACTACTTAACCTCAAAACAGAATTGTCAAACCATAATAAATAAACAAAAGACGTTATTATTCTTTAATTTCCAGTTTTGATATCATATACAATCATTTTACCTAACTTCAAAACAACACGGTCAAACCATAATAAATAAACAAAACACACTATCCCATCTGGTTTTTACTTCAAGTAGCTGATATAAAACTTATTTCCCCTCTCGTTTTCAGATTACGATATTTTTTAACATTTTACAAATCCGCTCATCCGAATATACCCGAAGGCGGTCATTAGGGTGGGATCGCCACAGTTCGGGTGTGGACGTTCGTTGCACATTAGGATGTTGTGGCGATCCCGCCTAACGTGTGTTTGGTAATCGCTGCGTTATGATGTATGCCTGGGGGATATGTATCAACCTACGCGTGGCAGATTACTACTCTGTTTTTGTCTGGCATTATGGTTTAACCACTTAAGTGGTTTCAATCCATGTATTTCAGATTTTAATGATAATTTGTCAAAAACTCAACATTTTGTGAACCAAATTACTTAAAATTCACAACAGAGGTTTATTTACTTCATTTGTAGCTACATGTCTCGTTTCAGTTACTTTAATATTTTCACAAATATTTTTGTATATTTTTTGGGGAAAATGTATCCGCTATAGCTAATTTACGGACTCGTCCGCGATTGTAACGAAATGAAGACATGTGCCAAGTTTTGTTCAAATCAGTTGACTATTTTTTTTTTAATTATCGCTCGTATATATATATATATATATATATATATATATATATATATATATATATATATATATATATATATATATATATATATATATATATAAACTTAGACGCGCACTTAATTCGCGCTGATTACAAAAATGTTTACGAAAGTGTAACCATCGTTACATCACTGTCAGTGATTTCTCTTAGTGAAAATTCACTAAAAACGTCATTTTTAGAAATTTGTCACATACTGGAAAATAAAATTATGAATTCAAAATCTGATATTTCAAATTTGAGTAGTATATACAGTTTCGTACTACTATGTGACAAGTCCGGTGGCGCCTCTGTGTTGGCTGATCTGTTTGTTGAAAACTAAGAAAATGAGTTAAGCCATAGCAAAATTATAGTCTATGATGCGTTCAGAATTCTGATGTCTGGTGTCTATGATTACGTATTGCAAGATTGTCTGGTTATAGATTGACTCAAAGATTGTTTGGAGTTTTTAATAATATCTAACTGTTTTTGATCGTCATTTAAAAAAAATGTTTTTGATGTTAGCTCTGACCGTTCCTCGCTTTTAATTGTTAGCAGTTGTTTCCACCTACGATGAGTAATGTTTTGCAAGCTTTTCACTGATATAGTTTTGGCGGCATGGTTTGCATTATTTTTCCTCTTCAGTGTGTTTTGGTAGATGTTAGTTAGTCGCAGTATAGTAATTTCGTTGATTTGTATTGTTATTAAGAGTGTTTTCGCAACCTTTTAAGCATTTTCAGTACCCCTGCAGATGGTTTTAAGCGAAACCGAAATATATTGAGTTTTTAATACAAAGTGACTTAAAGTCAAATTTGGTCGTAATTGCTCTTAAAATACTAGTATTTGCATATATATATATATATATATATATATATATATATATATATATATATATATATATATATGTATATATATGCAAATACGACCAAATTTGACTTTAAGTCACTTTGTATTAAAAACTCAATATATTTCGGTTTCGCTTAAAACCATCTGCAGGGGTACTGAAAATGCTTAAAAGGTTGCGAAAACACTCTTAACAACAATACAAATCAACGAAATTACTATACTGCGACTATATATATATATATATATATATATATATATATATATATATATATATATATATATATATATATATATATATAACTATATAATGAATTTTTTTTCTAAAAAAAATCGCTAATAACCATCGCATAGGTTAGATTCAGATAGTTAATAATAGAACTCTTTAGTTTGTGTCTCATTTCATTTAAAAGTGAAGCTACTAAGGGAGGCGACCATCAACAAAATTGAACAGAACTTTCAACAATCTTATGCATCAACGTATAAAATAAATAGTCCATGAGCTTTATAAATTCAGTACCTCCTTTTCAGGGGTATTAATCTAATTGTTCTAAGTACCTTGACTTTGTTTCGACACTGTTAAATAATTTATCCCCTACAGTTCATTCGTGACAAGAGGGGGTTTGAAACAATTATAACATCATATCCAGAGTACGTACTCTAAAAGGCAGGACATTAAAGTTTATATAGCCACGTCATATATGTAATTCATCATCTTAACATACTCCCATTTTACTCCCATGAGGCAAGTAAAGGATTCATTATGCTGATTCATCTGAAGGTGGTGGAACTTCATCCATTTGCCGATTTCATAAATGTCCCCAATAAAAGTGACATAATACATGTGTAGACTAGGTGTGATAAAATTTATATACTCAGACAGTTTTTAAATTGTTTGTAAATTACTAGCAAAAAAATAAAATGTGGAAAATACTGGAATCTAATACCGTACCACCCAGACCTCTCTGTCTATAACTGCAGCAATACATCTTCCAACTCCACTTCTTTGTTACCATCATAATAGCCGTTTTGTTTTAATTGTGTCTACGAGGGAAGATCCAAATTCTATCTAGACAGGAAAAAAAGATTTTGAGAAAAAACAAATTCTTTTTTCTGACATGCGAACAGTTAATACCTCCCTTTGCATGCACGAACTCGGGCTTGTTTCCACGAAGATAAAAATAACCCCATCTTACAAAACTTCGAAGAGAGGCGGCATAAAATTGAAGACAGTTCAGGAGCACACATTTTAAGAAATAATGCTGGGATCTTATCGCGTCCTAATGCCTTTTTGATGTCTAAATTTTCGAGGATGTGCTTAATAGAATATTGCCTGAAGAATATTTCCCTCATTTTTGACTTCACAGCTGTACTTTGACTTCACAAATACATGGGCAAATAGATTAGTATTTTCTTTTGCCGATGAAGCGTATACTCTATCTATCGAAGGCAGAGGAGGAAATGACCTGGTCAACCTATATGTTTTGCCATAGACCAGAAACGTTTGCGTATTGTTCAGACATGAGACGACTTTACCTCCTGATTGGCGATATTTGTTATCCATAACCTGCATTTGTTTTAGAATTTTTGTTTAAAAATCACCAATTTTCAAATTGTCTTTTTCACCTTTTTAGAGTAAACAGCATACAATTTTCAGTTTTTTTTTGGTACATCCTGGGTTTTTTACGTCAAAAAAAAGAATAGTCGTCTGTAAGATTTAATAGATTTTGTTAACCCTATATACAATTTTGATCTTGTGTCCTTTTATGACCTTCAGTGCCACTAAATTATGTAAACCTGTATATCTGAACTTTGTATATATTATATACAAGCTTGCGTACCCACCTTGGTTACAACAGCTGTGGTTTTTCAGAAAATACAAAAAGTTTCCGAATTAAAATCTAAAGTATTCCAGGAAAAGCTGGTCAGATATTCCTTGCGAACAAACTTATCCAAGCAATTTACTAAAGAAACAAAGAAACACTCGTGCCAAGTTTCATAAAAATCGGTTCATTATTTTTAGTGCATTTTCTTACAAAAAAATCACTAACGAGGAGATCCCGACTTCTGAATTTTGAAAAAAAATTCAAATGAGCGCGAACTAGTTCCCCTAGAACCCATATCCGGGGTCAGTTTTATTTTTTATATGTTATATATATATATATATATATATATATATATATATATATATATATATATATATATATATATATATATATATATATATATATATATATATATATATATATATATATATATATATATATATGCATATGTAAGCATCATACCGATTACTCAAAAATAATGAATCGATTTTGATAAAATTTGCCACGTACGCACGTACCTTCCTTTTGTAAGTGGCTTGGATAAGTTCGTTAGCCAGGAAAATCTAACCAGGTTTTCGGGGAAAATTTTGGGTTTTCTTTCTGAATTTTTTTTCCAAAAATGAAAAGGCTATGGGAATCAAATTTGGTACACAAGTTTATGACATTAAAAGGAAGCTATATACCAAAATTTAGATTTCCGTGTTATAGGAAAAAAGTTATAAAAAATATTTGATGCCAGATCATTTCTATGAAAATTCACTACCATAACGCACGCTGCGTCCAGACTTTTTTTTAGGTATCATGACAATATCTGTTCGAAAAGGTTTGCGTGGTCATAGGTGTGAGAAATACTCGATCTTCGGATTGCACCGCGTCCAGAATTTGTTATAAGTCGACGTTTTCTCTCATACTACCTAAAATCCCTAAAAGCATCTTCAAAGCAAGAGGTGTAACGTAGAGTTTCAACGAACTCTGGGCGCGGTTCAAGCCATCTCTGATTTTGTGGTTCCATACTTCCACAGCATACATACCATACAGCAAGAAGGAAGCTGTGGGGTGGAATCCAACCTTTTTGTACTCAATGTGTTTTTCCAGCGTTCCAACTGGATGACCAGGTCAACCTCCATACTTGCCGATACCAAGAATTTTGCGAGAAACTAATACGCAGCATCTGGAGAAATTGAATATTTGGACGGGCATACTGGGAGACCACCTCATAGGGTCTTCCTTTCTACCGGGAATTCCGGATGGAAACATGTATCTGGATCTACTATAAACGCATATTCACCCGACGATTGTGGAAGTATTGGAAAATGACAACGCTTTCACAGACGAGGATGTGTGGTTTAAACAGGATGGTGCTCACCATATTATGCTGCAGCTGTGTATGATTTTTTTTAAATCAGGAAATTCCCCATCACTGGAAAGGACGCAGCAGTTCACTTGAGTGGCCTCCCAGATCGTCAGATTTAACACCCTTAGACGTCTTTCTATGGGGACACTTGAAGTCGAAAATTTACGCAACACGACCAAACTCACTCGATGAGCTTTGTCGGTGAATTCTGTAATAGTGTCGTCAGATCACGCGCGAAATACTTTGAAATGTTCGTTCGGAAGTGGAGCAAATATTTTACTATTATATGGAAGGGGAGGGAAAGCAATTTGAACATTTAAGTAAATTATTTTAATCATTGATGTGTGTGTACGTGTGAAAACAGGTTTGATGTGTGTGTGTGTTTTGTTTCTTTAACGTCGGCCTATTTCCGCGACTATGGCTAATCACAGACGCCAGGGAGCAGTTTCACCTCACTATCCTAGAAATTTTGCCGAACCCCTGCCTTTCTGTAAGGAGGGTAGGGATATTTAACGTGCCCAACATCGCATGGACACGGGACCGACGGCTTTACGCCCCCTCCGAAGGGCGGAACGTACAGAGATTCAACTTGCTCAAATGCAATGCCAGAACCTCGGTTGATATTAATTTTACAGTTTGTACTTAAAAAGTGAAAGGAGTACCTTGAGATCGAACGCAGTGTCCTTCAATTCAGAGGCACACGTTCTTACCCCTGAACCACCGAGGTTCTAACAGGTTTGATGTTTTGTCTTATTCTTTAATTGATGCTTTTATTGCCACATCCAAACCAAAATGTAAAAAGTTGTATGTTGTGGCGGAATTGAGAAGGTTTAAAATGACGTTTCTCTAAACATAGTGTGCCATTTAAAATTGAAGGGTACTCTACGCCCATGTCTAAGGGATGGGTTCCAGGACACCAAAACTTACACCATCATGTTTCCACCTTGAAAGCAGAGTCGCCGTGTGTCGGCTCTTTTTCTTTTTTTTTTAATTCCGTTTTTTCCAGGTGGGCAGTTTTAATTGGCGCACCCTGTATATATGTATATATTGTTGTTGTTCGCGATTTTAAGGCTGCAGATAATTATCCATTAGCCCATTGTCCGAGTTAATTTTCCGGTCGAGCGTTAATAATTAACTAGGATGAGTACAACAATATTCTTACCATTTAACATACTCTTTTTTTTTCTTTTTTTTTCCTTTTTTTTCTCTTCTAATTGATCTTTTTTCCTTTTTTTTAAGTTTTTTTAATATTATATGTATATGGAAACAAATAAAGCATAGAACTACTTCTGACATAAGTTCCAGGGGGTCTTTCCCGCGCTCATTTAAAGAAATTTTTTGAAAACTTAAATGTCGAGATCTGATTAGCGAAGTTTTTCTATGAAAGTCCAGTAAAAATTAAAATTTGGTGGTTTTTCGTTTTACCGAATTTTTGTGTGAAAAATGCGCTATGAGATTTTTAAACTGCCAAACAAATAAAAAATGAGTATAGGCATCCAGCAAAATACTCACGGATTTTGATGAAACTTCGTATTGGTGTCTTTCTTTTGTAAACAGCTTGAATAAACTCGTCGGTCAAAAAAAAATCCGACTAGGTTTTTCGGAAAAGATTTCAGTTTCCCCGAAACTTGTTAAGTATCTGATATGGGTGGTATAGCACTTAGTACTGAGAGCTAAAATCATAATTCTAAAGTCAAAACCTTCTGCTTTGAGCTTATGTCCTGAATATATTTTTTTAATTTTAGTGTCAATTCCGAAAGCCGTGTTCACTAATGAGGACATCTCGACTTTTGAATTTTGAAAATAAATTTTCAAATGGGCCCCTGGAACCCAATTCCGAGGTCGGTTTCAGACTTTATATGTATATATATATATATATATATATATATATATATATATATATATATATATATATATATATATATATATATATATATATATATATATATATATATATATATATATATATATATATATATATATATAGTGTCACACCTATAACTTAAAAAAAATAGTGGACCGATTTTGATAAAGTTAGGTGAGTACCTTCCTTTCGCGAGTGGCTTGGATAAGTTCGTTAGCCAGGAAAATCCGCTGAGGTTTTCCCGGAAAATTTTGTCTTTTTCGAAAAAATTAACAAAGTAAGGGCAACCAAATTTGGTACACGGGTTTATATCATTATAGGTAAGTTACCTACAAAAATTTAGTTCTGTAGGTTAAAGGACAAAAAAGTTACAGGCATTTAAAGAAAATAAATTTGGGTTTTCCTCAAAACGTCAAAGTCGCGATTTTAAACGTCAAAATTGGTAATATTTAGGCAATGAACCTGAAAATAATATGAGCTATGGAAGGAAAATGTCTCAAGAAGAATGTTTTACAAAGCCTGAAGTCTTAGTTTCAATCGTCATTGTCCTTCATTTTACTAAAATATTCCCAGAAAATTCATTTCAAATAGACCCTTTCTCTGATACTTTGGCAGTAGTGTTGGCTATAGAGTTTATCGGTTAATGGTATATCATTTTTGTCGAATTTTCGTAAAAAATCTTCAAATCCCAATATATCCGTTATTGTGCAAGATACGGAAAAAAATTGTATACATTAATTATAGGGTGTCTTCAGCTACATCTTAAAAAATTATTTCTACAATTACAGGCTGGCCTATAAGTCGTTGATGATTCAAATTTTCTTTTTTAGGGAATTTTCTTTAATATATATATATATATATATATATATATATATATATATATATATATATATATATATATATATATATATATATATATATCATACCGATAAGTAAAAAAATAATAGACCGATCTTGATCAAATTTGGTGAGTACCTTCCTTTTGCAAGTGGCTTGGATATGTTTGTTACCCAGGAAAATCGGACAAGGTTTTCTCGGAAAATTTTGTGTTTTCTTTCTAAAAAAATCATATCTCTGGAAATAACAAAGTGAGGACAATTAAATTTGGTACGCGTATTTGTATTACAGAGAGTGAACCAATACCAAAATTTAGGTATCTAAGTTTAAGGACAAAAAAGTTACCGGCAGCTAAAGAAACACATTTTGGAGTTTTCCTTAAAACGTCAAAATTGGCAATGTTTAGGCAAAGAACGTGAAACAAATACGGATTGTGAAAAGAAAAAGATGCAAGAAGAGTGTTCTGTGAACCCTTAAGTTTCAGATTCAACCGTCATTGCCCTTCATTTTACTAAAATGTTTACAGAAAATTCATTTCAAGTAGACCTTTTCGCCGATGCTTTGGCTGTCGGTTTAGTTAAGTTGATGCTTTCGCTGTAGGTTTAGTGAAGGATGTTTATGGTTTAACGGTCTATAATTTTTAGCTAATTTTCGTAGAACAAATTCGTTACTGCATTTTTGTATTTTTTATCGACATATGATGCATGTTTGTAAGAAAAAATCTGGACGCAGTAAGTGCATTTTGGTAGCAAATTTTCATTAAATCCTTCAAATTTCAATAACTCAATTTGCTATTAACGTAAGTTTTTTTGGTTAGGAAACCAATATTTAACTTTATTTTCGGAAAATTTTTGTATGAACGCAGCAAGGGCGTTTTGTTTGCGAATTTTTTTTTTAATTTCAATAACTCAATTTGCTATTAACCTAAGGTTCATTGGCTAGGAGAACAGTTTCCTCGGAAACATTTAAAGTTTATTTTCGGAAAATGTTTGTACATTTTCAAATAATTATTTTGATAAAATATGGTAGATTGTTCCTACTATATAGGCTATACCGGTAACCAAATTGATGCCTGCTCGCATTAGAGCGATATATTTGTAATTAAAAACATTTTTATGAAAATTCACTTCCATAACGCACTTGCTGCGTCCAGAGTTTTTTTTTTAGAGATTAATAAAATGTAATTATCACCTTTGCATTTTTAAATGCAAGATTATGTTATAGGAATTCATTTTCAAAGAACGGTTGAATTGCTGCCAGAATAATGGTCTGCATACTGATCAAATACATAATGTCTCTCATAAGTATTCAAAGGGATTTAAGTAGCTATATAAAGTGACTTCCAAGATAAAAGACGCCTTTCAACAAACGAAACATTGCCCACTTAAATCAACTGGGATTTACCGCCTTCAAACACTTTAATTAATCTTCTCTTGAACACTTCAAGCTTTTTCAATTTCATTATATATTTGCGGTGAAAATTAATGTTTTTTTATTATGTTTGGTATAATAACAAAGGTAGATAGATTCAACTAGATATACAGAGTAGGAGATAAGTATAGACTACCAAGAAGCATTTGCCACTATATTTTGTAGAATTTTTGACAAAACAAATTAGTAAGGCGGCTATCAGTCACATCATAGAGTCGTGTTTAATGTCTGAAACAACTTGGGCGGCTTGCACACAGTCGAAATGTGAAAATAAATAACAGGGTGAAGGAAACTAATGCGACAGCTGGCATTTTTGCAGAATCGGGCTTTTTATCAGGACCGTATCTAGTCTAACAGTCGGTCGCCAATATTTAAAAACTCGTTGCCCACCTGCCTTGATTTTTTTTAAAGACTTCCCTTTAATTACCATGCATCATCATCACAGTCTCAGCGCGATGTCGCCCAGTTGTCGTAACCATGGTTCTGTGTCTGATGCAACTCTCTTCATTTCATTATAGCTTTACACAGTTCATGAATGGTGCCAAGTTTCACAGATGTTTTCTGCTTCCATTTTTAGTGAATTTTCTTTAAAAAAAATATTTAAATTTTGGCAAAATTTCACAAATCCGGGATCAGTTCCAGTTTATATATATATATATATATATATATATATATATATATATATATATATATATATATATATATATATATATATATATATATATATATATATATATATATATGTATATATATATATATATATATATATATATATATATATATATATAATATATATATAATATATATATATATATATATATATATAATTTACCACACCGATAAGTCAAAAAATGCTCGGCCGATTTCGATCAAATTTGGTGAGTACCTTCCTTTTGCAAATGGTTTGGATAAGTTCGTTAGCCAGGAAAACCGGATCAGGTTTTCCCGGAAATTTTGTGTTTGCTTTCGTAAAATTTTTATGTCTTCGGAAATAACAAAGTTATGGCAACCAAATTTGGTGCGCGAATTTATATCATATAAAATAAACTATGCATCAAACTTTTGATCTATATGTTGGAAAAAAAAAGTTATAGGCATTTAAAGAGAAAAATATTTGGGTGCCACTGATGACCAGATAAACGCACAAAAACAAAATATTTTGTGTGGATAATTACCATGCATCATCATCACAGTCTCAGGGCAATGTCGCCCAGTTGTCGTAACCATGGTTCTGTGTCTGGTGCAACTCTCTTTATTTCATTATAGCTTACACAGTTCATCAATGGTGCCAAGTTTCACAGATGTTTTCTGCTTCCATTTTTAGTGAATTTTCTTTTAAAAAAATTCACTAATGAGGAGATCGCGATTTTTAATTTTGACAAAATGTCATAAAAATCCGGGATCAGTTTCAATTTTTATATGTTTTATATATATATATATATATATATATATATATATATATATATATATATATATATATATATATATATATATAATTTATCACACTGATAAGCCAAAAAATGCTCGGCCGATTTCGATCAAAGTTTGTTAGTACCTTCCTTTTGCAAATGGCTTGGATCAGTTCGTTAGCCAGGAAAACCGGCTCAGTTTTCCCGGAAATTTTGTGTTTTCTTTCGTAAAATTTTTATGTCTTCGGAAATAACAAAGTTATGGCAACCAAATTTGGTGCGCGGCTTTATATCATAAAAAGTAAACTATGCACCAAACTTTTGATCCGTATGTTGGAAGAAAAAAATGTTATAGGCGTTTAAAGAGAGAAATATTTGGGTGCCACTGATGACCAAATAAACGCACAAAAGCAAAATATTTTGTATGGATAACAAAATTATTGTACACTACAGACAAAGAAATGACCAAGAAATGACAGAAAAATTACTTTGAAAATTGTATAGTTTGTCCTCTTAAAACGTCAAAGTTGCGAACTGAAACGTCAAATTTGGCAATTTTAAGGCAAAGAACCTGAAGTAAATACAGCTTATGTAGAGAAAATGTCGCAAGAAGTGGGTTTTACAAACCTTTCAGTTCCAGCTTTAACCGTCATTATCCTTCATTTTACTAAAATATTTTCAGAAAATTTATGTGGAATAGACCCTCTCTCTAATGTTTTGGCAGTAGTTTTAGTTATAAAGTTTATGGCTTAATAATTTTTAGCGAATTATCGTAGAAAAAAGGTCAATATATCCGTCAATAAAGTTTATGGTTTAATAATTGTTAGCGAATTATCGTTGAAAAAAGCTCAATATATCCGTTAATATACAAGATAAGAGAAAAAATTGTTAAAAATATGTTAATTATAGGTTGTCTTGAGCTGCATCTTATAAAATTATTTTTACAATCACATCGTGCTCCATAAGTCGTTTGTGATACAAATTTTCTTTCTTTTCTTTTTTTAAATCGATTACCTCTTATGCACTTTTGTATTTTTCATGGAGATATAATACATGTTTGTAAAAAAAATTCTGGACGCAGCAAGTGTGTTTTGGTAGCAAATTTTCGTTAAATGCTTTAAATTTCAATAGCTCAATTTGCTATTAACCTACGATTCGTTGGCTAGGGAACCAGTTTTTTCGGGAACATTTTAAGATTGTTTTCGAAAACTTTTTGTACATTCTCAAACAATAAAGTTATTTTGATGAATTGTGTTGCATTGTTTCTACCATAATATACGGTTATACTGGTATCAAATTTGATACCTGTTTCATTACAGAAAAAAAGAGATATTTGCTATTTAAAATATTTGTATGAAAATTCACTTCCGTAACACACTTGCTGCGTCTAGACTTTTTTAAGTATGTGTGGTTCAAGTAATGTTGTCAGAAAGTTATTATGTCTCGGGATATGTCCAATCAATTTTGCATTTCCACTCTCAATTTCTTTCACCAAGCATATTTCTTCTCTCTTCTTTTCTAGTACATTTTTATTCATCTTTCTATCGGTGTATCGTGTCTTTGTCATTTTTCTTTCATAATTTTTGAGGGCGAAAATTGATCCAGATCCTCTAGTCCAACTTGGGTCTTGCCCTGTTTGTAGTCGAACAGAAGCATAACACGTGTTACTCTCCATACACAGCCGGCACTCTGTTTTTTGTCCAAGTCTAATTTTGTGCATGTGGTGACGCAAGTGGCAGTGTCCTGTATACAGGCCGACCAGAGTTTTCAGTTGTTGCCTGTTTAACCCTAGCAGTTTTTTAGCTGTTAACTCTGAAACGCCATTTATGAAGGCCTTAGATTGGGCTAATCCTGGTAGATCATGTCATTGTTGGATTGTCTTTCCATCTGTCCAGGTCTTTAAGGTGCGTTTCGCTGTGCATGACGATATTCCCAGCACAGGGTCGGGTCCTATATAGTCCTCCCCAGCACCCCTCCTGGCAAGAGCGTCGGCCGTTGCATTGCCATCAAGGCCCCAGTGCCCTGGTATCCAGGCCAGCGACTCTTCATTGTAGCTGTCCAGTTCAGTAGGGGTAGCCTTGCAACTCCATACCGTTTTTCATTTGGAAGGGTACGATCCAAGTGCCTTGATCGCAGCTTGGCTATCTGAAAATATTTTTGCCGATTTCTGTGTGCAACGGTTTTGTTTAAACAGTTGCAGTAGGTCTTTTTGAGGAAAGTCTATAAAGATATACTGTCCGTCGACTTTAAAGCGTTGCGGAAGGTCTTTTTGGAAAATCCCATAGCGACATAGGGTTCGTCGACTTAGAAGCATATAATTTACATTGCACATATTCAAGAGGTTTTAATACACATCGCCGCAGACTAAGTATTCTTTGTATTTTTGTTCTGTTTCTCCTATCAGTACTATGTCATCTGCGTACCTTATACAATTAAACCGTTGTCTGTTAATTCTGATTCCTGCTGTCTTTTTCTGTAACCTCTTTATTGTATCTTTATTGAAAAGATCGAACAAATTTGGCGATGAAGGGAATTATTTTCTTATTTTAGGTACAGTTTTGTGTCCGTTAATATCTATTGGGTTACTTTGATTTTTGTATGGATTGAAAATAATGTGCCTATCCCTCCAATAAAATCCAGCTCTTTTCATTATATGAAACAATATTTTTGGATTCGCATCATCGATGGTTTTTTCGAGGTCTATAAAAATAATAAATATATCTCTATTTTGCTCAAGTCTCCTTTCTCTTATTATTTACAATGCGAGTATTGTTTCTCTAGTTCCTTGCCCAGGCGGTCCAGTTCTAAATCCGATTTGATCTTCACCCAAGCAACTCTGCACATACTTCCTATTCTATTTGGTGAATTTTCTTTAAAAAAATTCTTAAATTGGCGAGAACTAGGCCCCGAGAACCCATATCCGGGGTCAGTTTCAATATGAATATATGTATATATATATATATATATATATATATATATATATATATATATATATATATATATATATATATATATATATATATATATATATATATATATTTATTTATTTATTTTTGTGTGTGTGTATGCGTGTGTGTGTTTTGTTTCTTTAACGTCGGCCTATTTCCTCGACTATGGCCAATCACCGACGCCAGGGAGCAGTCTCACCTCACTATCCTGGAAATTTTGCCGAACCCCTGTATTTCTATGAGGAGGCTAGGGATCTTTAACGTGCCCAACATCGCATGGACACTGGACCGACGGCTTTATGCCCTCTCCGAAGGGCGGAACGTGCAGACATTCAACTTGCTCAAATACAATGCCAGAACCTCGGTTGATGTTAATGTTACAGTTTGTACTGAAAAAGTGAAAGGAGTAACCTGGGATCGAACCCAGTGCCCTTCGGTTCAGAGGCACACGTTCTTACCCCTGAACCACTGAGATTCTTATATATATATATATATATATATATATATATATATATATATATATATATATATATATATATATATATATATATATATATATGCATGTATCATACCGATAACTCGACAAATAATGGGCCGATTTTAATTAAATTTGGTGAGCACCTTCCTTTTGTAAGTCGCTTCGATGAGTTTGTTAGCGAGAAAAATCGACACTGGTTTTCCCGGAACATTTTTATATCTTCGGAAATAACAAAGTTAGGACAACCAAATTTGGTACGCGTGTTTGAATAATTAAAAACAAACTAAGTACAAAAATTGAGGTCGAAAGACAAAAAAATTAGAGGCATTTAAACAAAACAAAAAATGAGGTTTTCCTTAAAACGTCAAAGTCGCGATTTAAAACGTTCAAATTGGCAACATTTAGGCAAAGAACCTAAAACAAATACATGTTATGTAGAGAAAATGTCGCAAGAAGAGTGTTTTACAAACCCTTAAGGTTCTACTTCAACCGTCATTCTTCGTCATTTTACTAAAATATTTCTAGAAAATTTATTTCAAATAGACCCTTTCTCTGGTGCTTGGCAGTAGGTTTAGTTAAGTTTATAGTTGAATGGTCTATAACATTTAGCTAATTTTTGTGGAAAAAATTCGCTAATGAGAAGACCGCGACTTTTGATTTTAGAAAAGATTTCTTCAAATGAGTGCAAAATAGGTCCCCTAGAATCCATCTCCGTGTTTAGTTACTGTTTTTATCTGTTTAATTCCTCATTAGCGAATTAAAAAAAAATGCTAAAATTCACCGGTACTAATTAAAGATGACTAGACTGTACAGAATAACTTTTGGCTGTCTTTTAACAAGTTTTGTAATTAGTAAAAGCAATCAGGACCACCGTGGTAACTATACACAATTATTGTTTATAGAACAACTCTTATTTAATCGATTAAATCGACTGTTTTAGTGATATTGTGCAAATATCATAGCAGTAAATGAATTAATTCACTGGTTATTCATTAATTTGTCAGTTTAAATGAGTAATGAATTGGCGTTACAACATTTACTCTTTAGCACAGGGTATTGGTTGGCAATTAGTTAACTACTGAATGTTCTGTCAATTATTGGCTGTAAAATTTTGAATAAACGCATTCGTCGTATTAGCTCTTATCAACTGTTTATTATTCGGTATCGGTATCCGAGTGATTGATTACAATGTCCGCTTAATGTGACGTGATATATATATATATATATATATATATATATATATATATATATATATATATATATATATATATATATATATATATATATATATATATATATATAGGGTGTTCCAATAGTGTGTAATTGCTCTATATATTCCTTACCCTAAGAGCTAGCCAAAAAAACTTTCAACAAAATTTTCTTGTGATTATCTAAGCTATATCGAGAAAATATACTCAGCTTTGTGGAACTTCCGGTTGCACCGGAAGTAGCTATCAACTTCGTTATTTTAAATGGAATGCTATACTTTTTATTGCATTTTTCGATAGAGATTAAAAAATAAGTGTGACTTTTTGTGTAGCATTCCCTATAGCTATCTTTGACATTTGTGAAAATATTACGACTTTCTTTTTTTTTTAGCTCCGATTTATATGTTACTTCAAACGTATGCTGTGGGCTGAGCTGCGAGTTTTCCT